>OX419584.1:1301610-1901610 GCA_948473455.1 Teleiodes luculella
AAAAAAAATCTTGAGAGAAGTACACTTACTATGAAATATACATTTATATACATTTTGCGTCGAGTGCTCATTTTGCGAAGTGCACATTTTGCGTTAAACACCTGCCATCATGTCATCATCAATAACACCTCATACTATTCGACGGCCTCGTAGCCTAGTTGGTAGTACGTCTACCTACGAAGCACAAGGCCGCTTAAGTCAGTTACATATTCTTTTGTGGCGAGTTCAGAAATTATTTATTGGATATTAAAATGCGCGTGTATTATTGTTTGCAGCGTGCTGGAGAAGGAGTTGTCGTGGTGGCGCGAGCAGGCGCGGCAGTGCGCGGTGCAGATGTCGCGCGCGCACTCGCCCGCCACGCCCGCATCGCACGCGTCCGCGCACGACCGACAGGTAAACACACGCACACACACACACACACACACACTACACCACACTTTTTTTTAAAGACCGCCACACACCAAATGGCGTCGCAAACGCATTGCGTTTACGTCTGCGTGCGACACGATCTGTAATTTATTAACCTGAAATACGAAGTTCACACTTTGTCGCAAACGCAATGCAGCACGTGTGCGTGCATCACACGCCCGGCAGTCCGCGAGAAACAAACCGAAATGGCGCGAAGGCGGACGTAAACGTTGTATTACACGGGATTTCCTATTGACACTCACACCGCGCTGCTGCATGCGTCTGCGACACTGTGTGACCAGCCTTCTGTTGCGCGATGCTACAGACGCAACCCGTCGTGCTGCAGACATATCCGGTATATTATCATAGTAGTACTGCTTTCCGCCATGCGGCTCCGCCCGCGATAACGTTCGCAAAACGGTGCAAGTGCGTGCGAGTGATATGCGTTTTGCACGTTTAATTGCATGCACCGTCTTTCACGAGTCTTTGTGACCAGTCTAGCTACTAATATCTGAAGGTTTTTAACTTCTGATGTCTTGAAGCGTTTAAAAAACTGTGGTTTCTTCATTATTCATAATGGGTCATGAATTCAGAACTTGCTGACTTGTTGTCCAAAGAATAGGTAATATGGATGGATCTATGGATCTGGTCCGAAATAAATATATTTGATTTGATTTTGATTTGAATATCGTTACAAATAAAGGTTACATCATCGATACTTGATTACAGAGACCTGTACGAAACGTCGTCACCAGAAATTTTGCTCAAGAATCCTTGCCTTTCCTTTTACAAGTACTATTTATTTATATTTGCTCCGATTTTTTTCTTTCTATGTAGTAGAAGATATTTCATTTATACCTATCGTGTGGTAGCATAGTCAATTCATTGGTACTACCGTAACATTTATAAATCATACACAATGTAATTAATTTGGCTATATTATGTTGGAGCATCTAGTTTCATTTTTAATGTAGCATTAAAATTTTCGCTTAGGTACCATTTCGTACAAAAAAAAGAATAGCTATTTATGATACTAGTGCGGAAAGTATGTGATTTCCGATGAGTGTATAAGCCGACACGAGTCGGAAATCATCTTTCGCACGTGTATCATACAAGATTTTATTATGCATTGTGCAAGAAAACAAACAGTTAAATATATTAAAAAAGGCGTTATAAAATGGCGGGCTTCTTAAATACATGCGCGCTGAAAATATTATCTACTGCGCATGTGCCAATAGCTATAAGGCATGAGTAATAAAATGTATTCAGCCACGAAAATTTTTATTTAATATTTGAACGTAATTTATCTATAAAAAATTATTTCTAAAGTAATTATACTAATTATAAACGCGTTTATTGAATTGTTATTTTTATTGTTCCCTTTATATTAGTAACAATTGGTAATTGAGTAATTTGTAAAAATATCTCAATTACTGAAATGTCAGGTTATGGCTGAATGACAGGCTGAGCAAAAATAAAAAAAAAACTGAAAAGTAAAAAGCACTAGTGCGGAAAAGTGCTACTTTCCGCAGTATTTGGCTGCTTAGAAAACGCTCTTTTCGAGCACATGCATTGTAAAACAATTCCATTCTAAAATCTACAGATGCAAGTAGCCCAAATCCAGTCGCTAATGTCATCGGGCGACGTGAACGGCGCGTTCCAGCTAGCACTATCAGCGTCGGACCTCGCGCTGGTGGTGGCGGCGTGCCGCGCGGCCGACCCGGGGAGCGTGTTCGGCCCGCCCTGCAAGCTGAAGCAACACGTGCTGCTGTCACTGGTACAGCAACTAGCCGCCGACATACACAGGGACACCGCGCTCAAACATAGGTATGTGTATTTTTCGCGGTCGTTAACTGCACTAACACACATTTTCACGGGTTTTCTCCACGATTTAAGCAGGGCAGAACTGTGACCATGATCGATGTAACTCGGTCGAAATATCGGTAAGCTCAATTTAAAACGAAATCGTGGAGAAAACCCGTGAAAATGTGTGTTAGTGATAGGTATGTGTTTCTGGTTGCGAATACCCTTCAGGTAACAACGCCCGTACCCGCCGGCGGGGTGCGGCCATAACCAAAATCAGAATTGATAATCAGAGACGGAGCCCCTCAGGCGTCGTCTCCTTCACGATGTTTTTCAATATCAACGCGCTAGGCCGTGGTCCGAGGCTCCCTTGAGCCGCCCCTAGACGCGTTGGTATATGACTTTTTTAGGGGTAGAGTCTTCCGCTCCCCCGCAAGTCCGGTGAAGCTTGATCCGTGGTACTTTTTCGAATCAAGCTTAAGTCAATAAAAAAAAAAAAAACAGGTATGTGTGCTGCGGCTGGCTCTGTCTCTCTTCATCACAGTTAGAGAGACACGCAATCAAGTCAAACTTTACTGTGTTTATTCTGTTATATGACAGACATCTTACATGGATCCATTATTTCAATATAATACCTATATAAAAAAATATACCACGTTTTCAATATTTTCCACGTATATTTACCATTTAAATCATTCGTTCAACATCGTCCACAGGTACCTAGAAGAAGCAATAATGAACCTAGACACGTCAAACCCGGTGACGCGCGAACACTTGCCGGCAGTTGTCCGAGAGCTGCAGAAGCAGATAGTGTCGTTCCTCGCGTCGTCTCCCGCGCATGCGCTGCAGAGGCAGTTCAAAATGCTCCTCATGGCCACCGACTCGCTCGTCAAAAGCGCCGTCTGACCTTCGATAACACTGTGGTGAGTGCAATATAGTGGTGCATTTTGACTTGACAATTTGTAGATACGTGATTTTGAATTTGTTCGTTTTTTAAGTATGGTTGACGCCCGTTCATAAGATGTTTGACGAAGATATATATTAAGAAGATAGATAGTTTGGTTAGATATTGGTATTAAGATGGATATTTTTATAATATTGCTTTCGTGTTTTTCTTTGTATGCAAATATTTTGTCAATCTCGTAACTAACGTAAAGCCCGACCAGAGAAATAAAAAGCATCGCCCTATTGCGGAATTTCAATGGAACTAATTTTATAAGGGAAATTGTTGCCATAGTCGTAAAGATATACACGTGGCGCCCCCAGAGCAGGTTTTTTATTTCTTTGGTCAGGCTTTACATACTAAAAATAAAATTATTTTCAAAATATGTTAATGTCTAAATCTTCTAATATCATTTGTGCGGGCTACCTAATGATTAATTGTTAAAAATATTTCAAAAGGGTGATCAGTCAAAATCCAACAGCAAGTCGATGATATACCTCTGAGAAATATTTTATTAGTTTACTACAGACTATTTTGGAAGTTTCTAGACTGAAAATCTTGTTGAAATATTTCAAATGATTGACACCAACCAAGTTGAAAGACTTATTACAATTGCGTATCGAATAGCGCCCTCGACCACACTCAATTAGACCCTTGTAATCTGTGGCTCTACTCTTGAAATCAATATCGATCCCGATTCCAACCCAATGCAATACCAAAGTCAATTTTAGACCGCTACTCTTGAAAATCTGCCCGCCAAGAGTTGACAAATGTCCGGTTTCAATTAGTTCACTCAATATCCGCCCAATATGAAACCAAGGTGGCGCTAGTGTGGCTTTCGAGAGTACGAAACGCCCGATCTCAATGTCGATGGGTCAAGTGTACCCCTCAGATCTTAAAATGTTCAAGTAACAAACAAAACAATATATTATCAGTTTTTGAGAATCTCGGATGTCGACGTAAACTTGGATAATGTCAACTTTAAAATAAAACAATACATTGAGTATTCGTTGTTTAAGTAGCTTTTGTAAGTAAAGTAACACCAAACTAGATGCCTTGTTATATAATTATATGTAGGCATTTCCAAGAATATAAAGTGTAAATTGTTGTGCTTAGTGGGCAACAGAATGTGTTTAGAACAAATCAACAAGAAGGCAAGTTAGTGGACTAATCTGTAATCACTTGGATTGTATCTGATTGAATTTAACATCCGTTTGGCTTTGGATTAAATTAAAAAACAAAATGTAATTTCAGTTTGTTTAGTAACCAAAATCTGTATCATATCTAGTTTGTTACATTCGAATGCATTCTTTCTCTGCCCCCGTAGCGTGAAGTGCTATGACAAGAGTTTATCTCACATGGCAAAAAGCTGCGATAAAGCCGCTTATTGGAATATCCTCCAAATGTATAAGCACTACATAACTATGTCTTGTCACGCGTGAAACCTCATGCTAGCACGGCTGAATCAAAATTTGTCAGTAGTCTTATATCCAGAATAGCCAACATTAGTCTCGTATCAAATAAAAACACCGTGTAATTTAACTGGTTATTTATCCGCAACATACAGTATTACTCATTAATCTGAACAACTTTCCCTAAAGAACATAGGTTGAAATCACAGAACATTTAAAAGAGGTTAGAAAGGCGCTGTGGGCGGGGCCGGCGCGCCAAGACTATAAGCAAACGCTCATACTCCACGCAAAGACGCGATCGCGCTGTCTAACTCACACATAGCTATAAAAATGTACATCGGTATGCGTGCATGCGTATGATTCGTTTCCATTTGAAATCGCGTGATTGAGCGGCGCTATGATTGGCTAGATTTGAAATTGCAAATATGTGCGTAAACTTCATCTTTATTGAAGTACAGATGTAGTGGAGGTGAAAGGTGGGGTGGAATCGGCGACACCGGATTTCATACGGACGGCGCATTATCGCCATTCTAACCTCTTTTAAATGTTCTGTGGGTAGTACTCATTAATTTGAACAACTTTCCCTAAAGAACATAGGTTGAAATCACAAAATTAAAATTCATCTTTTCATATAAACTTCAGTCACGTGACCGGCCACTTTGTATGAAAAGTTGAATTTTAATTTTGAGTTTTCGACCTATATTCCTTAGTGAAAGTTGTACAGTTTTATGAGTACTACGTGGGACTACCACTCGGTGTGGATAAACAACCAGTTAAATTTCACGCCGTTTACCCTGTCCTCAGTAGTTGCGTGAGTGAATCTAAAAATTCGTTCAAAATTTATTTTATTTTATTTTAATATCTTTGGGAAGCTAACAGCACTAAAGTTACACATATAGACTACTTATATAAAAACAGCTGAGGCTAATAATAAGCTTCCGCATATACGAACTTAAACTACAACTTACATCTAAGTCTTACCGTTATAGTATCTAACGCATTACAAAAAAAAGGTAAAACAATAGCTTTGATGACAATATAAACCACCGCTCACTCCCGAGCCTATGCCTGCATGTAAAGAGTAAAATTAACATCTAAGATAGAAGTAAGTACTATTCACAAGAAAACTTTTTAATTGCCAATGATTTGATCGAGGTAACACTTGAGTGAAATACATCAATACTAATCTCGTCGCTTAGAAATTTATTGAATGTAATAGCTGCTCTAATGAGAAAGAAGTTTTTTCTATGCGTCGTTTATGTAAGTTATTTGTTCTAGATGAGATTAAAGGGTTGAATCTGATATTCCTCATTGTAAATGTATGACGTGGTGAGTGTCTGTGTCTGTTTTCAACTCAAAACTTATTTGTGATAAAATAACAAACATGTTTTGTTATGTTATTGTTAGTATAACTATAAGTAGGTAGTTTTAAGGACCTTCATTTGAAAGTCAAAATATTTCAATAAGACATTTTACTGCTGAAGTCCGTTTAGTCAAGATAACTTAGATGAGTACTATTATTATAGTTTTTTCTATATAATTGACATTATAGTTGACGGATTTAAATTAAGAGTAACTCAAAATATTTTTTTTTTTTTTCATTCAAAATAATATCGACATTATTGCCATTAAAGCTAACAAAATAGGTACAGCCACCATATGCGGTTGGACAGTTGCTCTACCAAATTCACCCCTACTGTCACGGAATACGGGCTCTCAAGGTCAACATATCCAGCCGCATGTGTTGGCTATTGTACTTAAAACCTAACCAGAAAAATATGAATCCTTGCCATGCTTACAGCTCATAATATATGTATTACTAGCGACCCGCCCCGGCTCCGCACGGGAAAATTGTTATTGTGGGTTATCCTTAAGTATATTATGTATGTATTATACATATAAACCTTCCTCTTGAATCCCTCTTTCTACTAAAAAAAACCGCATCAAAATCCGTTGCGTAGTTTTAAAGATTTAAGCATACAAAGGGTAAGGGACATAGATGGGGACATAGGGACAGAGAAAGAAGAGTAAGTAGTGATTATGTGCCTACAGAGAGGCTTGAGCCTGCCCTAAACATCAATCATCAATCAACCATAGACGACCATGTTGGCCCAGTGCGGTTTGATCAACTCTACCCACAACCTCTGAATTTCTTTGCAGGTGTGTGCAGGTTTCTTCACGATGTTTTCCTTCACTGTAAGAGCGTCGAATAAACGTACAGTCTGGTAAAACAGTTGTGAAATTAATATGAGCACCACTTCCTTTACGGTGTTGCCATTTTATATCAGGCTGTCACGCTCTAACTTATGAATATTTCTGAGAAGTAAGATTAGTTCCGTTTCACGACTTTTTTGACAGACTATACATACATACAAAACAAACAAATAAACTTTCATTCATTCATTCATTCATACATACTGTGGCATTGGTCATGCCATCTCTTTTGCCTTTGGTACTGGCCGCATGTTTGTTCTAAATTTAAATGGTTTTCGAATAAACGGATTTTGATAGTTCCAGTCAGTTTTAACGCGATTGTTCCTTGGAGCGGTTATAAAACGCTCCAGGAACCCAGTTCCCGTAGGAATAGATGTTTGAAGTGTTTTTCTAATTGTGTTGTGATATTGAGTTCGCGATTTAATACAATATAGTGTTTAAATCGTTATTTGTGGTTCTTATTTCATAGCACGGGCACGCCCGTGTTATAATACCTATAAATTCTGATATCGAAAACACATTTGATAGGTACGTGCTGAGGCTTGAACCAACGAACTTCTGAATGGAAGTCAACGGCCCTAGCCACTTGGCCAGACGCTCTCAACGCGAAATTTAATAAAACTTCATCATTTCAGCCGAAAGACGCCCACTTACTGAAACTTATTTAATAGTAAATACCTAACTGTTGTTGTCAGAAACATTGTTACAACATGGAGTGCCCCAGAGCTAGTTATTTTTTCTGGTTATGGTTTTTACGAACAATATTGGTACTACTCGACCAATACAATTTTATTAGACACATGACAGGTATGCGGTTTGTACAATATTCGCCCTTATTCCCAGCACTAATCCCCGTGACCGGCCGTGACGCCATGTTTGAAATGTGTCTAATTGTTTTGGTCACGTAGTAGCTATATTTTTTCACTTATTTACGTATTATTAAACTTGTGTTTTCAAATTATAATTAGTTTCTTGAAGTATTTTAAAGTTGTCTTCGCATGTAAGTGTCTTCATTTATACGTTTTTTTACTTGTAAGTATTATTAACTTTGTACTCTAAATTGTATCTCATACATTTAAAAATCTATGAAGAGTAATAAAAAAAAGTTCAAAGCGTTCAAAGTGTTTTAAAGTGGGATAAGAAAATTAAAGGACCGAATCCACAAATTCGTCTGTTTTTTGATATTTTAATTTTTCATCTGATAATAAGTTGTCTTAGCAGAACAAATTACGTTCTTTATAAAAATAAAGCATTTATAACAAATATTTACAGTATCCAACTAAATCGTAATCGTTCCAAATCACAATTTCAATCGTCCATCTATTTCGTTCATATGGAATTCGAAAGGGATGGTAAAGAAACAGTTTTGAATGAATGTCCTAAAATAAATTTTATGTGTGAATGGCTTACCTTTACATCATAACTGAGTGCACTGAATCACCAAGTCACTGAACTAAGTCAGTTTGAGTAATTATTTTCTACCCCGTCACAGGATTTTAGTCGTGATGGCTCGTAATATTTGTTTGCATATTATAGACTCTGCTAAATTGACTGTAGTCTTGTCTTATCTCACTTCAATTTAAGCTAAAATATACCATATTTATTATCTCTTTAGCCTCCTCGTTTACGCCGAGGCAACTACATGCAATACTGTCGTCATAAGGGTGAATGGAAACAGGTTCCCGATACAGACAAACCGGTACGGGTGGGTACAGTGCAGGTTAGGTAGAGAAGCAGTTTGGGACTTATCGGTACAGACTACCTGGAGTGACCTGGACCGGCTCATACGGGCTTGAATTTAATGGTAATTAAAGAAATTTTTTTTGTTGGGTAAGTTTCTTTATGTTGGGTAACCTGCAATTACCCGCACCGACAAGTCCGTACCGGAATACCTGTTTCTTTATATCCTTACACTGACTGTAAACAAATTATACTGTAAGAGGCTTTGTACATTATCTAGCCACGATATACTTAAAGCCCGACCAGAGAAATAAAAAACCTCGCCATATTGCGGAATTTCAATGGAATTAATTTTATAAGAGAAATTGTTGCCATAGTCGTAAAAATATACACGTGGCGCCTCCAGAGCAGGTTTTTTATTTCTTTGGTCAGGCTTTCCCACAAATATCTTCTATTTGTAGCATAACACAAGTTTCGCAAGCCAAAACTATGTAGCATTGACATTTTGCATATTATTGTCTCGACGTAAACGAGACTACTGTTTTGTTACTTCAATTACTCAGTAATTGTTCAAAGATTCTGGTAGGTATTTGATTGATAAATGAATCTATCACTGCCATATAAATGTGTACCTAGTTTGTTAAATAGACGCTAGTAGACGTGTTGAGTACTTGTAAATGTGTACGGCGATTTTGTTTATTATTATTTTGTTTTACGATTGCTCTCCAAAGTAACGGAGAAAAAAACATAAGATCACAAAACTTTATCACATTTATGTAAGCTTTTTTCTGTCATCCATCACAATAATGATTGCATATTATGTTCCTTAAAAGTAGTTTTTGCTTTGATTAAAAACGTAAAAAAATGGTGATAGACGAAGAAATTTAATCATTTAGATTTCGTGTACAATCCAAAATTTTAGCCAAAAAAATATATAGCCAAGTCACACAAAATTCCTTAACGTTTAAAATAAGTGATGGCAGAAAAACTGTTTTACCAAGGAGTCGTACCTATTTGTTTTTCTTAATTTTGTTTTATTTTTTTATTACATTTTCATAACAAAATTCTAATGTTGTAGAATAGATATGATAATATAATTAATTTCTCTTGTAATATCGTCTCTATTCCTATGCTGTTAAGAAATAAGTTTCCTTTTTATTATTTATGACATTGTATTAAGTTGATTTCGTTTCTTTTGTTGAGTGTAAGGTTACTCTTGTCATGATCAGACATGCCTATTATAAGTAATGTATAAATAAATAAATGGTATTCGATTAGTACATTGTTTGATATTATTTTGACGACCACGTAGCCTTGTTTGCAGTGAGACTGCCTTCAAGACAAAGGGTCGCGGGTTCGAATTCCGCCCAGGGCAAACATTCGTGTTTGTCTTGGATGTTGCCTTGTGTCTGGATGTTCTATATTTTTATAAGTATGTATTTATCGACCAGCCAGCCAGGCTCTGCCTAGTTTGCTGTCATAAGGCACTATGTGAGATGTCCTCACATTTATTTTTTACGTATGGAATTCCTTTATTTAGAAAATCCTTTATTATATACCAATGAAAGCGCTAATTAAGTTTAGGCATTGTCGTGATCTATGAATGACCTACGTATTGCCTTTTGCAATGTCAACTTGCTCTGTGTTGTAAGGTTGAAAATGATAATTAAACATTATTACTATTATTTATAAATTTATTGTGTACAATAAAAGAACATTTCTATTTTTGTAAACAAGTAAAATTACTAAATGATTACTAAAACATTTATATTATTTTATCTGGAATACTTACAGCTAGATTACAATAACTAAAACATGAATCAACAAATCTGTGATTGATTACATTTACATAATTATTATTACTAAGCCGTAAATTATGATGTAAGTAATATAATAACACCCCTCTTTTTTTCGTCGGAGGTCAAAAATAATAGTCACGATTCATGAATTACGTTCACATAAGTAACTGTTTTTGTCTGAATCATGGCACACTTGGCTCTTATCTTCTGTGACACATGCAATCCACTTACTTTTTCTGATAAACGTGATCTAATACTGTATATGGATTATTTGACCTCCGACTCCAAAGACGTAAACACTTAAACAGGGCTTTGATGACGAACTCACGTTAGAAAGAAATAATTTTATTTATGTAGTTGATAATACCTACTAATTAATGATGATGACTATTACAATACTCAAAAGTCACCATACATATCACTTCCATACACATTTCCTTACACTCGATATTATTATCAATAAAGGTTCTGGATTCGCTAATACTGCCGCTGATGAACTTCACAGAACAGACTTAAATAAATTTAGCCCTGGTTTATTTCCTCAAGTCCATCTAAAATATTGTTCATCTTAGTTGTTTGTAAGAACAAATCTATACCTATGTCCATGATATTACGAATAGCAATATCGAAACGTTGGTCATCGTCGTCAGAATTTTCTTGCTCTTCCATGTACACTTCACTTGGTATGTCTTCAGCCGTTTCTGGAACTGGAGATTCTGTCAAGTCGTATATCTCGAATTCGTCTAACAGCATTTGATGATCATTTACAAAAACTGAATAATCCCGTTTACCAGGCGTATCTTGCTTCTGCTGGTTTCCTAGTATATCACTTTTTATAATTATTGGTTTCATTTCTGTAATGCTCTCGAGAGAAGTACATTCGCCGAAATTATTAGTCTCGTTGATTGCGTCGTCCGCGTTGTCCTCTGATAGTATAAGCGTTTCAGCATCAGAATCGTAATCGTCATGTATCTCTTGGTATGGTAACTTTGGTTTTACTTTAAAATAATCGTCTATCTGACACCCACTGTCCATAACTTCTGGCAGGTTCCCAGCAAAAACTGAATAATCCCGTTTACCAGGCGTATCTTGCTTCTGCTGGTTTCCTAGTATATCACTTTTTATAATTATTGGTTTCATTTCTGTAATGCTCTCGAGAGAAGTACATTTGCCGAAATTATTAGTCTCGTTGATTGCGTCGTCCGCGTTGTCCTCTGATAGTATAAGCGTTTCAGCATCAGAATCGTAATCGTCATGTATCTCTTGGTATGGTAACTTTGGTTTTACTTTAAAATAATCATCTGTCTGACACCCACTGTCCATTACTTCTGGCAGGTTCCCAGCAATAACAGGTTCATCTTCGCAGTGCTCGACGTCTATGATGGAATCCGTATCGGTATCCTCATCTACTGGCATATTTTTCTGGCGTGAGTGTTGGTAGACGTTATTTCCAGGGATTTGTGTGGATTGCTTCTCCTGTGATTGTTCAGGGGATGTCGTAGTCTGTGCTTCAGAGTCTTGGGTACAGGGTAGTGGTTGCATCGTCATATTATCAAAAGCAGCCGCTACGATCTCAGGACGTTTGGTAGAAGTCTGGTTCAGTTTTGCATGTATACGCGGATCTTGGAGTGAATAATGACCTCTTGGAAAATTTGAAAGTGGCTGGCTTAAAGATTCCTGAGCAATAGGAGGTCTTTCTATGTAGAATCCTTGAGGGTTATTATTTTCAGAATTGCTTTTTAATTCAAGAGGCAGGCCAATATTTATGCTTGCTTGTCCACTAGAATGTAGACCGACGATCTGGTAAGGGACACGGGAAGTCGGTGGTTGCAGGCAGCTTCTGACTGATAGTTGTGGATATTGTTGAGATAGGCCTCTACCCAGCAAAGGACTTTTTTCGGCTGCTGTACCTGGGGCTTGATAATTTGATAGGTTTTGTCTATAAATTGGTTGGTTTGATACGGCTGTATTGATAGACCCCTTAAAATTGACGGCTTCTATCATCTCTCGCGTGTAGTCTCTATTAACTGGTAAACGTTGATTTCCATATTGTGGAAGGGACTCGCTGGGCTGATTTAGAAAAACACAACCTCCAGCCGTCATAGCATTTTGAAGGTGAATTCTCTGACAAAACATTTCTGACGTGTTAGGTTGCCTATTCATCTCCAGCATACCCGCGATTTTCTGTAAATGCTGTTCGCCAGTGGGTAAATGCGGCCGTTCAATGAAGTTACGAGACTGGTGAGCTAAGTTTGCAAGACACTGTGCAGCAGATATATTTGCTAAAATTTGGGAAGAATTCCTTGGTTCGATAATGTTTTTTCCAACATTCCATCTAGGATAATTTAAAGAAGAAGCTTGTTGCTGCATAGCACACATCTTTTTTGCATTTTTTTGAAGACTAATTTTCTCGTCTATGGGCTCTGATGAAGATTTTCTGTTTACAGACTTCTGTTCATTTTGAAGGTGAATTTTCTGATCAGATATATTTACCACATTTTGGGTGTCATTATTTTCTTTTGTTCCAGGAAAATTTAACGTGGAAAGCTGTTGTTGCTGCATAGAACTTATCGTTTTTACAATTTTTTCAAGATTATTTGTTTTGTCACTGGGCTCTTTAATCACTGATGAAGATCGTTTTCTGTTTACAGACTTCCGTTCATTTTGAAGGTGAATTTTCTGATCAAACTTTTGTGACACGTCAGGTTGCCCAAACTTCTGTTGCATAACCGCGTTTTGCTGTAAATGCTGTTCGCCAGCGGGTAAATATTGTCGTTTATGTCTTGGCTTAACAAAGTTACGAGACAGGTAAACTGAGTTGCGATTCTGAGCAGCAGATATATTTACCACATTTTGGGAGTCATTATTTTCTTTTGAAAGTTGTTGCTGCATAGAACTTATCTTTTTTACGATTATTTCAAGATTATTTTTCTTGTCACTGGGCTCTTTAATCACTGATGAAGTTCGTTTTCTGTTTACAGACTTACGTGACCGATGTAATATGTGAATTAATATTGGTCCTTGAAAGAGTGACTTTTGAGGGTTTTGCGTCACGTTGGCGGAGCTTCTATCTGCTTGCAGTTCCGGATTCCCTGAACTACGTAGCTGCCTCACCATCCGCTCTGGAGTAACTGAAATTGAAAACTGCAATAAATACCTACCCAAGAATACCTTTCACATCAATTTGCTCTGAAAGGAAGCAGAAAAGTTTTCTTTATTCCTAACGAGTACCTACTTTGAAATCCTGGTTCTTCTCTTAAACATCTAGCTCCATTTTTCGCTATCCAGTCGACAGCATCCTTGTAAGTCTCTGAAAAAAATATAATATAAAAAATATACATTTTGGAAAGAAAGGAACTTTTATTAAAAGGGAGTGCCACAATCCTTTATATCATGGCGTCTCACAATAAAAGGACCATAATCACTATCACTACATAGTATAAAATAAAGTCGCTTTCTCCGTCCCTATGTCCCTATGTCCCTCCCTTTGAACGCTTAAATCTTTAAAACTACGCAACGGATTTTGATGCGGTTTTTTTTAATAGATAGAGTGATTCAAGAGGAAGGTTTATATGTATAATACATGCATAATATACTGAAGGATAACCCACAATAACCATTTTCCCGTGCGGAGCCGGGGCGGGTCGCTAGTATCTAATAAGTAGTATCCAACTTATGCCGACATGAACCGCGGCGCTGATATTTTCTATTTTATTAATGACTAGCTTTCCGCCGCGGCTCCGCTCGCGTTATCGTTTATCCCGTAGGAATGAAGCATTTTACTGCGGTTAAAGGTAGCCTATGTTATACTCAGGGTGAATGTAGCTTTCTAATGGTGAAAGAATTTTTGAAATCGGTTCAGTAGTTTTCAAGTTTATTCATTACAACATACATACATACACACACACACACACACCAAAAATACAAATCTTTTCTCTTTAAAATATTAGTATGATATCGTTGTCAAGATGAAAACGGTATCATTGTCTGAAATGAGTATCCGGACCATTACGAAAATACTAATATTTTGTAAGCTCAAATCACACTGAAAGTACTCGCCACTCTTCCTATGTGATTTGAGCCGTAGCACGCCGTAGTAAACATAGTTTACCTGCTTCAAATTTAATGAGTGCGTCGTAAATTCCCCAATCACCATCGGGTTTCTCTCTCCTTCTAACACGATATCTTGTTTCAATTGCAAGTTCAAAATCCGGATATGCAATAACAGCCCTTTTGATCCCTCTTTTATCTTGCCGATCTCTTATCCAAGATGTCGGCACGCATACGACAGATCGATATTCAGTTAATCGAACTACGATAAACAATATTCTTGGCTTCGTCATCTAAAAAAAAAGTTAAAGTTACCACACAGGCAGCGGTGTATGAGGTGGTATAGCTAAAATGATAACATAACATAACATTAAAAAAAAAACTAGATCAAAATCGGCGCATCCGTTTAGGAGCTACGATGCCACAGACAGACAGACAGACACACACGTCAAACTTATAACACCCCTCTTTTTTGTCGGGGCTTAATGAATAATAAAAAATAGTTTATAAGTATTAGATTTCCGTCGTGGCTCCCCCCGTGTTAACAATTTTTCCCGTGGGAATGAGGAATTTTCCCGCGGTAAAAGGTTGCCTATGTTCTTTCTATGTACCAAGTTACATAATAATCTGTTTGTAGTTTCGGAGCCTATCGAATGATTAGGAATATTTTAGGTAATATTTTGAGAATGTAATATTATGAGAACGAAGGATTTATTTACACCCTGACCCTGGGTTACGTTACTGGAGTTTTAGTAAGGCTACTTAATTTTTTTAAATCTATATAATAAAACTGTAGGAGGTCGAAAATACATAATATAGCCATTTATGTTACCCGGAGGCCGGGGATAGCGTAGTTACCAAACTGTAAAAGAATTTTTAAAATCGGTTCAGTAGTTTCGGACCCTATTCAACGCAAACTAATAAAAAATGAAATATTTCCTCCTATAAGTTTAAAAAAAAAATCTTATATCGCGGAAACTACAATATCGGCGGCGTGGGACGCTATGTGTAATATTCATGTGGAGCTATTAATATAGGTTAAGGTAGGTACTTGCTTGATTGTAAATGAGTCATTCCAGCCCAGCCCCATCGTTGGGGACATTATAAGCTGTTAACGTTAACTACTCGAAACAAGTACGTACAAGATATTTTTTTATTCAAATGTATTGGTTGTTTATCCGTAACATAGTTGCGTAACTGAACTAAGTACCTGCTTCCACTAGGAACATACGTTGAAATCGCCAAAATAATATTCAACTTTTCATAGGTACTCGTTTATATTGACCGGCCACTTTGTATGACAAATTGTATTTTAATTTTGAAATCTCAAAATTCGTTCCTAGAAGTAAATTGTTCAGATTCATAAACTACCACTATGATGCAAGACAAATACAAATCATTTATTCGTCAACATAGGTTTATAGGTTGGTCAGTAAATTATCAAATGTCACACTATGTCGCACCTTCCGGTATACGAATTTATACATTATAATAAATTTAAAACATAAACAAATTCACCTAAAAAAGTATTAATTGTTAGTACTACTTAAAAATAAACAACCAGTTAAACACGGTGTATTATTGTTGCGTCATAGGAAATTTTAATGTTTTGAAAGTTTTTCCTCAACACTAAACAACAAAAATCAACTACTGTCACATCACAATATTTAATCCACAAAAACTATTCATAACACCATATTCCACTGCCTGTCTGTTCAAAACATTTCGATGCAAAAAGCCTGAAACTATAACTATAAAAATCACTTACCTCCTGAGATATCAACAAAAACACAAACTATACACAAATCTTGATTGAACTTTAGTAAAACACAAAACTTATCTACAATGTGTCCATAATAGTATTTTGGTAAGTATTTGGTAACGTTACATCCCGCGAGGCAGTCTTTCGAAAATGAATCATGCAGAAAAAAGCAACGCACGTCGATCCAAACCAACCAAACATACAACTACTAGGCACTCCCACGCACTAATCTGTATTCTGTGTTAAATGCGTATTTTAATTAATGGTCTTGTGTGTGTGGTTCGTGGTGATATCAAGTTTATTCTGTCAACAACATCTACGGATTCTCAAACTTTTTCATTCAATTCGCGACGCACGTTTTGTCTAATATTTTCGTTTTTCCGTTGTTGCTGACATAATGATGATAACAATCTGTGATAACAATTTAAGTACATACTTAAATTACATTTAGTTATTAATGTATTTATTTATAGTTAATACTAATTAAAATTTTGATGAAACTAATATTAATGAAACTTGGTACAAAGATGGAATAATCTTTGGGGAATAACATAGGCTACCTTTTACCGCGGGAAAATTTATCTTTCCCACGGGAAAAACTATTAACGAAAGCTATTGTTTTATTAATAGAGCCATCTCAGAAGTATGAGTAGGTATGGTGATGCTGCACTTACCTATATGGACACACATAAGTATGGCGCTCGCCTGTACTCTTGAGGTAAAACATCTGTGCATTATTATAGTAGCTATTTATTAATCTGTGGCATTAGGTATAATTTAAATACGACGATAGCGGCTAACCACAGTTTGGGAACTACTTGTCAAACATTTCGCTCGCCACTCTCATTAGCGCTTTAATTTATTGACATGCGAATATCGAGCTGCGGTATTTAAGTATTTTGTGATCAAGCCCAGTGTGACTCACATAGTTTAAACTATGTGACTCACACTGGGCTTTAAACACCTTTAAACTTTAAAGCATTGTTTTTTTAAATTGACCTACGCTTGTGCCGAAGAATCGCTAAACTTAAGTGGCAGTGGGCTGGGCACATTGCGCGTGGAACCGACGGCCGTTGGGGCAAAAAGGTTCTTGAATGGCGGCCGCGCGCCGGAAGACGTAGCGTGGGCAGGCCTTTGGACGTCTTTCTGCTGAAATGATAAACTGCGTCCGGTGGCGCATGCGCACAACAAGCTGCCTGCCGGCAAAAGACGCCGCGGCTCCCTCACTTGCTTCAAAAACATACATACAGAAAAAAAAACAGACCCGCACATCTTCTGCTCATTGTCGGAATACCTAACCTAACAATATGTTATTTTTTATTTTCATTATTCTATTCTACTGACTTACTCTATGAATTTATTATTGAAATTAATTATGTTACTTATTGAATGTGATTCGAACCCGGAACCTCCGTACGTGAGGCGACTAGTTGACCGCAGAGGCTGTATATAAAGTGGTTATTTATTTATTTATTTTATCTTTGGAAGACTTACAGCTAAATTACAACAAAATGAAACTCAATTAATACTACGATGCTAATAACAAGTCTCCACCTATACATAGCTAGCTGAGCTGACATAAAGACGGGCCTTATGCGTTGATCACACGTAACGAGTAGAGTGGCGAGACAGCAAATGGTCACTCGGCCGAGAGAGTGGGCCAACCGAGTCGCTGTTCACACGTATTTACAAAACTGGCGAGACAGTTCAGTTTGATGCTGTTGATTGTCGTGTACAATGAATCGCAGAAAAACTATTTTTTATTTTATTTTCATTCCTTATTGCAATTAGGGCTGCATTACACTTGACTTTGTTTTTATATTCAGGTGACAAAAATTCCATAAATAAGTATTCGTGTATTTTTTAACACTGTATGAATTTAATTGTCATTTCTAATGTCCATTTCACATTATTCCACATACTACTAGCCATTTTTATTGAATAAAACTAAAATAACAAAAATAAATAAACACACGCTGCTCGGTACAAATCGAACGAGTGGCGAGTGGCCAACCGAGTGCCTGTCCACACGTGCCGAGCGGGATAGCGAGTGGCTGCGGGGACTGAAGAATGAAGCGGGGGGGGTGGGCACTCGGCCGAGCAAACAAATCATGATTCTAGCCGCTGTCTCGCCGTTTTGGCTCGGCCGAGTACTCGCCAAAGTGTTCATACGTAACAACCACTCGGCCGAGTGCACTCTCTCGCCACTGTACTCGCTACGTGTGATCCACCCATTACAGGGCCACAAACTACAAACAAAAGTAAAAACTTAGATGCAATACAATAATACAACGCAATGGACATCAAGTCACAATAAACATATATTAGCTCCGTGAAACAGTTCCTGAACTAATAGTCCAGTCAAATAAGGTTAAATTTGGTAAGAAGCACTTGTTTATAAATAAAGCCCTTGTAGGTACTGCGACGACGACGACTCGACTATGTGTTTATAGAGTGTGGGGTGTAGAAGGCTTAGCATTTACTGAAAGAACATGCTCACTGCTCAGTCAATGAACTCATAATTTATAAGTTTTTTTTTTGTGAAGACTCGTATTAAGACTACGCTTTTTAAAGCATTCTGCCAGTCATTTTACACGTGCAGCCTCTGGGTCAGTTATACGAAGCGGGCATACAGCCGCCTACGTGTGCAGTACAACAAGGCTTTCAGGGTGCTGATGGGGCTGGAGTGGCGCTGCAGCGCGTCGGCGATGTTCGCGGAGGCGCACACGGACGACTTTTACGCCATCATGAGGAAACGCTGCGCCTCCCTCATGAGCCGGCTCCGCTCCAGCTCCAACAGTCTCCTGGGGGTGTTTGTGCGCCGGGGGGACTCTCCGATATCGCATCGCCTTGAAGTCATTCACAGTCACAGACTTCCAAATAAATAGATATGCGTCTCTTTGTTATTATTAATTTATTTATTACTAACCATAGTTTTTAAGATATTGTTTACTAACACTTTTATGGACTTAGTCTGAAATAAATGATTTGAATTGAATTGAATTAATAATATCATTCAAGATTTTTTTTTGCGTAGTATATGTATATGCCCAATAATGCCAATATACTACTCGTGGTCCAAGAAAACAAGGTCTTACAATTAGACCACGTGACTGACACAAGCCTACGTCATTTCTACGTCTTTTGCCTGTTCATCCTTGTCGAATGCGTTTAATAGACAAGGATAAACAGCGCATAATGACGTAGGCTTGTGTTAGTCACGTGGTCTAATTGTTAGATCTTGTTTTACCATGCCATGATACCACTCAAAATTCTCGTATAATCCTACCCACATTGTCAGTCACTATTAACTCTTTGAAAAATAATAATTGTAAGGTAGAATATTAAAGTACCACAACTCGCTCGACCATCGATCACGATAACAAGTCCAGTCGCAATAAAAATGGTTTTCCAACCGATTAAAATCCTGAAACGGTCCAAATCAGAAAGGGACATAACGCGAACTAGCCACGAGGAGTTGTCTCATGAGAATCGGTCGTTAAGCGAATCATCGGTAGATATTAACGTGGTCAACGATTCAGGGTCGGAGTTCGAGGAAGATAGAGCTGATGGTCTACTGACTGGTCTGGAGAGGAAAATTGATAAGCTAAATGGTGAGTTTATTTATTTTTCACCAGTCTTTTGATCATAAGTAAAATCCTGAGAAAACCCTAATATAATACCCTTAAAACAGTTAAAAAAAAAAACTTACTTTTTACTATGGTTTGTTTCATATTAATCAGGACAAAAGGTCATTGACGCCTGCATACAATGCGCACATTTTTTTCGAACGATACAATAAAACTAGATATAGGAAATTATCGCAAAATACGTAATTTGGCATACCGTAGTAGAAGACGGGGTGAGCGTGTGACCTTGCCAGACATTTTGGTGTTTCTTTAATTTAATAAGTTTCAAGAAAAGAGAGAGATTAATGAACTTTTGTCCGGTTTTATATGAAACAGACCATAGTAGGTACTATTACTATAAAAATCGTGTACCGCAGCTTCTCTCTTAAAATGGAAGAGTTGCCATTTCCTCACTACGCTTGGCAGGAGATAGCAGTTGTTGACTGTTACACTAGTGAACTCTGCTACTCGTTTCATGAGTGAGTTGTGTCTTAGTTTTGTGTGGTGTGGTTAGTAGCCTCGTATAGAATGCCTGTGAGAATCAGTTGATTTAAAACGGGATATTAACCGTGGTATTTGTTTTGTGTGAGTACCCGATATTTCAAAACCGTGAAAGTTTTAAAAAGTATAATTAGTCAAATTGAGAGCTACGAATCAAAGGGCCACATCTACAGTTTGGTAACCACAGCTTTTAAATTTGTTGTAAATTATACAGATGTGTTTCGGGACCAATGCAGGCTGCTCACGGAAATAAAAGAGGACATTCGCGAATCCAAAACCCTTATAGAAAAGTCTGAGCAAGCGCAGAATCAATTTATTGCGGAATTCTTCAAGCAGGCGTTATCTCAAAAGTGAGTAACAGGATTGAACTCACTGAACAATACTCGTATAACTTTCCCGAGTAGAGTAAAAGATAAATTTAAAAGATATCACAAACTCGATAATAATGACACTATCGCATATAACTATTGTTCTTCAACGGTTCTTACTCTTACTCTTGGTGCCGTAAAAACGATCTCAGAAACGTTCACATGAAATATGGTCTCTCTCAATAGTTTTTAGTACGAGATTGTTTTATGAAGAGTCAGTAGGTACACAAAAAAAGGCCTTTTCACGTTCCCCTGTTGTCTTACTGCCACAATAAAGGTTAAATACATGTTAAATACAAGTCTAAAAAGACTCAGGGGCCTAGTTAGTAGTGCCTTCAAAGCGCAGTGTCGCGGGTTCGAATCCCGCCCAGGTCAAACATTCTTGATGTTGTGTATTTAATAAAGGTTCTGCCTAATTTGAGATCAGAAGCAGATGGCCGTGTAGGAAATATACCCACATATTGATTTTCAGACACACGTTTAACGTCTGTTTAACTGTTTTGTGTCGTCCATTTCTGTGATCAGTTCCATCACCAACAAAGAGATGGAGTCGGTGAGCGTGAGTTTGGAGTTCAACAGTCGCGCGCGCAGCCTGCTGGACGCGATCGAGACCTCGCAGGGCTCCAAACTGGACCGCGAGCTGAGGGCGGCGCTGGTCGACTGCCTTCAGAGCGAGGTGAGATGAGTACCTACCTACCATGGTCCAAGAAAACAAGGTCTTGCAAATAGACCACGTGACTGACACAAGCCTACGTCATTTTGCGCTGTTCATCCTTGTCGAATGTGTGTAATAGACAAGGGTGAACAGCGCAAAATGAAGTAGGCTTGTGTCAGTCACGTGGTCTATTTGCAAGACCTTGTTTTCTTGGACCATGGTACCTACCTATTAAGACTTACTTCCTTAAAGGCTGAGGCTAGACGAGCGTAATTTTGTGAGTCGTCGTGAGTCGCAACTCGCAGATTTTTGTTCACACGGCGACTCAAAATGAGTTATCTACGTATTTTATATGAAACAGAAATTGCGCGACCGAAAATTACGCTCGTCTGGACTCACCTTAAGGAGCGATTTTTTGTGCAACCTAAGGGAACTACAGGATACCTACCAAAGAGTGCTGTAACTAGGGTTGCCAACATATCTTCGTCGAAATATAGTATTTTTTTAAATTGATTTGAAAAATATAGTACACTTCTAAAAAATATAGTATTTCATGAATAATAAATAAATAAACAATGGTATATTTGCCACTTATCAATTTTTATAAAAGCTATATTTTTTGCACTATAGGGATCTTTCTTTAGGAATTCAGTCATGCAAGCTTTCCCACCCAGGTTAATATTTTTGGAGTATTTTTCGCTTTTTAATAGGTGTTAGCGGCGCATTTGAACTTGACACACTTTCGTCATCAGTAGCACTTTCGTCCATGACGATTTATTTTATTTAGTACCTCAACTACTCAAAAAGAGAATAAAATCTAATTGAAAATAATTACCAAAGTCCCACTATAAAAGTAAAAGAAAGAAGATTAAACCAGAGAAGTTGGAAAGCCGCGCTTCGCTTTTGAATATTCCCACTATCCAACATAGTATTTTGACCAATCAAAGTATTTTGATGTTGTCAATTTGACATTGACAAGTTCAGAACCAAAGAGAAAGGATTATAGATAGGTACGTTCGGATTTCAGATACATGCTAGCCTCACTCAAAAGTGCGTTCATAAATAAAAAGAAAATAGAATTTGTTTGTTAGATTTCGGTATGAAAATATAGTATTTTTGCGTACTATATATTACTTCAACAGTATATAGTACGCAGACCCGAAATATAGTACAATACTATATATTATAGTACGGTTGGCAACCCTAGCTGTAACATAGATGGATGGGTAAGATATTTTTCTATAGAAATAAGCAGACCTGTTGTCGTTTCTCCTTCTGATTGTCAGACTCATCGCTTTAAGCGATTTCGTACAGGAAAACATTGTGCGAACATAATAGGTAGGTACTAATGTATTGTAGTGCGGCTTCCAGCGACCCTCACCAGATCGTCGTTCCACCTATTGGGGGGCCTGCCCACTCTATGTCTTCCGGCCTCCTTGGGGGAGGCCTTTGTCCAGCAGTGGACGTCTTTCGGCTGAGATGATGATGATGATTGTAGTATTGTAAGTACTACCTGTAAATTGGTTCCATTGAAATTCCGAGGTACTTATTTCAAACGCATTTTCCTAGTTTGAGAATTTAGAATTTCCTAGAGAGAGAAGAGAAAAAGAAAGCAAGAAAAAAGGGTATAATTTGCTGACAATTTGAACTGAAATTACCTGCATTTTGCACATCAAATTGTTGTCTACAATCGTCGTCGTCGCAATTTCTTTGTTTCTGTCGCAGGAGTTGAAAGAGCGCATGGTGTCAGCGACCGCGGCGTCAATGCGCGATCTGCTCGGCGACAATTTCCCCCGGGAGATGTCGCGACTGTACGTGCCCATATTGCAGCGCGCGCACCGCAGGCTCACGCGCCAACTCACGCGCACCATTGATGACGCTTTTCTTGAACGTAAGCTTTTTGGCTTCCATAAACTTCCATTTTTTATAGAATGGGATAGAATAAAGAATTTTAGAATGTACTTTATTGCACCAGAAAAAACAGAACAGTAAAATTCACAAAACAAAAATAATAATAAAGAAAGGGTACGTGCAGGCGGCCTTATTGCTAATATAGGTATTAGGATAGATAGAATATAGATATTTAATTTATTATACACGCCAAAAAAGTCACTACAAACAGCAAAATGGAAATGATATGGTCATGATAAAATCATTTTCTCGCTTAGTATGGTCCTTTGTAGTTGTACTGTGTTGTTCTGCACAAAAGAACGACCGACTATAGCAAAAATATTTTCTTAACTTTAATTAATATGGCAAAACAACGACCGTACCTGCTGCCAGCTTACCGTACACGCGCCTCGCGATTCTGTCTCTTATTCAACCAACCAACGGTGTAAAATCCAAATGTTCTTCTCTTGACTAATATTTTTGGTCTTTTCACACAGTGGAGAGGAACTCGGAGCATCTGACAAACTCGATGTGCCGGGCCTCTCGGTGTTTGAGGAGAGCCCTGCAGCGCCACCAAGGCCTGGCGGAGGTCTCGAGGGGCGGTCAGGGACACTCGTACTTGCAGTACATCATTGAGGAGTAAGTGACTCAGGGTCCTTCATCACCAAGCCAGCTGACTAACATTGAGGAATGTTAGTCTCACTTTGTTCGACGGATCCCTACCGGGATTCGAACCCGGAACCCACGTAACGTCAGACGAGCTTTTGACCACCCGACCACGGAGGTTGTTATTAGATTTAATTTAATTAAAGCAATAAAATCAGTTTTCAGCATCTTTTAATTCCCCAGAACCTTACAAAAGGAGATACAGCAATGGCGGCGTTTTGCTGTGGAAGCTTTAACAGGAGTAGAAAGCAATGAGGAACCTGATTTGACTGCCCAGGAGGCCACGCCACCAGTGGACTACCTTGACAGCCCGCCGCAGCCGGCCGACCCTGGCCATTCTATCATAGATCAACTGGTAAGCAACTACCTCTGGATACATGCATACATAAAGACACGCTCTTTTTAACCCCAGACGAAAAAGATGGGTATTATAATATAAGTTTGACGTTGTGTGTGTGTCTGTCTGTGGCATCGTAGCACCTAAACGGATGCGCCGATTTTGATCTAGTTTTTTTTTGTTTGCAAGGTGTCACAAAGTCACAATCGAGAGTGTTCTTAGCTATGATCCAAGAAAATATCTTATTAAATAATACTTATATATAACTTAAATATCACGGGGTGAGCTGAACTTTAGTAGTTAGTAAGTATGCTCACAGGGAGACCCAACTAAACTACTTAAAACCGCTATTAGCAAACAGTTTCGGCACGTATCTAAAATCTTTTGGTTTCGTAGTGCATGCATCTAGTGACAGGTTGCCAGCCTGTCTTTCAGAATTCATAATGTTTATATTCAAGGGAAGCATTCCAAGTACAAATGAATATTTGCGTTTGAATTGTTTTTATCTGGACCGAATTATCTGACTTAAGTGACTCGAGCTCTTAAAAACATTCTCTGAAAGTTTGAAAAACTGTAACGACTATGGTCTTAGAACTTTACATTCGCTGTAAGTAGATAGGCACTCCAAGCTACCTGCCGAAATTATGAAGTTTCGTGGTTCTTGAGGCAGTCGCTGGATGTTAACAGCGCAAACCAGTCATTCTGTATTTGAATGTCTTCGACTAAAATGATGAGCTTTATTCAACAGAGCTGACATTGTAAAATTGGTACCTATACTTTGTTTCAGATGACGACAGCAGAAATCAACAAAAAGATCCAAGATGGCGACTTAAATGCGGCGTTCGAGCGCGCACTCTCTGCTGCGGACTTATCGCTGGTAATGGCGGCGTGTCGCGCGGCAGATCCTTCGCAAGTGTTTATACCGTGCCGCCTGGAGCAAAGCACCCTTCTATCCTTGGCTCAACAGCTGCCGACCGATATGGTGCACGACACACAGCTCAAGTGCAGGTAAAAACACATTTTCACACTTTTCTAACATCACGAAAGCTACGAAGTTCGTTAAGTATATTGTCTCTTTTACAGATACCTTGAAGAAGCCCTCATAAACTTGGACCCAAAACACCCAGTGACCAGCAAGCACTTACCCCTGGTTGTGGGCGAAATCCGCAAGAACTTAACCGGCTTTTTAACTAAATATCCTAGCCATGTTGCATGTAGAAGAATTACCATGATAATCATGGCTGGTGACAATTTGCTGAAGTAAAGTGTACATTTACCATGTTGAATACGTTTGAGTTTTTATTATTTGGCTTTGTTTTTGATAAATAAAGCCTGACCAAAGAAATAAAAAACCTGCTCGGCGGCGCGGCGCCACATCTATATTTTTACGACTTATGTATGACAACAATTTTCCTTATAAAATTAGTTCCATTGAAGTTCCGCAATCTGGCGAGGCATTTTTATTTCTCTGGTCGGTCTCTAATTAAAATAATACGAAAATAAATACTATTTTATACATACCCTCTATCATACTAGGCTGTATACAAGTGAATTCAATGACCCTACTTCTTAAAAATTTACATGTCATTTGATGTCATTTTTTCAAATAAGACTGAAGTCTGTTCCAATATCCTTTTCTAATTAATTGAGTACAAGGTGAAATGTCGCTTTGTGATTGGTAGTTTGTTTTTTTCCATGGTGTTATGACCAATCACAGCTTATCTTTCAACAAACATATGATTTTTAGATATGTTGGTAAACGAAAACAAATTATAAGCCTGTATTTCCGTCTTCGGCCTTCGCCCTTTAATTACACTCGATTTTATTACAAAACTAAATGAAGAGCACGATGTTATTAGCATAAGAAAAGCAGCGATAGTGAATCTGTTACATTGTAATATCAGCAAATGTTCAGTAAAATGTCTACGCAGTTTTTTTTCTCTGTATTGTTGGTGCTTTGCAATGTGCTTGTGGACTGCACTTCGGCTGCGGTCCACGGGCACAGTGTGGACAACCAGGAGCGCGATAGCGACGGCAGCTACCGGGCCCGAGACTCCGACCACTACGGCGACAGCGGTCACAATGTGGAGTTCGATCATGAAGCCATTCTAGGTGAGCGCGCGTCTGAGTAACATCCAGGCGTTTTGTTTGTCAAACTTTACCGGCCGCTTAGCAAACGACCGCGCGCTGCAGTTCAGTCGTTGATAAGCCATGCTATAGAACGCCGGTGTGAGATGACGCTGTGGCATACGCTCGTAGTTCTAATACCACTGTTCGTGGGAGTAACATACTGGTATTCTTTAGGTAGTGTCCGCGAGGCGGAAGAATTCGATAAACTGCCTCCCGAGGAGGCGAAGGCGCGTCTTGGGGAGCTGCTGCCGAAGATGGACCTCAACGGTGACAAGCACATTGACCGTGCCGAACTTAGGAAATGGATCATGAAGTCGTTTGAGTAAGCAAAACATTGTTTCAATGTAATAATGTCAACAACAACATTGTTTGCCATTGTTTTGTACAACTGAATGGTGTGAATCAAAGTTTGTCTTAAAGTAGCTACTTTCAAAGTGAGTCAGTTTTATAACGAAGCAGTTTATTCCAGGTGTGGCTGAAACTTTATGATCGAAAACGAACACTTATTCTTAAGATTTCAATTATAATTAAGATGAAAACATATTAAATATTTACTACTTACCAGTTTTCTACCCTGCGGCTTTGCCTACAATGTTTTGACAATTCATTGCAGCCATTCTGATGTCACAAGATTTTAGACATCTGTGATTTTACAAATAATTTTTGTAAAAATAAAACTCTGTTTTTCTACTGAGCGCCGTATAACAAAATATTTTAAAGACTAGTAGGTATTACAATACCTACTAGTCTTTACTTTAATATTATTACATTATTACAATAATCATAATAATAAATTTAATTTATTAAAGTAACTAAGACTCAAGTGTGTTATAATGAAATTCTTTCCAAAACACACATTTCTTAAAATAAGTGTCCTTTGTTACAAGACCCTCACATCATTTGAATACTTATCAGATTCAAGAAGACTATGCAAAATACACCGTATAATATCAAACAACAAGTGTGCGAAATGCTTGAGCCATAACATTACATTGGCAGATAAGCACTAGGTACTGATGTTGTTTCTTTTATGTTGATTTTGTAATAGAATTGGTACATTTATATAATATTTTCTGAAATTTATTTTTCATTGATATTTCTGTCAATTTCATAAGCAAAACTGGAATGTTCTTGACTAAAATCTTGTGATGAGATAATCAATTAGGAATTCACAAACTCAGTTTCCTTGTTTAGTGGGCCAACTTTGTATTTCTTTTTTTTTTATGTAACCAAGGCTTCTTAGCCTTTATCTAAAGTTTTAATTTTGTTATGTTTGACATTTAGAGAGTGAAGATCCATTAATGTCATTCTAATTTATATAATTTGCTTTAAATAATAGTAACAGTTTTGATATAATAGGCTCAATTCCGCCGTAGCCGCTAAATATCTAAATTTAAGTTGTTGGTCTCTTTCATTCAGATGGGAATCGAAAAGGATAGGAGATGAATTAATTTAATTTTGAATGAATGATATTTAAAACTCAGCTTAATTTAGTCGGGATGTTTTTAAACGCCTGCTAGTTTACGCGTAAAATCGATGTTTGACGTCTCTAAATGTAGGTTGGCAATCACTGTCTTGTCCCTTTTCGTTCTTAAGAACGTGAAAGAGACATATGATTTTTAAATTTATGTTAGAGTGTAATATGTAGAATCGGGCCCAATATATACCTACCCAAATTTTAGAAATAAAAATTAAAACTATAATAACAAGAATTATTTCAACACTAGGTCTTTATCAAAAGAGGAGGCCGGTGAGCGGTTGCAGGAAGCTGATGCGAACAGAGACCGCATAGTCACATGGGCCGAGTACCTGCAAGATATGTTTGGAGTGGACGATGAAGAAGATATAGGTGAAGACAGCAATGATTCTGGAATGGTGAGTGCAAACTGCAAAAGTTGTTGTACAGTACAAGTTCAAAGGTGCAGTCATGTCACCTGTTTTTATACTTTCAAATAACTTTTTTCCTAAAGGCTTGTTATTCTTATTTTTGTGTTACGAGTACAGTGTACGGGACTCAATATTTTACTTCAAATTATATGTCCTGAATGCTTTTGAAAAAAAGCTAATTTGAAGTATAGAAACACGTGATATGACTGGACTTATGAATGTGACCATACAAAGACTGCACACCTGGGATAATGCTCTACCTACGAGTAAGAACTCATGAAGGCGACCCAACAATGGAAGGGAACGCCTAAACCGCTATACTCATATCCAAACACCTGCTTATAGTCTGAGGATTGATCGCATGTTATATCACAAAAGAAATTAAGAAAATGATAGGCCATTAACGGCCATAGGCCATAAAAGAAATTAAAGAAATGGTCCTAATTGTGACCAATTTCACTCAGTCGAGCTGTGACCTGTCTCTTTCACTCTTACGCTTTGCCTATTTCCTGTCGCACTTATAGCATTTGTTGTTATAATAATAAAAAATATCATTTATGTTTTGTTTATTTTAACCTTTACAAGGCAGTGTCCACTATATTGCCACCTTAATTTTAACATAAAATTGAAAGCGAATGAATTTTATAAAGTTGTTTTGCCTTATAAAGGGTTAACTTATGTTGCAGTTGGTGGCTGAAGAAAAGGCGATGTGGAAAGTGGCAGACGTGAACGGCGACGGAGATCTCGATGCGGAGGAGTTTGAAGTAAGTTTAGTTTTACACTTTATACATGACATGACTAGTCCCTTCAGGTAGTGAATACCCTTCAGGTAACAACGCCAGCACCCGCCGGCGGGGGCGCGGCCAGAACCAAAATCAAAATTGAAAATCAGAGACGGAGCCCCTCAGGCGTCGTCTCCTTCACGATATTTTTCAATATCAACGCGATAGGCCGTGGTCCGAGGCTCCCTCGAGCCGCCCCTAGACGCGTTGGTATATGACTTTTTTTTTGGGGTAGAGTCTTCCACTCCCCCGCCAGTCCGGTGAAGCTTGATGTGTCGTACCTTTTCGACACAAGCATAGGTCAATTAAAAAAAAAAAAAAAAGACATGACTAGCTTACCGCCTCGCGGCTCCGCCCGCGTTAACAGTTTTTCCCGTGGGAATGAGGCATTTTCCCGCGGTAAAAGGTAGCCTATATTACTCCCCAAGGTCAATTCTATCTTTATACCAAAATTCGTTAAAATCGGTTCAGTAGTTTCGAAGCCTATTCAATGCAAGCAAACAAACAAATCTTTCCTTCTTCTAATATTAGTATAGATAGTATTTATTTGATCTCAACAAGAAGTATACAAAATAAATTTAAGCCTTATAACTTTGACTTACTGCTTTATATATACATCCGTATTTTCCTAAAAATGGAACATGTGTCTGTCTGTCTGTCCCACCCACAGTTGCAACCGAAACTAAGTGGACTGATTGTGTTGAAATTTTGAAGTGATACATATTTGTTTATTGGCTTTGGTTATCATGAAAGTTCATAGTTTATCAAACTTTCAACGAGAATTTTAAATGCTGTAATTAATCTATTTTTGTTAAATTAGTGTCGTAAAACGAGACGCTCGGATAAGCGGCTTCCGCTCTGACGATTTTGTGTAAACATCAGTGAGCGTCAGTGGTTTAAACAGTATCGTCGCTGCCTCTTGTTTCTTGTATGAACAATCGCGAGTTCAGTAGGTGATAAAAGGAGTGTAGTGTAGCTGATGACAAAAATACAAGCTTTGAAAAAATGTCCGTCTATCTGTCTGTCTGCCTGTTTGTACACGCTAATCTCTGGAGGGTCGTTCGGCAACTCGTCCCAAAACAAACTCGTCCCATTGGGAAAACGAACTTTCTGGACTGGAACTACGAATGGGACGAGTTTGTTTTGGGACGAGTTGCCGAACGACCCTCTCTGGATCTACTAGACGCATTTTAATGAAACTTTACAATAAAATAGCCCCCCCCCCCCACATTGAATAGCTGTCAAAAAGTCGTGACTCGTGATTTGACCGCTGCTGTTGCGATGACTGTCGAAAACGAGAGCGAGCTTAGGTTTGAATACGGCATAAACGACTTCACATGTAAAACTTTGTTGAATAATTGGTGTAAATCTGTTCCAGGTGTTCGCGAATCCGGAAGAGCACGCAGTGATGCACCCGTTCCTCGTCAACCAGACGCTGCGAGAGAAGGACGTCAACAAAGACGGCAAGATCGACTTCCAAGAGTATGTAGGGGACAGAGGTATGTGACGTCATAGCCTCGATAATATTTTTAAACCTTTACAAGGCAGTGTCCACTATATTGCCACCTTAATTTCAACCTTATACCCTCAACATAAAGTCGTATCGAATGAATTTTATAAAGTTGTTTTGCCTTATGAAGGGTTAACCCCAATATGCAAAAACAGAACCCTTATGGAATCACAAAAAAATAATAAAATCAAAAACCATCAATATTAAATGAAAATCATCATAGATCAAAATCAATCGGTAATAGAAAATGTAATATTTGATGTTTCCACAGGCCAGCAACAGGATCGCGAGTGGATCGTGGCCGAGCGAGACAAGTTCGACCACGAACTAGACGCAGACCACAATGGACATCTAGACTTAGAAGAAATCCGAGCTTGGATCATACCTAACAACGAGTGAGTGTATAATATATGTAATAATACAAATATTCCCTTCTAACCCACCTCTCGAAACCACCACCTGGGTGAACGGTTGAAAGTTTTTTTACTACCTTACACCAATCAGTAATATCACTGAAAATCAGTGGTGACGGTCCACCTCCAAAATTTAAGGGGCTCCCCTATACTAAGTGGCGCCGCCATCCGTTAAAAAATAATTACTCTATGAGTAAACAGTTTTTCAAAAATCCGGTAGGTCATTTTAAAGATTTGGTGTTTTAGGATATATAGAAGCCATCAACTCTGTTAGTTTGAGTTCGATGAAGTTACAGATAGAAAATTTGCCAAAAGTGGCCGTTTTTAGCAAATTTTACAGTTTATGGCCGCTATATATACTATAGCACGCCAACTTGAAAATGACCTACCGGATTTTATAAAAAATGTATACTTCGCGAGTTATTATTTTTTAACAGACGGCGGCGCCACTTAGCATAGGGGAGCCCCTACTGGCTGTTAAGACGGTCTACCTCTCAAATTTGATACTGGCTGATATTCTGCTAGGTTTCCCGGTATACCAATACAATAAATACAAGAATTCTTTACTTAGTTTTCCGCGGCCCGCGGTTAGCAGTTTTTCCCGTGGGAACAACGTATTTTCCTGCGATAAAAAGGTAGCCTATATCCTCCCCAAAGTGTATTCTATTTTTGTACCGAGTTTCATCAATATCTGTTCTGTGTTAAAAGCGTAACAAACAGACAGACAGACACATTCTTGTTTACAATATTAGTGGGAATTTACTTCAAAATATTCATACAGTAGGTCAGCAGTTAATGAAACTTGGTACAAAGATAGAATTTCCTTGGGAAAGTACATTAGGCTACCTTTTACCGCGGAAAATTTTCTCATTCCCACGGGAAATACTGTAAACGCGGGCGGAGCCGCGGCGGAAAGCTAGTAATTTAAATACGTTTAGTGTTTTTATAATTAATTAAATAGGATGTTAAACAAAAGACTAATAGTTTCTTTGTATCTTTTTTTTATTTACCTAATTTTATTTCTAGCGCAAGTGAAGTAAAATATACGCGAAATGATTTACCTGAAGAATATCGGTAATTCTAAACAAGTCCTTAATATCTCACTTTGTTTTAACCAACTTCTTTTTTCTTTTTTAGTTCTAGATATTGCGGGTTTCCTCTTTTGTCTTTAAACCATATCAAATTCTGTGACTTTACAAAATATATGTATAAAGGAATATTATATAAATCGACTATAAATATTTACAACTCTTTTCAACTTTGATTTTCATATTCAATTACACTAAAAGATTAGTAAAGCCCGACCAGAGAAATAAAAAACCTCGCCATATTGCGGAATTTCAATGGAACTAATTTTATAAGGGAAATTGTTGCCAAAGTCGTAAAAATATACACGTGGCGCGCCCCCAGAGCAGGTTTTTTTATTTCTTTGGTCAGGCTTTACAAAAACAAACGCATTGATACACTGAAAATTGGACCATATTACCTTACTCTAAAATAGAAGATTGAATTAAATAAACACAGACATTAACCATCGCTTGCGATTTTATGCTTCAAATTCTGGTAATACGGTCCGACCGATTTTCAATGAAGCCAGCTAGTAAATTGCACAAGCATTTTGTTTAGCACTGTCTTTATGCTTAACTGCTTGATCTGTAGTCTAGTCTACACTTTAACCCTTTATAAGGCAAAAGAACTTTATAAAATGCATTCGTTTTTGACTTTATGTTGAGGGTATAATGATAAAATTAAGGTGGCAATATAGTGTCCACTGCCTTGTAAAGGTTTAAACTTTCATGGACGGTATTGTATGAGACATTTAAACGGTCTCATACTTTATTAGTGTAATCATAAGCACTTGTGTGGATGTGGTATATTTTATGTATGTATGTATATCAGCTGTCAATCACACAACAACTTACAACCCATAGAACAACAGTGGGATGTCCCCGACTCATATATTATATTCTAAAAATGACAAAAACGCTGAAATAGTCGTAATCTTTTGGCTTTATGACCCGAAACTTTGTAAATGTTGTTAGGAATGGCTATACATTATGTCGAAATACTTTTTTTATTTAGAGTCACAAAAAAACTAATATACCCAAATAATTGAAACGGCAAATACTGAAACGCTCAGTATACGATTTAAAGTAATTTTCCTAGAGAATCTTATTTCGTAAACGGAAATAAAATTCGACACACCAGTACAAAATAATCATTTTGATCGGCCTATTCGTATGGACAAGTCGTTTTTTTTTGCCGTGATTAAAGATCAAAATTCCTATTATGACAATGTTTAGTACCTGTGCCGACAATATATATTTTTTACTGTAGGTACCTATTTCTTTTTTAACTAGCTGACCGCCCGCGGCTACGCCCGCATCGTTTTTTTGACTTTACCGTACAGTTTCCCGTGAGAGTAAGCTATTTTCCCGCGGTGAAAACTATCTAAGAAGTTGACTTGGGATATAAGGTGCACCATGCAAAATTTCATTCAAATCGGTCCAACAGTTTCGGAGATTAGCCCATACAAACATACAAATAGAGAACTAAAAAAATTTGAAAATAAATCTGTTTAAAGCCTGATCAAAGAAATAAGAAACCTGCTCTGGGGGCGCCACGTGTATATTTTTACGACTATGGCAACAATTTCCCTTATAAAATTAGTTCCATTGAAATTCCGCAATATGGCGAGGTTTCTTATTTCTTTGGTCAGGCTTTATGTTCTATTACAATTCTTACATCCCCCTAACTCGGTTTTTAGCATATCTTTACTATGTACAGTACAAGTTCATAAGTGAGTCATATCACATGTTTTTATACTTTCAAATAACTTTTTTCCTAAAGGCTTGTTATTTTTATTTTTGTGTGATACGTATACAGTGTAAGGGACTCAATAATTTACTTTAAATGATATGTCCTGAATGCTTTTGGAAAAATAGTTAATTTAATGTAAAACCCGACCAAAGAAATAAGAAACCTTGCCATATTGTGGAATTTCAATGGAATTAATTTTATAAGGGAAATTGTTGCCATAATCGTAAAAGTATACACGTGACGCCCCCAGAGCAGGTTTCTTATTTCTTTTGTCAAGCTATATAGAAGCACGTGATATGAATATGACTGGACTTATGAACGCGACCGTACAGATTTTCAACCTCTACAGTTTTATGATATAGATTGTTTGTGTTCCAGCGAGATAGCCGAAGAAGAAGTAGATCACTTATTTGCGTCAGCTGACGATGACCACGACGACTTATTATCGTTCGACGAGATGTTACAGCACCACGACGTGTTCGCGGGCAGCGCGGTCGACGACTACGGGAACGATGTGCTCGGGGAACACTTTGACGACGAACTGTAACCGCGGGAGCTTACCTGCCGACGTAGCGTGAGCTTTTAACGCTGACAAGACTAATACCCGTTTGCACTAAACTTAAGAATCGCTTAAGTTGATGCCTAAAGTATTTCGGTGAGATTTGGTGAAGATTTTGTTTGCTAGTAACTGTCAGACTTTTTTTTAACTACTTGTTTCTGCCTACCTTTATGAACCCAATTAGACTGTTAGTGAAAACCAATTCTTTTTTCAAGCTTTAGTTAGCTTAGGTCTTTCTTAACTACGAAAAGCCTAAGACAAGGTTAGTGCAAACAGGTGTTAAGGTAGCCGTTCGAACCGAGCGTCAGGGACACTGACGCTGCGACACGAAAAAGGATAATGGACTCTATAGTGATGTATTTAGGGTGGACTTTGGAGGCAGTGACGCGAGTTACCGGTGTCTGTGTCGTCGCGACAACACACTGTTGAGTAAATTCATTCTTAAATCCATCACCGTAAATCCATTATTATTTGTCGCGTCGCAGCGTTAGTGTCACTGATGCTCGGTTCGGACGGCTACATTAACACCCGTTTGCACTAACCTTGTCTTAGGCTTTTCGTAGTTAAGAAAGACCTAAGCTAACTAAAGCTTAAAAAAAGAATTGGTTTTAACTAAAAGTCTAATTGGACTCATAAAGGTAGGCAGAAACTAAGCATTTTATAAAAGGTTTGAAGGTTACTAGCAAACAAAATTTTCACCAAATCTCACCTAAATACTTGAGTGATTCGTATGTTTAGTGCAAACAGGTCTATTGAAAATTCCAATATGGCAAGTTTCTTAATGCAATTTGACAGAGATAGCTTTGTTGTATCTGTATTCATATTTTCATCTATTGGAGGTTTTAATGGTTTAAGGACCGAAATCCGACAAGTTCGGTAGGTTAGGTTAGGTTAGGTTTTGTCGGAGTAGAGTCTGTCGGAGTTGGGTTTCAGATTCGGTTTCAATATGGCGGTTTTCTCACAGAAATTTGACAGTTGTGTGAGATAATGAACTGACGCGCCCTATGTTTTGAGACGAAATTTAAAACATAGTAGAAAATTCCAAAAAACAGCTTCGTCTCAATAGATTGATATCAAAATGATACAATTATCTCACAGTTTTCGCATGTACCAATAAAAAAATGACAGACAATGGAAACCGAACAACTCGTCAAAAAAATAGGACGGTATCTCACAATTAAAAAATACTACCTTTCGTTCAGTGTAATGGTATTCATGAACTTTAAATAATAGCTAATCACTACATATTATAAAACAAAGTCGCTTTCTCCGTCCCTATGTCCCTATGTCCCTTTGTGCGCTTAAATCTTTAAAACTACGCAACGGATTTTGATGCGGTTTTTTTTAATAGATAGAGTGATTCAAGAGGAAGGTTTATATGTATAATACATGCGTAATATACTTAAGGATAAGCCACAATAACCATTTTCCCGTGCGGAGCCGGGGCGGGTCGCTAGTAGATACTAAATAAAACTAATACTTGGGGGAGGCCTTTGTCCAGCAGTGGACGTCTTTCGGCTGAAATGATGATGATGATGAGATACTAAATTCTGCTCGTCTCAACCTGTCTTGTTCAAAGTAAGTTGTTTAATTTTGAAGTCTACATTTTATGAAGAAACAGATTTGAACGCGTGATGAAATCTTATCGCAACTCAGTTTAGACACAGAATACCAAATAGTAGTTAGTAGTTAGTTTAGACACAGAATACCTACAGAAGGCTCACTTAGCGACATTATTCTAATTAATAGCAACTCTAGCTCCGTTATAATAAAGTGAAATTTGGTAGAAGAAGAAGAAGCTGCCTCTCTTTGTATCGCGCCATTCGCGCCTCTCTACTAACACCTTAAGTTCCCTACTAACGCTAACGCCTCTCGGAGAGGAGCATCGGCCGATGATCATACCTGAACTACGGAGTGAGATACACCTGCCCCCGTAACTTGAAGTGCTATGACAAAAGTTTGTCGCGCATTTAACTGTCAAAAAGTTGCGAGAAACCCGCCATATTGAAATATCCTCCAATAGGATAATAGAATACGCACGACAAAATTATGTCTGTCACGCGTGGACCGGGCATGTTAGAGCGGGTTTAGTTGGTTGATTTTGGGAAAGGAGAATAATTAAACGGAGAAAATCAATGAGATGGGAATGCAGGTTAGGACCCAAACTGAGTTGGGATAAGATTTCAACATGTTGAATTCTAAAATCACGATAAAATTAGTTTGTTACAATATTGCAACCTTTATACATTATTATGTACTTGATTTGTTTGAGTACTTAAAGTTCGCAATATATGCCGGATTTTTTTTTTCGACCCGAAGCAAGTAGGTATGTATTACTGACTATAGCTAAGAAAATAATATAGATTATTATTTTATTGGCAGATAGCTATAAATTTACGTAAAAATATAATGTGTTGTAGAGAAAATATATTTTTCAATAAGTAAATGATGCATGAATTATTTATAAGACCTAACATTAGGGTACATTCGGAATAGTTCGGATATTGCTTTATTTTTCAAAAAAAAACTTATTTTCCACGATAATTAGCTAGTCATATAATCCTGAATCCATCTATTATTAATAATTAATTTAGGTAATTATTTATCTTTTACGAAATATCTTAATCATGTTTTTAATCTATATTTTTAAAATAATTAAATTCGCAGCAACAATACGTAATGATTTTTCATGTATTATTTCTTCAAAATTTTGGTTACTTTAATTCCCTTGTAATAAAATTTTCTATATGCCATTTTAGGCGAAATTTCTATGCAGTACAATGGAAACGCAAGTGTCACAGACCGACAAGGATCTAAATAAACGTGGCTAAAAAAGGAACTAACGCTTTCGACTTACAAAACGTCATAATTGACAGTCTCTTGTATAGCGAGCAGCGCCCCCACCCATGCTCATTTATATCCTTGTCACAGTCTTTGTTGGTCTGCATTGTATGTAGGTACTTCTTGTCTGAAATTGATTTGATTAAGTTTAGTTTGGCTGAAATGACGAAAACCTTTTCGGCCATGTGCTTGTTACTGTTCTTTTAATAATATATTTGTTTCACTTAATGTTTTATGCATTTAAAGTAGTGCCATAAGTTTTAGAATACTACAGCAGATTTTCATGTAATTTTCTATGTAATATAATAATCCGAGGTCCACGCTCGAGTTCGGAAGAAATCTACATAAATGTCCGTTTAAATAGTAATAGAACTTGACTTGGCGTTCATTTTGTGAAGCTACAGGGTTTTCAGCTATGTCACAGAAGAAAATAATAGTACTAACTCGTACAGAAAGGACAATCGGGTCCCCCCCGCGCTAAAATGAGTTCCCCGCCCGATATAGCCTCCACGCCCCGCACCCCGCAGGCGCCCTGGGTCTCTAACTGGGGTGTTCGGGGGTGTTTTACATAGCGCGTCAGTGTTTGACTTGTAGTTGATATTCAGTTGTTATTCAAAAAGTAGGTTGTTAAAACGCGTTTGCTGTATGGATTGACCGACCAGTGGCTATGTTGAAAATCTAACTAACCATGAAAAAACACTTTTATTGTTTAGAACTAGAGCGCGGATTGCCCAGTCAAGAACAAGCTCAGCTGTTGCAATAGACTGTTCGTTTTATCTCACCACCAGTGCAGGCGAGCCATACTTGTATGGCTTGTGTGTGCACATTGTGTTTGTGTGCGTAGCGCTCAGTTTAGTAGTACGCACACAAGAACGCGTGCCTATACGCACACAACTGCAAGTAAGGCTCACCTGCACTCGTGAAATAAAATAACTGTACCTCTTTATTATATTGTAATTTTTTTTTATACTTATGTATTTACATGCATTTTCTTGGTCTTGCCTGGTTAAGTCAATGTTGCATCTTTTTTAAATCTAAATGTTTGTATTGTAGCGGTCAAACAAGGTTAGTAAATTGAATATGGCCTAGGTTTTTCAAATAGTTCTGAGATATTTTTCCAGTTCTTAAACTCATGTGTTCTTTAATATAGTAGGTAAATAAGGTGTAACTAACTTACGACTGATCGTGTACTTTATTCTATTTGGAACTAGATGAACTTAACATTTATGTGAGCTTAATTTGTATTTAGTATATTTTAAATAATATAAAATATAGTGAGTATTGTGGCATTTGTGTTAATCAATAGCACCATAAAGCATTTTTGAGCGAGTCATTACTGAGGCTTGATATCTAATGAGATACTTGTACATTTAGGGTGAGGCCAGACAAACATAATTTTTTATTTGATTCGCGCAATTTCTGTTTAATACAAAATACGAAACTCATTTTGCGTCACTGTGTTAATGAAACAGAATTTTTTTGTATGTAGCTGAAATTACGTGACCGGTAAAACGCGACTCAATAAATTACGCTCGTCTGGCCTTAGCCTTAGGACTAACACAAAACCTAAATAGGAATTATTGAACACACTGTTCAAATAACCCTTCCTTTGCAGTCGGGTAATTAGCCAGCTCTTGATCGGATACTATGAAGAAAACTTGAAAATGGGTAACAAAAAAACCGGTTTCCATCTCAGCCCGAAATGCATAGGTAACACATTTTGTGCATTAAAAAATTAAAAAATCGCTCACTAAAGGTTATTTGGTTATTTCTACAAGTGTAGTTAGTTAGCTACTTATATGTTATTTATAATGTTACAGGGTTTGCCGATTTTGTAAGTTACATTATTCACGCACTCTGTTTAGGAGACTAAGTGTACGCACCACTAATTAAATAAAATGAATTATTTATTATAAAATCTATTTTTTCCTCCCGTTGTAGGTACATGCTTCTAATGTGAGTACCTTATTTTTACTTCTGTCGTATAAAACGCTATGAATGAAAGAGTGTAAAAATAAAACACATAATCCATTTACAATATTTTTTTATTCAATATAATAATCTTAATAAATCCAAAATATTTACACAATACAAAAACATACAATGTTACCTTGATCAGCGTCCGCCAGTTTGTGGATCATTCGCCTTGGTTGTTATAACCAAATGTTAATTCCTACTATTTTATAAATTGATTGCTTCCTCGGTACATAACAAGTTTTCTTTTATAAAGATTATTACAATTTTTGCTCAGAAAGCTACAATTTTAATAATAATCTGGCAATATCCGGGCGCAGAGCCAACCATAGATCGATTTTCAACTATGTTGCCAGTTCAAACTCTTAAAATTGTAACTTTATAAGACTACGAAGCGGGTTTTTAACTACTCAAATATTGCAACCGTGTTAGCTGCAAAGCTTACAAAGATCGAGTTAAAAACAAAATATACATAGATACATACAGTTTATGTAATTTATTTAACTGTAAAATGCTTAAATTGCACTATTTGTGTATACATATTCACTATTGGATTCTACGATTTTGGTACAAGATAATTTGTTTGAAAGTTGTCTAGGAGTATATTAATGAAGAGCAGCTATTCAATAGGTATTCATTTATATAATTAATAACTCGTTTTAAAACAAAATTTTCTTAGACACCATTAAATCAAATTCAAATGCGATCTACAAAACTAAAATTCCTGTTTTGCTGTTTGAGGCTGTTCTCTTAAAAATGAAATAATCAGCAGAAAATCTTGGGTAAAAGCTTGTTTACTACCTGAGTAACTTTATACTAAAAAAACTGGCAACAGTGGCAGGAGTTTCAATTTCTTTTTGTAGTTTAAAGAACTAGACTCCAAGCCAAAAAGACGTCAAAAAAAAGTATACTTTCTGTACATAATTGTATGGCTGATTGCGCGCCTCTGGTGTAATAAGAGCGTGTTAGAAAGCTGCCTGCATTTTATACCTATTGCCAGTATTTAAAACTGAATTGATTGAGGAATTTTAAATTATCATTTCATACTTTATGGACTAATAAAAAAAGTTTTTTGTCTTATTCCATGTTTCTTCTATTCTATATTTGTTTCTAAAGGTATTAGGTAAGCAGCAACTTCACATGTATTTTTTATTTATTTATTTATTAATGCGAGTGAAATTGAATTGAATGGTAAGGCCCACATCAGTACCCCTGTATGGAATGCGAATTAAACTTTACGAGAAATTGATTTACTGGCTGCGAGTAAAGTCAAAACTTAAAACACAACAGTAAAAATTCGCGACACATTTTTAGATATTTCACCAAATATCCCTAAATGAGACGGTGTGTTATTTATTATAATGCAAATGTTGAGGAATGTGCCATTTTCTGACTTTACGCGTAACATTTATAAATCTTTACAGTCAAGACCCACCGAGTTACACTTCTCTTATAATATATAATTATACAGTAATATACATAATTATAGAACATTTTTTTGTCCATAAGGCTTATACAGACCAATCGAAAGCAAGCTGCAGACAACATTTGACTGGTCAAATAAGCTGCCCGCCCCCGCTTGGTCTGCACTAACCCTATCAATTAGTGTTTATATAACTAATAAACTTCTAACTGAGAGTGTTATCTAATTTAAATAACTATTTATTTATTTATTTTGAACTAAATATGAAATCTATCCTTGCCACACTTCCTAAGTGCAAATAAAAATACATAAAAGACAAAAATATCATCAGATAAAGATAATTCTAAACATGACGTGGAAATAGCCTAAGAGCTCGTGAGCGAAATGGGAACGATGTATTTAATATACATGAAGATCGATGATACATTGGATGGAGAATGAAAGAATGAAAAATATAAGAGATAATACAACTTTTTTTTTTTATTGTTTAACAGTAATGAAAGGTTTTTTGTTGTTAACTGAGAACTCTTTCAGCCTAAATTTCGGCGAAGTGATGAGTCCAGCTCGGATTTCTATAGTAATGAATGATCTTAATAACAATTATTATACACCTCCTGTGGGATTAAAAACTACTCTGATCTAAGATGTATCCAATAAAAAGATATTTGGAACTCACAGCACATTATGTGATCTCACTGTTAACTTAGACAGGTCTTTGAAATGCCACAAATTTGAGGAGTGGCGCTAGCATATTTTATAGTCACTAGCGTTGTCTAGTATTATTTTATTCAAAGTTAAACATACCAGACGTACAGCGAATCTGATCGGTGATAATGTGGGTGATCTGTGAATATGAGACGCGAATGTAAATGCACCATCACCACGAGTTTTTTACGAAGCGCTCGCTTCAAAAGTGACGTGGCGCCCTCTAGGCGGATTTTAAGAAATAACTTTTTCTGCAAGCTTTTTTAATTTAATTAAATAAAAAATCTTTTGATTTATGAGTTTGGGACTGGCGTTTTGTTTTAGGTACAATAATTATTTAATCAATTTTACAAGTAAAACTGCTTTACTTTAGATCGAGCAAGAGAAAACTACATCTGATGTTAATAGCAAACATACCAAATGTATTTTACAACCAGAGGGCACCAAAAGATAACATAGCTAGCATCGACATAATACAGCTAAAATTTTAATTTAACATATTCATTCTAAGCATTGACAATCTGTCGTAAAGAACGCAAGTTCTATTATTTTGGTTCATAAAAGAGATGTTAATTTTGTAACAGCGACATCTATATTTAATCCGGTCGTTCCATTCAGATTATTACTTCCAAGTAGTTCAGCGTATTGATTGTAGATGGCTCTAACTTAAAATCTCTTGATGTCTCTATTTTATTTAGATCATATTGTCAGGAACATAGCAATAATATTGTATACGATGCTTAGAATATATTCGCTAAGACATACGTTCATTCGTACCGACACAAATTGAAACAAGATCGTCAAAACATCTGTCTTTCTCTAATATAATGAATATAAGAGAGAAAGCCACATTCAGGCCTGTCGATTTGACTTTGTGTCGGTACGAGCGGACGTCATAAGAATATAAACAAAAAAATCTCTGTAAGTAACCCTTAACCTACGGGAATCCGAGCAGCGTGGTACTGCCTAACATGATAGAAATCAAATTAAATATATCTTTATTACATCTCGTTACAAATATTTTATATCTAGGTATTATTTTATATTTAGCTTGTTTTATACGCGGCTCGCGGTCGGGAGGGGGCGAAGGTTATAGGAATAAGAAACGTATACGCATTGTTTTTCATTCGGGTAACTATACGTGTAATATTTCTTCATAGTTAGGTCAGACTTCACCAGCAGACAAAACAGAACATGTTTAACGTCCATTTGACAATTGGTGTCAATACCAAAGTAGTGTTCAAATGGCGTTTATAAATCATGTTGTATTCATCTAATCGTTATAATATAACAGATATTATCTTTAGGTGAACTCTGAATTTTTTTTTACTATGTATTTTCCGTCTTTGATTTTTCTATTCTGTGGTAGTATATTTACACCCATATTCCTTTATTGCACATACGGATGTTATCACTTTCAAAGTCCAAAACACTTGATTTAAATACCACTTCACAAACTTGTTATTCCATATATTATAATTTTTTGTGTTGAACGTCCTTCAATAAGTTACTCTTCGAATATAAAACACTGAATATACCATAGAGGTTAAACACTCGATTTTATTAAACTATAGATTGTATACATTGGATACTGCGTCACGTTATAACACAGATTCAACTAGCAATCAGAAACGATCGAGTGCAAACGCCCTCCTAATAACATACTGTATTTACAAAAAAATATGTATAGGATTATTCAGACAATGAAACTAAACAACGATTATATCTTGTGAATGACAAAAGAGTCCTCTTCTCATACAAAGCGACCAGCCAGTGACCTAATTTTGTATGTGAAGTACAATTTTGATACTTTCGATTTCAATCTTCATTGTTTACTTTCACGGTTTAAATCAATCCATCGATATTTTCAATAAACGAACGAAGTAGTCGAACTACGAAGAAAACGGTGAACAAATGCTTAGTTATTTTATGTATTAATAGTATACACCTAACAGATTTTATTGACATTTTGGAAATTAAATAAAACGCTAGCACGCCCCCTACCGTGCGACTCAGCTTCCCTTGTCACGTGACAGCGCGGGGCGTGGCTCGTGACAAGCGAGTCTGATTGGTGGTCGCTTGTTGACGAGCGGCCAATCGCGTGCGCCGCCGGTGTCGCGGCGTGACGTGGCGGCGCGCGATTGGCCGGCGAGCCGCGGCGCCGGTTGTTGCCGATCGTTACTACGTACCTCACCCCCCGCGCGCAACCACACCGTATAGCGATTTTATCTGGAACATAGAGAAATATCTAATTAACCTACTTTCCCCTTAAGTACGGTCAAATCCACATCTAGATATTATTATGTCAATGATCCGACCTCAGTTGTTCTTTCTTCTCGTATTGTCAAGAATCATTGAGAGTCGCCAAAAAATAATGACTATATCCGTAGACAGTTACTAGGACCAAGTAACTCGCGGAGTATGCAAACCTAATAGCGCCATCTGTCAGTAAATAACAGCTAACAACTATACTCACGGAGCCACTAGCACAGGTCGGTCACTCCATACAGAAAACGCGTTTTGACAAGCTACTTCTTTTTTAATAACAACTGAATATCAACTACAAGTTAATGGCGCTAAGCGCTATGTAAAACACCCCCGAACACCACCGGCGGCGATATCGGGCGGGAAACTCATTTTGGCGCGAGGCGAGTGTCCTTTCTGTACAGGTTAGTACAATTATTTTCTTCTGTGCCACTAGTTCTATTCTATTCAATGTGTGCGTGCGTGTGTTTGTGTGTTGCGCGCGTGTGTTTGTCCATGTGTGCGAGCGTGCGAACGTGCGGTTTTATATGTACGCGTGTGTTTGTCCATGTGTGCGAGCGTGCAGCGTGCGTGTTTATGTACGCGTGTGTTTGTCCGTGTGCGTGTATGTGTGTGTGTGCGTGTGTGTGTGTGTACATACCGTGCGTGTGTATCACTTGCAGCAGGAGGAGGCCTTGGGCGCGTCCCCCTCGTTGAGCCGGCGCCCCCCCCCCGCCGCCGCCGCGCCGCCCGCCCCCTCGCTCTTCGGCAACTTGTTCGCTGGAACAAACGACACGTATCATAGGTCATCTCAGCCGAAAGACGTCCACTGCTGGACAAAGGCCTCCCCCAAGGATCTCCACAATGATCGGTCCTGCGCTGCCCGCATCCAGCGGCTTCCCGCGACCCTCACCAGATCGTCGGTCCACCTTGTGGGGGGCCTGCCCACACTACGTCTTCCGGCGCGCGGTCGCCATTCAAGAACCTTTCTGCCCCAACGGCCGTCGGTTCTACGTGCAATGTGCCCAGCCCATTGCCACTTAAGTTTAGCGATTCTTCGGGCTATGTCGGTGACTCTGGTTCGCCTGCGGATCTCATCATTTCTGATTCGATCACGCAAGGAAACTCCAAGCATAGCCCTCTCCATCGCTCTTTGGGTGACTTTGAGCTTTCTTATGAGGCCCATCGTTAGCGACCACGTCATAGGTAAAACATAGCTAATAATTGATTAAGCTAATAATACCAGGCGCTGTAACTATCATTATACTGTAGCAGAGGACAATAAGCGGAATTAACCGGGTGGTGTGGCCAAGAGACCGAAATCTACATGGACATGATCTTCAGAGACGTGGTCGCTCCGAACCAGACGACGAAATCACTGATGCAGTTAAAGCATCCAAAGAATTTAGATTACACCACACAGAATGCCCTTCTGGTAGCGAATACCCTTCAGGTAACAATTACCCTCCAGGTAACAATGTCCGTAAAATCGGCGGAGGCGCGGCAATAATTAAAATCAACATTGATAATCAGAGACGGAGCCCCTAGACGCGTTGGTACTCATGTACAAAGTAGTCATCTACTTTGGGGTAGAGTCTTCCGCTCCCCCGCAAGTCCGGTGAAGCTTCGTCGTACTTTTTCGACTCAAGCATAGGCCAATTAAAAAAATAAGACCGTTGTGGAGATCTTTGGGAACGGCCTTTGCCCAGCAGTGGAGTGGCTGAAAAGATGACGATGGTCTCACCGATAGCGAGGAAGATGTCGTTGACATTCATGGCGGTCTTGGCGCTGGTCCTCCTCAAACCCCACCATGCGAAGACGTAGCGTGGGTAAGTCTACGAGGTGGATCTGGTGAGGGTCGCGGGAAGCCGCTGGATGCGGGCAAAGCAGGACCGATCCATGTGGAGATCCTTTGCCTAGCAGTGGATGTCTTTCGGCTGAAAAGATGATGGTCTCACCGATGGCGAGGAAGATGTCGTTGACGTTCATGGCGGTCTTGGCGCTGGTCTCCATGAACAGCAGTCCGTTCTCGTCGGCGTAGGCCTGCGCCTCCTCAAACTCGACCATGCGCTTGGCGGCCAGGTCCGACTTGTTGCCAGCCAGCGCGATCACGATCGACGGCGACGCCTGCCGCTGTAACTCCTTCACCCAGTTCTTGGCGCGCCCGAATGTGTCCTGGAAATACGGACAAAATTACGATGGTTAATTTTATTTTATTTCTTAGTGTCTGGAATATATAACACTAGAGCAAGTGGCATGTGGGCGGGGCGGGTGTGCCTAAAGTATGCGGAGCTCCGTAAACATTCAGCGTCATTCGATCGTCGGGTCTTCGAGCGATCACTACGTGCGTATGTCTGACACTCATAATAAAGACACCTAGCTTGAGGTCGAGCTGGTGACTGACACGACCGATCACTACGCGCGTTGCGCAGAATGACGCTGAATTTATAAGGAGCTCCGCAAACCTTAGGCACACCCGAACCCGACCGGCCGCGCTCACATGCCACTTCCTCTAGTGTTATATATTCCGTGGTCTGACCAAACTAAAGCGATGGAACATCCTGCAACTGGATAACAGAAACTAAAATATGTTACGAGTAGGTATTTAAGAAAAATAAAAAAGGGGCATGACGATTAATCGGATCTTCAACATCAAAATATGATAAAAAGTATAGTGAAACCAAGAAACTACTGACTGAGTGGCTTAAACTCAAATCATATGAAGAGACTGAGTTATTACTACAACAACGTACTGTATAACATTGTCACACACACACACACACACACACACACACACACACACGCACAAACACACACACACAAACACACACACATACACACTCACAAACTATAACAAAAATTGTCAGAAAATTTTTTTGTTCTTTAAAATTATTGTTTGTCTGTACCTTAGATAATAAGTTTTTGTTGCCTTGTTTAACATGGGAAGAGCGGAATCTCCTGACACAGGCTACAAAGCTTACTAGGAGATTCCAATCGACACATTGTTACGAAAAAGTTTATAACAATAAAGAATTTATTATTATTATTATTAAAAATGACAAAATATATAACCAAACTTCGGTCGGGCGTAAATTCAGCGGCAATTTATTCTGTAGAGCACACATTATTCTGCCGCATAATTCGGCACTTATGGTGTGTCATATCAGCCGAATATTTCGGAACGTAAAATCAGCCGCGGAATTTCAGTCGCGTAACTTCGGCATAGTGTGTTTCTACACTTAACTAGCTTTCCGCCACGCGGCTCCACACGCGTTAACAGTTTTTCCCGTGGGAATGAGGAATTTCAGAAATCAGAAATCGTTTATTTGATTTGGACAACACAACATAAAAACAAATAACAAAAACAAAACATACAACCATTAACGTAACGTAAAGCAATGATATTTCCCCGTGCTGTGATATCCAAACAAAAAGGACTCCCTCAGCGAAAGCCTTTTTCTTTTCTCTCTCAATTTCTCGAGGTAAACGGTAGCCCATGTGTTATTCTGATGTGTAAGGTACATTATTGTAAAGTTTCATTTAAATCAATTCAGTAGTTTATGCGTGGAAGAGTAACAAACATCCATTCATAAAGCCTGACCAAAGAAATAAGAAACCTGCTCTGGGGGCGCCACGTGTATATTTTTATGTTTGTGGCGACAATTTCCATTATAAAATTAGTTTCATTGAAATTCCACAATATGGCGAGGTTTCTTATTTCTTTGGTCAGGCTTTATAGATCCATCCATCCTGACAAACTTTCGCGTTTATGTATTAGTAACATTGCACCATCACAAGATTTTAGCCGTTACGACTCCCTGTTCAAAATATACATTCATACGTTCATATCATATTTCAAATAAAGTGATATCATCATAAGACACTGGCTAAGTTTTAATTACGTTAATTAAACAAAGTACCTACGCCACCCTACGCCTACATTTCTGCGTCTCGCCGACTGGTCCGGTTATTGCTACAGACACTCGTCAATAATATCTAGTCCATTGATAATATTGTATTTATACCCTGTTATCTTTGTCGGCTAGTGTGCTCATGTCTGCTGTATACAGGGTGGTTTTTGTCACACTCTGACTTGATTTATAAACGTATCTTTAGACTTAACCGTAACCAAGTGGTAAAACGCTCTCCTCACATGGGTTTCAATAAATAAACGCGTAATGGCGATAAAAATTAAATATGGAAGGGTGTGGATAACACTATCAAGGGTAAATATTATATGCTACTTTTAAACGTGAGGAGTTAAAAAAAGGAAAGGTTAGCAACTTATAGATTCAAGCAGGCAGCTTATAAAACAGACCTTTTTTACGAAATGTTTTCAAGGTAAAATGCAATGTAAAAAAGGTAATGTTTTACATAGGAACGCTCTCGCGCGGTTAGTTTATTTATAAACCGATGAATGACAAAAACTACAACATCGCGTGTAGGTTTAAGTAACGTAATGTAGTTTGCATACTTGAATCCGGTGATCTCTGGTGAAATCTTGCAAACACAATCTTGACACTAAAACGGAAACAATTATTGTAATAATGGTGTTACTTGTTTGTAGAAGTGACGCAATATTTTCGCCTTATAAAGAATTTCAATTTCAAATGAGGATTTCAATTTTATTTTCGTATAACATGTTAGAACATTTTATAAAATTAGTTAGAATCTTTGTTTCTATTTGTCTCTGTCCGTTGGTTAAGTCTGTTAAACGCTTTTACGCCTAAACGGGTGAACAGATTGCAATAAACGTCGTAAATCGACGTCGTCGAAAAGTGATTTGTAAAATCTTACTTCGAATAAAACATATTTCATTTTCATAAAAAAAATATAGATGACGACATCGTTCATCATCAACGCAACGCATATAAATAAACGCTACCCCGATTTATTTTTAAATTCAGAAAAAAAATTAACTGTAAAATATAATATGACGCCATTTTCGAGCTATAAATACTAAAAATCCGACGAAAATAATAATTTTATATAGCCATTCACATTATTTCACATATAATCTGTCTATGTGTGCAATAGATTTGCAATAGATTTGAATAGAAATGAAATAAATAAAAATTAAATGGGCACCAAAACGCGTTTTTTTTTTGGATATTTTTTATTTTCTACCCCCAACGAAAAAGGGGTGTTATAAGTTTGACGTGTATGTCTGTCTGTCTGTGGCATCGTAGCTCCTAAACGGATGCGCCGATTTTGTTCTAGATTTTTTGTTTGCAAAGTGTAACAATCGAGAGTGTTCTTAACTATAATCCAAGAAAATATCTTCAGCCATTCGAAGACTATCAGCTCTTTTCTGGTAGTTGAAAGGATCAAGTATCGGTTTTGTGGCGGAATTGTAATTTTTTAAATTTATTATGGCATTAGTAATACTTTATGCCAGTATCAATCAAGTAATGGAAGAGAAAACAAAATTTTCAAAAATTAAAAAAAATGTAAATCAAAGAATTAGAAAACGAGGTAATTGGAGTCACTAGCGCCGAATTGGAATATGTTGACAATAATATCTTCTTCTCTTTCACACACTCAAACAAAGGGCGACTATTACATTTTTTTATTCATGTGCGACCTTATTGTGTTATACACATAAGTCTTCCGAAGTTCAAGGTCGCCGCCACGCCATGTCGCCGGGTTTAGTGAATCGCCATTTATACAGGTAGTTACTAAAATCCCTAAATTTAAGTTGTTGGTCCCTTTCATTCATATGGGAATCGAAAAGGATGGGAGATGAATGAATTTAATTTTAAATTAATTATATTTAAAATAAGTAGCGCAGCTGTCAAATTCAGCTTAAATTAAGTGGGATGTTTTCGCATGCCCGAAACTAGTGCGAGCTAGGCGTAAAATTACACTACTTTCCATATATTCTGAATTCGGTATAGCAGCAAAAACAAATTTGTAAAACAATGTTTTTGATACGTTACCGTTGTCCGGTGTTGCTTAACTATTTGGTAATATTTGTTGTCAAAAAAAAAATACTGAGCGCATTTTTTTAAATCCCAGTGGGTCTCGTCGAACAAATATAACTTTGTGAGTTTCGTGCTTCGGAAGGCACGTAAAGCCGGCGACCCTACATATATAGTCGGTATATGAGTCACAAGCAAGCAAGTCCAGTATCTATTCTTCGGTCTAGTTAAGCAGTGGACAGTTTTAACCACAACCATTATAGCAAGTTTTTAACTCCCGTCGAAAAAGAGGGGTGCTATAAGTTTGACGTGTGTGTCTGTCTGTCTGTCTGTGGCATCGTAGATCCTAAACGGATGCGCCGATTTTGATCTAGTTTTTTTGGAGGTGAAAGGTGGGGTGGAATCGGCGACACCGGATTTCATTCGGACGGCGGCGCATTATCGCCATTCTAACCTCTTTTAAATGCTCAGTGTTAGCTATGATCCAAGAAAATATCTTCAGCCATTTGAAGATTATCAGCTCTTTTCTAGTTCTTGAAAGGATCAAGTAATGGTTTTGTGTCGAGGGTTATTAACATTTTTAATTTAGTGACATAAAACTATTCGCATTATACGTAGTTGTTATAGTTATTTGGAATTGGAATATGGCGCCGGCGATCGCGTGAGAAACGCCTCTACACAATACAACACAAAACTTTTATACGAGTCGACTTGACCTCCAAACTAGATCGAAGGACTGGTTATTCATAATTAGGCATCCTACATCTAGATCTACTGGCTGGCTATAAAGCTAGTTTGTTTTTTATTCATTTCTTTTGTATTTTTTATAATATTATAGGCAAGTGTTGGACTCACTCCTATCGCTATTAGATTAACACCCGTTTGCACTAAACTTATGAATAGCTTAACTTGATGCCTAAAGTATTTAGGTGAGATTTGGTGAAAATTTTTTGTTTGCTAGTATAGAAACCTTCACACTTTTTTTAAACTGCTTAGTTTAATTCTGTCTACCTTTATGAGCTCAATTAGATTGTTAGCGAAAACCAATTATTTTTTAAGCTTTAGTTAGTAATTAGTTACCTTAGGTCTTTCTTAACTACGAAAAGTCTAAGACAAGGTTAGTGCAAACGCATGGTCCAAGAAAACAAGGTCTTACAAGAAGACCACGTGACTGACACAAGCCTACAATACAATACAATACAAAATACTTGACACCAAAAAAACACAAGGTAACAAATTGAAAATACATACAGGAGTCAAAAGGCGGCCTACTCGGGCCTACGTAATTTTGCCTATTCATCCTTGTCGAATGCGTGTAATAGACAAGGATGAACAGCGCAAAATGACGTAGGCTTGTGTCAGACACGTGGTCTTCTTGTTAGACCTTGTTTTCTTGGACCATGATGCAAACGGGTGTGAGCGTTAGAAAAGTACTCAAATATTTAGGGAAAGGTCGTTGCTCAACAATACACACAAACAGTATGAAACAGCCACATTGTATCAGAGCTCAGGCACTCGAACGTGACTCTCTTATCAGATACATTGTAATTATCAGCAAACAATTCGTGTTCGTGCACTCATAGTCTAAAACCAGTGGCGAATTGTCTTTTTTTAAACCCCGACGAAAAAGTGTCTGTCTGTCTGTGGCATCGTAGCTCCTAAACGGATGCGCCGATTTTGATCTATTTTTTTTTGCAAGGTGTCACAATCTAGCTAGATGAACTAAGAGAATATCTTCAGCCTTTTGAAGATTATCAGTTTTTTTCTAGTTGTTGAAAGGATCAAGTAACGGTTTTGTGGCGGGAGTTGTTTTTTTTTTAATTATTGTATTCATTTTCTTTTTTTTTTTATCTGATTGATTACTTATGGAATTAAATTTACATATATGAATTTAAGTCATGGCGGTCACAATGATTATATCACAAATTGTTACAACATTTAACGGACTTAGCGCGAAAAGTTATTTCGGACGTGCTTCATAATAATATAACGGCAATATCCGTACTTTATTGGGACTTGGGACACCCACTACTTAACGTGGCTTCCAAAAATACAGATTATATTTTTCTAATCAGCTACTTTATGTACAGTAGCCAATAAGTACAGCTGGACACTTCAACCTTACCAGCGCTGTTATTTTGCAGCAGTAAAGGTGAATTTCGCAGAATATAAATAGACTTCATTGCTCTCATAAAGTCCATAACAGTAAAATGGTACAAATGGCAAGCCTTATTCCTAATGTAGCAATTTCTATCAGGCAACCTAGCAATGACAGTATCTAGCCGCATGTGCTACCTAATGTACGTCGAAACATAAATTGTGATTTGTAAACAGGTATTGCCAATTCCCCAGGACGACAAAAACTGTCTCACTAGAAATCGAAAGCCTGGTCGCCATACTAGCTATTAATAAAGAGTATGACTAACAACATTTACCGAGTGTCTATGTATGAATGAGCGTGGATATGGCTTCACTCTATGCTAACATACATGCACCCACACTTAATACCCATGTATATAAGACATAAGTACTTATAGTACGGCTTGTTAACCTGAATTACGGTCCCATCTGGCAGAAAGCATGAAACTTAGCATACATGTAGCTTTTATATATGTGATTCAATGTCGATATGGAAACACGCTGAGAAATGATTACCCCCCCCTTTTTCCCTCATTTTACCTCCCTCATTTTGTTTTTTTTCATTTTCTACAAAAACGGTAGGACTGATGAGTTTACTTTTTAAGAACCAAATAGTTGTCGATAAATTACCTACAAAATAATACTACATTTTATAGTGCTAAGATTAATATATTTCTATATACAGCCATCAACGTATTATGAAATTTTAAAAACAGGCACACTTTTTTCTTCCTTACTTCATTTATAGGAAAACGACAAGAGTGGTGATAAAATGGACTAAAGAAGTCAACTACCTTATACATTAAGCTAAAAAATTACATTTATTTCATAGTCGTAAAGGCATTACTTCTAGAGTTACAGCTCACCGCGTCTGACTCAAGTACTCTTTTTTTTACCTTTTTAGAATACATCTTTCTGTTAACTTTGTTTAGCGTAGATTAGATTCAGATTTTCCAATTAGAAATAAAACAGTCCATGTACTAATCCAGGCCACAGTCTATTTACATGTAAAACTAGCTGTCTGCCCGCGGCTACGCTTGCGTTGTGTTTCGACATTTCCGTATTAATTTTTAACTATCCCACTTTTTTCCGTGATTTTAAAGTATACAACATGTTGACCGAGTATATAAGGTACCACCATGCAAAATTTCGTTTCAATCGGTCTAACAGTTTCGGAGATAAGCCCGTAGAATATACTGCGCCGTATGAGTTACTAAAGTTTTTTAACTATCCCACGGGAACATTTTAATTTTCTGGGATTAAAAGTATCTAAGATGTTGACCGGGGATATAAGGTACCACTATACAAAATTTCATTCAAATCGGTCGAATAGTTTCGGAGATTAGCCCGTGCAAAGAAAAACAAAAAAAAATCTATAAAATCTGTACATAGAAAAAAAATGCTATAAACCTATTCAAGGGGATGTAAGAAGCGATATAGTACATACCCAGATTTTTTTTAAATATTTTTGTTTCTCTGTTTGTCTGTTTGTACGGGCTAATCTCCGAAACTATTCGACCGATTTCAATGAAATTTTGTATAGTGGTACCTTATATCCCGGTCAACATCTTAGATACTTTTAATCCCAGAAAATTAAAAAGTTCCCGTGGGATAGTTAAAAAACTTTAGTAACTCATACGGCGCAGTACATTCTACGGGCTTATCTCCGAAACTGTTAGACCGATTGAAATGAAATTTTGCATGGTGGTACCTTATATACTCGGTCAACATGTTGGATACTTTAAAATCACGGAAAAAAGTGGGATAGTTAAAAATTAATACGGAAATGTCGAAACACAACGCAAGCGTAGCCGCGGGCAGAAAGCTAGTTTTACATGTAAATAGACTGTGGCCTGGATTAGTACATGGACTGTTTTATTTCTAATTGGAAAATCTGAATCTAATCTACGCTAAACAAAGTTAACAGAAAGATGTATTCTAAAAAGGTAAAAAAAAGAGTACTTGAGTCAGACGCGGTGAGCTGTAACTCTAGAAGTAATGCCTTTACGACTATGAAGTAAATGTCATTTTTTAGCTTAATGTATAAGGTAGTTGACTCCTTTAGTCCATTTTATCACCACTCTTGTCGTTTTCCTATAAATGAAGTAAGGAAGAAAAAAGTGTGCCTGTTTTTAAAATTTCATAAAACGTTGATGGCTGTATATAGAAATATATTAATCTTAGCACTATAAAATGTAGTATCGTTTTGTAGGCAATTTATCGACGATGATTTGATCTCTGAAAAGTAAACTCCTCAGACGTACTGTTTTAGTATAAAATTCAAAAAACCAGAATGAGGGAGATAAAAGGGGGGGGAAAGGGGGGAAACAATAATTTATCGAAGTGTTTCCATATCGATATTGAAGCACATATATGACAGCTACATTCATGCCAAGTTTCGTACTTTCTGCCAGATGGGACCGATATCCTTATATTTTTTAGCTAGCAAGCCGTACTATTAGTAGTTAAATCAAATGTAATTAGTACAAAGACTAGGACTGGTACCGGAACATAGGCAACTAAGATTTGGACCTCGTTTTTGTTGAAAATATAATCAACTAGCGACCCGCCCCGGCTCCGCACGGGAAAATGGTTATTGTGGGTTATCCTTAAGCATATTATGCATGTATTATACATATAAACCTTCCTCTTGAATTACTCTATCTATTAAAGTAGATAGAGTGATTCAAGAGTTTATATGTATAATACATGCATAATATACTTAAGAATAACCCACAATAACCATTTTCCCGTGCGGAGCCGGGGTGGGTCGCTAGTTAAATTATAAATCAGTGAATTATTAGGTAACACACAAGAAAAAATAGTTCTACAGTAGGAATTCCACCACAAACTGATGTTTTTTTAAGGAACATTTTGTGTCGATGACTACTTGGAAGAAAAATAAGATCTTCCATAAAGATTGTATAATTTACGATCTATGTATATGTTTAAAAGATGTTTTCCTTGAGAAAAAGTTTTATATAAAATTTAACTGATATAAAAAATAACCTTGTTTAAATATTACTACTTAATAAAGTTTTTTCTCTATAGCACCCATTAATTATCATCGTCAACGGTTCTATCTATGTCAAGTTCGAGGCCAAAACAACAGTAGCGTAGTGAATCATCTAATATTTACTTGACCGACAATTACTAAGCAAATAGTTATCTTTAGTTTCCCGGAATGGTCATAACGGCTACGGGATTTTGGAAGGGATTCTGTTAGTCTTTCCTGTTGTTCACTTTAAACTAGGGAAAAAGGTTCTCTACACAGCGTATAGTCACCTGCAAAAATGCAATCATGTCACTTGTTTTTATAATCATACTAATATTATAAAGAGGAAAGATTTGCATGCATCATTTATTCATTCATTCATTCATTTGTATTATTGTGTGTGTGTATATGTGTGTGTGTTTGTAACACGTTTGTAATGAATAAACTCAAAAAGTACTAGCCCAATTTCAAAACTATTTTCACCTTTAGCTTTACCAACAGCCTTACATGCACTCCGAAGCACGATATCATTCTTTTCCGACAATCAGGTGATTTAGCCTGAAACGACCTAACCAAACCGGGGAAAGTTTCTCAAAGTGATATTAGTATACAAATATCCAAGGGAATCCGGGGGATAGAGCAACGGCTCTGACACTGGACGAGCGATTATTTAAAAAAAAGGATTGAAATGTTGAAAACCGCTAAATGTGATTTAACTTAACTACAGTCACGTTCTTCTTACTTTCGCTTTTTTTTTCCTTACTATCAGGAGACAAATACTCTTTATCTAATTAAGGAAGTAATTTTGTATATACCTATATTCCATTGGCTTATTGCAGTACATTAAGTGATGAGTAATGTACAACAATGGAATACCAGCAGGGCGATTGTGCTAAATCAAAACATTCTCATCCAATTCCAATCCGGTTAAAACTGTGATCCAATTGCAATTCGTCTCTACGCAAATCGGTATTGTGCTAAAGTTTTAACTCCAATCGAAGTAGAACCATAACAGCACCAAAACCGTACGACAAACGTTAGAGATGTACCCCAGTATTTCAGTCAATCGAGCATCGATTAATAGTTTTATAATCTGTGGTGAGTTTTTTACTGTCAAAAACGTCAAGAAAGAAATGTTTATTTATGTGAACGCCCGTAATTCCAATCCAAGGAAATTGAAGAATTTTAAGTGTTTAGAATGTTTTTAGTGTATTAAAACAACGAAACGATAACGTATAAGCATAATCTTGAAATAAGAATTTATATATTTTACATGTTCCAATGCCAAAAGGTGTTTTATGGATCTAGAAAGAGCTTGATCGATATATGATGGTAAGTATTTGATTTTCAAGTGATAATACACAAACGAAGTCTATTTTTTTTCACAAACGGGTTTGGCGAACTTTAATCGGCTCATAAGGAGTCGTCAGAGAGTACAAACATAAACTAGATTTGGAAAAATACAAATTTAATTCCATTAATTTTATTGTTAATATACCTACTAATATCACTCTACTTTGTTATGTATCTTACTTGTATGATTGGAATAAACAGTCTTGAACTGACCAAAACATATTTTATTGTTTATAGAGAGATCCAGAAGGATATGGATGCAGCGGAGAGCTGAAATACCACCCACAAATCAACCTATTACAGAGACGGGACAGACAAAAGTTGATTTAATACCTGGAGGATTTAATATACAAAGCATGTATTGCTATAGCCAAATGGTATGTTTATTAAGTTATGTATTAAAAATCTACATTCGTATGGCCAAGGGCAAGATAAACAAACATGGGAATTGTGATTCAGTTCCTTATTTACCATACAAAACTCAAAGCTAAGCATGCTCTTGGCTACACAACTATAATATTTTGTCCCCATATTATTATTAGGTATTGTTAATAGCCTAATTCAGCCCACATTATATAAACAAATGAAATTGTCTGATTATACTCGCAATGTAGCATGTTTTTGTGTGCCGAAGTAGTCGTCACTTACAATGTTAGGGAAATTTTATTTTATTTTGTTGTTTAAGTACTGATTTTTCTCTTTGCTATTCCAATTATATTATGACCTCTACTGCTGGACAAACACCTCCCTGAATTATTTATTATTACATTATTATTCTTTTTCTTTCCAGATTAGTCAACGGCAAGAAATTGGAAGGTGAAGAAATGAGATAAAATGAAAAAATATATATCTTAATATAATTATGCACATCTTTATTATAAATAAAAGAAGTGTTAGATGTTACTTATACAATAAAAATTAAGATAAAATATTATTTTTTCTCTATACCTATACCTACCTATTTTATAAATTAAGATTAATTGAACTTAAAACGAGGTGGTATTGCCTCCAAAGATTTTCTAAACTTTCTTCTATCTTCCTTTCTGCATACAGTTTCTGGTAGCTTGCCTCTGTTCACAGCCTAGCTGCACTTTGGAGTAGGCTAAGGTTTCTTGCCGGGTTGTCAGCGCATTCCCTATCAAATGAGTATTTATTTATACTATCATTTACTTTATGCGCCATAGGTATACATAATGCAACTTCTTGTCTACTAAATAGGCATCTGTGGACAATAATTAAAGAGTAAGTATCTGTACTAAAAGGTACATGATAAATTAATATACATGGTGTTGAAATACATACCTACCTAAAGAAAGCTTTAAAACTCTAATACAGCGCTAAACTGCACATCTACTAGTTAACTGCAGTTTTTTGTAATACTAATGTTCTTCTGGAGTGTCAAGTGCTGGGTCGAAAACTGGTGTCTGGATCTACAGGTACTTAGTATGTTGAAATACATCTGAAAATAAGGTCAGAGAAAATATAAAGAATGATATTTTTATGGTCAAAAATAAAATAATGATAAGACAACATAAGTGAATAACAAGGGTTCAAAGAAATACTATTTACTGTCTGTACCTAATTTAAAGCAAAATAAGTAAGTATAGTTTATACCTATAGCAAGAAAACGGTATTAGAATCTAAGTATGGAACCCTATAAACGGATGTAGAATGTATTAGTACAAAGTGTTATAGGTTAGTTAAGGAATGCTTACCTACCTTGGTTTCCACATCCAAAGCATCCGCCGAAGAGTCGCGGAAGCATGTGGGCTGATGTGGGGAATCATTTTTGCTACTAATTCAGCAGCAAATTCCTTGAATAGTGTATTTTATTATGAACTTCCGATCGGTCATGTTAAAGGTGGAAATCTTGCGTCTGATCATAAAATTCACATATTTTGCTTATGTACGAGCTTCTGCTACATCAAATTCATAATTCACTTATAATAAATTAAAAGATAATAACATTTTAGGTCACTTCTGACAAAAACACAGCTTAACGATTGACTAACAATCAAGAAAAAGTTCCTTCCGTCGAACTTTGTAAATTAGAACGGCTACGGTTCGATTGCAATTCAGTTACGTTCCATCTAGCTGTCAAACCACTTAGCGCGGTACCGATTTCTGTCAAATGACGCGCTACGCTTGTGGTTCAATTCCAATCCAGCTGAGATAGTTTAGCACAATCGGGCTGCAGGATGGATACGGCGATTTGGCGACAGAAGCGTAAGTAAAAAAAAAGACAAGGTATATTGTTCGTGGAATCATTTTAACACAACTACAAGTCAAGAAGCACTAGTAAGTTTTTTATTTTATATTAGCTGTCTGTTTTTTGACTTTCCTGTGCAGTTTCCCGTAGGAGTGAGATATTTACCCGCGGTATAAACTATCTAAGATGTTGATCAGGGATATAAGGTACCACCATGCAAAATTTCATTCAAATTGGTCCAACAGTTTCTGAGATTAGGCCGTACAAACTGACAGACAGAGAAACAAAAAGATTGAAAATAATCTGGATTTGTTCTATATCACTTCTTACTAGTTCTTACATCCCCCTGAATCGGTTTTTAGCATTTTTTTCTATATGTACAGATTCTCGACCTCTACATTTTTATTATATGGATCGTAAATAGCCTATAAAATATTAATTGATTGCTGCTATTACAAATTTTATAGAAAATGTTTCCTCAAATCTACATCATAGTAGAGCTTGCAAGACCTTTAAAACAAGCCTTTCCGATTTTGCTACATATTGTACTAGTTTCCTAAGTTAGATGTAAGACAATCTAAAAATTTTAATCTTTTAAAAAATTTAGATTGTTGCACGTTTTGGTTTAAACTGTAAGTGTAGCAAATAGTTTAATAAATAAATAAATATTTGTGTATTTTTTACAAATTATAAAAAGTTGACTTGCACTTTTTTTTTTTTTTGAGTTGACCTATGCTTGTGTCGAAAAGGTACGACCAATCAAGCTTCACCGGACTTGCGGGGGTTGTAAAAAATACGCAATCAAAGTGGCCATCAAACATTGCCAACTACACGAGAGATTATTGTAAGCAAGCAATTTATTTTTGTTATTGTGCAGCGAAGGACGCGGTTTCTTTACAATACCGGTAATGATGCTAATAGCCCAAACGTTAGTGGGTCGGTCGAGTAAGTACCTACATACACGTCTGTTTTGAACGTGCTATAGAAAAGTGACCCGTTTTGAATAAGTAAGGTATACTAAAAATATACCTAACTTATCCAAAATATTCTCCCTTTTATTTTATTCTAAAAGAAATCTGATAAATAGTAAATATATTATTTGTTCAATAATTATGATCGGTATTTATAAGGCAGAGCAGACTATTTATTAGATATTTAATACAATTTGAACACACTAATTAACCTATTATACTATGTTTAATGAAATCTTTTACAAAACATGAACATCGAGGAAATAACCTGTAAAAATATTAGTGCAGAAAATACTAGTTGGTTTAGTAATTGATGGATTTGGTACGGTAGTATTTTTTTTAGTCATTTCACGGCAAAAAATAGTGCATAAGACTTAAATAATGTAATAAATTAAAATTTAAAAAATTTCATTGAACGCACGAACGATAGTGTACTTAACGCACGATGTCTCCGGAAAATAAGAATATAATAAACTTTATTTAGAACACACAATACATAAAAAAAAGCAAAAATAGACACATTATTCATTTTTCGTTTTAGGCTGCCTTTTTCAATGTTGTCATATTTTCTAGCTGGCATTTTTATACTCTGTAATTTTTGCAAGTTGGTATTATTATTTAGATATTAGACATTATTATACTTTGTCATATTTCGTATTCGACTATAGTCGCCAAACTCTTGTGTACGGTCAAGCGCAGTGCAATGAAAAAGTAATATCATCATCGACTCACCTGGTTAGTAATGTCATATACAACGATCGCCGCCTGCGCACCTCGGTAGTACATCGGCGCTAGACTGTGATACCTGCGAACAAATTACCATATAAACATCATCATCATAAATAAATAAATCACCATTCGAGAAAAGAAACCATTCAATATTGGGAGGCCATGTCTGTCTGATATCTATTGCAAAATTTTTTAGAGGAATTATATATTTACATATTATAATAGCACAGAATATAGGTAATAATAGTTGACCCCGCACTGGACCATCGTGGTCGACTAAGGCCTAATCACCCGTAGACTCAGGCCCAAGACAACACTTTACTCTGATCAAAGGCCTCCTGCAATGATCTCGAAAACAATCGGCTCATCAAACAGTCCATCGACTTCCCACGAAATTCAGTAGCTCTTCTAGCATGAGCGTTAACTCGTGACAGACATAACTTTGTCGTGCGTCCGTGATAGACATAATTTTGTCGTGCGTATTCTCTTATCCTATTGGAGGATGTTTTAATATAGCGGGTTTCTCGCGCGACAAACTTTTGTCATAGCACTGCATGTTACGGGGGCCGATAGGATGATATTTCAATAGGGGGGGTTTCTCGTGGTATTTTGACAGCTAGGTAAGGGATATGTGGTCTGTTTAATAAATATATAAATCCGAATTGACCTCTTTCTTTTCTTGAAAGTTATTAAAAATAATGAAACGCCAAAATGTCTGGCAAGATATGTCAAATTACCTACGTATTTTACAATAATTTCCTATAGGTATATAGTTTTATTACTTTTATCGTATCGTTTGATAAAAAAAATGTGCGCATTGTATGTAGGCTTCAATGACTTCTCGTCCGGATTTATATGAAACAAACCATAGTTTGTCAGATTGGTCGTGCTATGGGGCGGGCCTGCCTTCGCCAAGCCTACGCCAGGTCGTCATTCATATCAAAACCCTTAATACAATACTTAACACCTTTTCTGCCCATCATCATTACATAGCTTTTTTAATTGACCTATGCTTGTGTCGCAAAAGTAAGACGAATCAACTTCACCGGCAAAAAAGGTGTTAAGTATTAACTTAACACCTTTTTTGTCCATCATCATTACTATGCGTGCCAAATAAGAATAGCCGTCAATTTGACAGTCCCTCCTTTTCTAATTTGCCAAATAAGAAAAGGAGGGACTGACAAGATGGCGTCTTGACAGTCCTGTTCTTATTTGGCACGCATAGTACATAGCAGCATGAATTACCTCTCCTGCCCGGCCGTGTCCCAGATCTCGAACTTGACGGTGGTGTCGTCGAGGCACACGGTCTGCGTGAGGAACGCCGCGCCGATCGTGCTCTCCTGGTACTCGTGGAACTGGCCCTTCACGAACCGCAGCACCAGCGACGACTTGCCCACGGCGGACTCCCCCAGGAGCACCAACTTGAACTGGCATACTTTCGTCTGCGGAGCCCCGTTCGGCCTCTGGGCACCGCGTGTGTTTGCCGCCATCTCCTGGAAAAATGCAACTGGGTTAGAGACACAGTTACGAGGATTGACTAGATATTGGAGTCGGGAGCGAGTACCTTTGGAGTCGGCAGTTGAAAAGGAATAACCAAGGATTTTTCAGTAGCGTACACCTAAGAGTATGCAAGTATATTCTATTCTATTCAACAGTTACTGCGATCTCCAAACGTGGAGATTATGGCAACACCGCTAGTTCTATAGAAGCTGTAGATAGTAGAGTAGTTGAATGTACCTGTAGGCCTACTATGTAAATAGCGACAGGCTCGAGAAGCTGTCAAACGCGACATAGTGACATTAGAGCCATAGCAGTTCTGTCAATATGTCGCGTTTGACAGCTTCTCGAGTCTGTCGCTTCTTACATAGTAGGCCTACTGGTTCTATATACCCAGTTTCTGGTTTAGGCTTGAACGTGAAATAAACAATATACAGATCTAAATTATAAATACAAAAGTAACCCTGCCTGACTTTCATGCTTTCACGATTTTAAGCCTGAACAGATGGCGATAAAATTGGCAAGGTGATAAAAGAAGATAGAAGAATCGAAGATACTTTTCACCATGAATACCTCATTCACGGTGCAAAGCTAGTCTATAACAATAATTTTCGTGAGCATAAAAAATACATAATACTGTTCCGAAATGAATAAATTAAATTAAAAGATAAGAACAACGCGACACAGATTGTCGTCGTACCCATACAGAAACCTTAGGACGCGAAGGCACGCGGTTACATTACATCACTACACCGCCCGTAGAACAGCCATCTGGGCATTAATTAGTACGATGTCTATTCGACACACGACTTTTTTGTGTCGAAAAATTGGCATGCCTTATTGGATAGTCAGGAGTCGGGGTGCATATATGGCCTATACCCCAAGTTAGACAACTGAATAAACCTGACACCGGGGCTAATGAGGTCGGTTATGCCTTACAAAGTAGACGGTAAACAATGGACCTCGGCGTAGGACAAGGGAAAATCGTCCTAAAGAAGCCTTCCATGATTTCGCTCTGAACTTGGTCTTTCGAATCCCCTCCACTATCGGATGCAATGATAAAATTAATAAATAAATTACTAGAGTAGTAATTACTAGTAATATACGACGCATCCTTCAGGTCCTGAAGTGCATACTGTTAGATCACATAAATTTGCAAAAAAAAATCGAGATCTCTGAAAGAGCGACAAAAAGGCTAACTATCATATTTTCGCGACAATACTTAGTCTAAACAAATAATTATCACAATGTTATAAAGGATACCTACTTAAAGATAATGTCGTGATGATGGCGAGATAAGAGGTGAGTAGAGCATTCATAAACAAAACTTTGAAGAATTTAATTTGAGATATTAATAACAGCGGCGATCATCGAACAAAAAGCAAGATTGTCTAGATTGGATGGATAGATTTGATTTCCTGTATGTAAATATAAGGATAGCTTAAGAGTGATATGCTACTTCATACCGCGATTAAAACCGTATTCATATAGGAAGACAAAAAACAAAGTGTGTGTAAACGCGATTCATTATTTTTTTCTGGTATTCCGTAAAACTTACTTGTGGTTTATTTAAAAAAGAAATCCTCTTCGATCGAGAAACAGGCACAAACATTTCACTGCCACAACACAAACACTAAATGACAATAAATAACCTTTTTAAAACATTTTATAATTTTCATTTCTATATTATCCAAATTGCCACTTATCATTAGTTAATTCATACTTATTCATCATTATCTATCATCATAACGAGAATGGAGATTCTCTATTACAAATGAACTTCACAAAGGCATTAAGAAGCTAGCTGCAAGATATTGTTGTTTGCCTGATATGGTGACATCACCCAGACTTTTTGTGGGCTTGTCTCCTCTATAAACTCTATACTACTGTTCATTACCTAGATCTGAAAATAATCATAGCTGAAAGGCTTATATGGTATAAGCCTCACCGTAAATGGGGCAACAACCTGCAAAAGTGTCACATGCCACATAATTGATAAACAAACTGTACAGTAAGATGCTTTGAAAATTATCTTGGCGTAAAATTGACTGCCGCATGCCGCAAGTGCAAAATAATAATAATTCAGATTACGTTACTGGGCGGCTCTACAAAACACAAAAAATCATTGTGATGTGAACTAGAAAATTAGGAAAACTAGATTTGCAAATTATAAGATCACTTATTTCCCTCGTTTTTATATTTGTGGTTTCAATTATGTTTGTATTTATTTCTTTATTATATTACCTAATTTTAACGATCTACTGGAGTAGATTTTGTTACTTATATTAATTTTAGAAATTATGGCCACATCAACTTTCCCAAATGAATGAAAATAAACTAAGCAATCTACAGTTTCTGTTTAAGATAAAATTGGATTAAACTCAACATTGTTTTAATAAATATATCCTTCCTGTCTTATATTCATTCATACAATTATACAATTCATGATTCATACATTTCATGTTTATCACAGTATTCTCTTTTATTCATAACCAGCTTCTCTTACTACATAAGGTAGTTTTTCTTTAGTAAAAATAAGCCAATTACTAATAAATAAGCCAAGAATATCTTCTACAAAACATACAATCAATTTATAAAGAACCACAAGCATACTTTTAAAATAACTTTTATAATATGTATTCATATTATTAATAGTTATTTAATTATCCATCAAAATTACTAGAGAATATTCAGATTTCATCTGAGGAACCCCCCCTTGTCCCCTTCCCTCCTCCTTATATTATCCTTTAAATAAACTTTGATATACTTCTGTTTTACTTTGTCTAATGAACATTATTACAATGGTGGGTTATACATATATTTTTATTTCACTATTTTACGGCTCTGGGTACGAAGCACTCTGGAGCCAGTCGTTTGTTAAAGTCACAAAAAAGTTTCACATAGCAAAATATATTTTAAATAGACATCAGACATGTGTGAGGTGACTGCCTCCTTATCTGTCAGTGATGCTTGCAAATCACAACAAAATAGTTACTTATTGGGCCCGATTCAATGTATTACACTCTAACTTAAAATAAAAAATTATGTCCTTTTCACACTCTTAAGACTTAAAACGACAAACTTAAAATTAACCCAACTTTTCCGATTCCCGTATGAATGAAAAAGATCAAGGACTTCAATTTAAGTTTAAAGTGTAATTGGTAGAACTGAGCCCATTGTTTACTGTTTCAACAAAAAAAAACATAATGGATGTGCCACAGTTCACTAATTATGAGAAAAAAAAAGGCAATTTAGTCCAAAATTATGACTAACAATTATTGGAGTATTAATAACTTTTACTAATTAATTAAAGTGTAACTGTTTAGTACCTATAATAAATTAGTCCATTACTTTAAATGTAAAGGCTTTTGCTTCAAAAAACTATGTTGTATATGTATATTAGCTACTTTCTTTGTGATGTTATGAAATGGTTATAGTCAAAAGGCTAATTTGTATATTTATTTATTTTTTCTTAGCCATTGCTGTCCCACTGCTGGGCAAAGGCCACTAGCTCCTCTTATACTCTCATTGCATATTTAAAAAAACAATAAATAGAGAACAGGTTCTCTTTGATTCAGATTGGGCACAAGCCCCTTGATGGGACATGTATGAGTCGGGCTAGTTAGGGTGGTCCAAAGATCTTTTTTATTGTGCCAATGTCTGTCATGAAATATTTGTTGTTTAGGTGAAAAACATTATTATTTTGTTATTGTACATTCATTGTTATTTTATTACTGTTGGCTATAAAGATGTATTTACTTGATAGTAATCATGCAAGTTCAAAACAAACAATACTTAAATATCACACTTACATACTTACAACTTTGGCATAACCTCGTAAGGCCCAAGCGTCCTATTTTTAGAAAAAAATACTTGGCTGCTCCGGCCCAAGATGTTTATCTAAAAGAAAAATTTGCGGCCCAGCGTCCTAAAATTATGACATAATATTGTAACCCATTTCACACTGCAAATAGTCCCGCCAACTCCAATTCACCTATAAAAAATTGCAAACCATTGAACGTATCCGAACTTCTCATTGGCAGTTTTGACAGATAGAACAAATAAACTGGCTTTTTTCACGTGTCAACTGTGTGGAACGGGGTCCTAGCTAAAAGTAGGTCATTAAATCCTTGTTTATCCGCGCAATCATTGCATTACGAATGATGCATTTTACTGTAAAGGGTTATTGAAATGCTATATTTTGCCAGTACGCGCAAATTTTTTCGTAAACTATTTTTAGTAAAATACTACACGAAGCAGAAAACTTTCGTCCCAAAATAAGGTCGTTGGGTTCTCATCATCATCAACAGCTCATAAATTTCCCCACCGAGGGGCTCGAATCTACCCTGAAATCAGAGTGTATAGGCCTAAGATGGCCACGCTGGCCCAGTGCGGGTTGGTCCACTTCACACACAACAGTTGAATTACTTTGCAGGTGTGTGCAGGTTTCCTCACGATGTTTTCCTCCACCGTAAGAGCGTCGAATAAACGTAGGTACATATGAATTCAAAAATCGAAAACACATTGGTACGTGCCGACTGCCGAGGTACAAACCCGCGAACTTTCGAATGGAAGCCAACGGCCCTACCCACTTGGCCACCGACGCTCTCGTCATTATTGCTACTAATAATTGCAAGCAAATGGATTTGTTTCTTAGAATATACTGATTTTGAAAAATATTAGTTACTGTTGATTTTTTTAATGCCTAAACAATTAAGTAAATAATGTAAATAAAAACAAGTTTAAACAAAGTTATAGGTATTTATAACTTATGTATTTAGTAAATTTTTATTTTACTATGTCCCGGAGTGCTAAAAAAAGTACATACGATTTCGACGTCTTTTTAATATGGAATAGTCAGCTTTAGGCACTAAACATAGCTCATAAAAGAATGATATCAATAGCAATACATTTAAAGACTCTTTTCGCAAATCAAAGTTCTGGGCCGGAAGCACTTGAACCTATTATTAGTACATTGGGTCGTCACCTAAACTGACCTAAAATTAGGTTGGGCCTTACGAGGTTAATGCATACAAGAATATATAAAGAATAAAATAAAATTAAGAAGCATGAACAGATAAATAGGAAAATTAAGCAGCCTTAATGCTAGGCAACCATAGTGTATGTCAATAGTGATAGAAGCCTTACAAGAAATTCATGAAACTTGGGGGCAGCATATGTTTTGCTATTTTCTTTCTATTGATTTTAATGTGAATTTTTCTCTTTTGATTTTGAATTTGCCAAATAACTTTCAATTATTTCATTAGTTTATTGCATTTGAATGGTGGAAGGTTTTCAGAAATTAATATTTTATTTTACTTCATTGGCATGTTTATGCCAACTTAGAAGTGTTTTAAAAATTTAACATAAATCATTATGCAGTACATAAAAAAATACTGTTAACTTCAGCAATCATACAGCATCCACAAACTATGATATTGCAAATACAAAAATGAGTGTAGGTACCATGTTTTAAGCACCACAGCAACCATTTAAACATTTTAACAATAAAAATTATCTCTTATCTCATGATAATTTTTAGCAAATACAATATGTTCATTAGTCACTATCACACTGCTACTACGGAGATTAATAGCAGCAAACAAAGCCGTGTCAGAAAGTACTGAGCCGAATACTACTCACCTCTTAGCAGGGAAACAAATACACAATTGGATACCATTGACAATGGGCGAATATCACGACCAAGCAGCTGAAGGGTATTGCAACAAAAACTTTCAGCACTCAATCCAACGCGTAAACCTTGACGCGACGAAGGTAACAATGAAGAAACTCACGGCGAACGGTAAACAAGACCCGTGTTATCTCCGTATCCGCTGATCACAAAGAAAAGAGGCGTAAATGACATTTTATCTCGACTTATATTGCAGTTCGCGAGACCTACAAATACAATTTGTCTATCAGTTCATCGCCGCGAGCCGTGAACGTGTCTCAAGCGGTGATGACTAACCGTGTCTGCCGTATCACTGCGTTTCCTTCGACGTCTGACCACTCCGAATTGGCCGAGACGCCCTCCGGTTCGATCAGCTGGAGGTCGCGGCGCCTCCGCCCGCGCTCCAGGGCTTCACTGCGGCTTCGCTAGCACTCCAACACCGCCCCCTAATCTCCAGTTACACCACCAGCCTCAACAATATTCGATAAATGACGCATTTACTAGATTAAATGGATATGGAAGACGTACCCTCCCTGTTATTGTAGCGCCGTTTTACACTTTTCTTTGGGCGACTGATCCTCACGAGGTCGCCGTGATGTCGAAATTATCATTAATTACACAAATATATGAATAAAACCATTAATTCTAATTGCTAAACTTGGAAATCTAGCACATAAAAGCGAAATGACCACGAACAAACATGGAAGCGAACAAGACAAGACGTTTCACAAAAATTGTCAATGGTCACTATACGTCACACTTAAAAAAAAACAACTGTACTCTATGGATAAAATGGTCTATTCACGGAAATAGGTGATTGATTGATTGATTGATACATGCACGGCAAGCGTGTAAACGCGGCAAGCAAAGCAATAGGATTTAAAGCCGGCTCCACACGCGTGCCGGGTTTGCCAAACAGAGCGAGACGCAGTCATGCGTTAGAATGAGACACAAATCACCGCACTCACTCTAACGCATAACTGCATCTCGCTCTGTTCGGCAACACGCACGGCACGCACGGCGTGCGTGTGGGTGGGTGGACCCACACGCCCGGCCGCCGCCGGGGTGATGAAATATATTACTGATCTGTGGATGAAATAAAAAAAAAAACATTTGACGTCTGCGTGCGTGAATGAATACATTTTCGTGAAAATATTTTAAATCTATTTAATTTAGTGAATACTTCTTTTCTTCGTCTTAATCAGGTGTAGAAAGGTTAGTAACATAACAGTCCAACAAAATGAAGATTACCAGGTATAAGAAAGTGCAGAAGTACTTGAAATTCTACTACAACAACTTTGGCTTCCACCAACCGTACCAAGTTCTGATCGACGGCACCTTTTGTTTCGCTGCTTTCAAAGTGAGTCTCTCTGCTTCAAAGTGGAGAAGACCTATTGCTGAATACTGCTCGGTTTGATCGTTTGGTTCACCGCAATAACCTAAAAATACGGTTCTTTGGCAGAATGGACAGTGTTTGCCGTCGTAACGGTCGCTTGATCGACATCGTTGACGACGAGTGGCGCGCAGAGAAGCTCCCGGATGAGGATATCGAGGTGCCTCTGGAGGAGCTGCCTGACCCGGAGGCTGACTCCGCCGACTCACATCTGACGCTCAAAGAACAGAGCATGCGGTGGATAGAGAACTTTCCCGAACCGAGCACTATTCAAGACTAGGTACTCTCTTTACATATTAACCTTAAATAAAATATATTTAATAGCTTATTTATTTAATCTGAACTATAACTAAAATTATTCATAGATTTTTGACTCAATTTATTGCTCATGCATAACAACCTTATTTATAATTTTATATTCATTTCTTAATATTTTTATAGGAACAAATCAATATAAGAGAACAGCTGCCCAAATATCTAAACAGCCAAGCAAAACTGCTCACAACCAGATGCATCATCATTGAAACAGAAAAAGTTGCAAAAAAAACTCACGGAGCTCTCACTATATTGAAACAGTTTGGCATCCATGAATGCGGACACAAAGAACCTATCTCTGGTTCCAACTGCATATTGTCTATGATTGGCAAAAGAAATGAAAAACATTACATACTAGCATCCCAAGACAGAGACTTACAAGAAAAACTGAGAATGAAAGCTGGGATCCCTCTTCTATACCTTCATAATAAATCACCCACTTTAGAAAAACCATCAAAAGCCAGTTACATGAAAGCTGGACTGACCACTGAAGGCAATCCAAACTTATTTATAACAGAAACTCAAAATGAGACTCTCAAACACATGAAAAAGGCTTTAGGAGTTGAAGAGCCAAAAGTTATTGTGAAAAAGAACATCAAGAAAACTCATAATCCTAATCCTCTGTCCTGTAAGAAAAAGAAAAAGAAGATAGATACAATTGGACGGAAGCAAGAAGAAGGGAAGGTCAGGAAAAGGAAAAAAAAGAAGATCCCCACTCATGTGAAAGAGCAGTTACAGGCTATGACTGCAGTGTAATTAATATGTAAATAAAAATAATTATGTTAAGTAATATTCAATGTTTTATTTATGTAATCAAATAAAATATACTTTATTGCATGCAAAAAAAGTGAGAAGATTACTATTAACAACAAAAAATAAACTTGGCGGCCTTATTGCTAAGATAACAATTTCTTCCAGGCAGTCAGTCTGCTTTGATTTGCGCCTTGGAGAAGAGTATTTCGGCGATTTTAATCCAATGACAACATAATCTCAGAAATGCCAGACTTCAAAAACACTGCTGCTCTCTTTTGGGGGTTAAGGGGCTACCAAAGGCTATATCTGTTGAAAAATAATTACTCGCGAAGTATATACTTTTTCGAAAATCCAGTAGAGGGGCCCTAAACTGTAGGTATATTTTATTAAACTCTAGTTAAAGATAGAGAAATTGCTAAAAACGGCAAACGTGGGCCTTCCGTACCGGAAGGAGGGCCCGCGTTGCTCTAAGCCCTAAATATAAAACAGTTGTTGTTTTTTTTTCTTTGTCACCTTGACACCATAAATAGCCGTTGCTTCAATTTGTCATTTTTTTGGGTACCGTATTCAAAGGTGCCAACAAGGATGTTATTTATAATAATGTAGGTACCTAATTACCTACTACCGTACATCAACATCCTTGATTACCACAGACCAAGGGAGTTTGGACAAAGCCGCGCTTCGTACTACTACTACAAATTATCAATATATTTTATTACTATTTACATCGTTATCTATTATTATAAGCCGAGCCTTTCACATTCTGTTGCCTCGGCATGCTGTATCGTCATTAGGTGATCCTTCCTAGTTATCTTATCAAGTCTTCTTCGTTCCACATACAAACTTGTTTTAGTCTTTTTTTTTTGGGTCGTCCGTCGATGATCGTCGTATACATGAAGGAAAAAAAAATTCCACGCCCATTTGGGCGCGTAAAATTTTTTCTTCCTTCATGGTCGTATACGTTTAGGTAAAAATAAATTGAGTGTTAAGTGTTCAAGTAAGTATAATAAATATTTTATCACAGGAACCGTTCGGTGGGCGAAGCCAACTTGCACTTGGCTGGTTTTTAAAAACAATTTTGTTTGCTTTGTCATATTCACTAAAAGCGGCATTTTTTACATTCATTGTAGAAATCATAACGGAATCATTATTATATTAAAATTGAATTTTATTCCTTGAAACCTTAATTATGCCGCCTAAAACACCAGAATCGAAAAAAGGTTCTAAGGCTCCACAAACGCCAGTCGGAGGCCAGGCGAGTCCAGCCAGCCTGCCGTCGCCAGACCTCGAGTTGAGGCAGCATCACTCCGCACCTTCCTACCTCCAGTCTCTAGCTTCGAACGACCTGCCACCCTTCAGACTTCCGGCGAAGGAGCCCCGACCTATCCTACTGACTGGCCCTAAGGTATTAGTTACTGAGGAGGACATCGTGCCAGTTATTGCAGCATCGGATAAGGATACTCCCAATTCGCGGAAGAAAGCTTTGAGTACGTGTTGTAATTGTAAATTGTATACTTTTTTTAAATATTTATTAATCCAGCTTGTAGTCGACCACTGCCACTGGACAAAGCCTTCCCCCAAAGATTTTCACAACAACCAGTTCTGCGCTGCCCGTGTCTAAACCGTCGTCGATCCTTTAGTGCAGGGCCTGCCGTTCCGTTTTCCGAAGCGTGCGTAATCGCAAACACACTTCTGTCCCGAACGGGCTGAGCAGGGCTTTGGTCCGATAAGTATGTCAAAATTTTTGGAAGGAGCGGCTGGACACTGAATTTGAGAGCGTGGTTATTTTGTAGAAGGGACCGAATTTCGTAACGCCTCCAGTGTCTAGCCACATGTGCTGGCTACTGTATGACCTGTCTCAAGTAAGAGTGCTAATGATTACAAATTTATTTGCGCTTGTAGGTACTCCTTTTATAATACATTGTGGTCATAGAGCGGCAGCAAAATTAATTTTGCAATACAAAGGTATTTTTGCCGCTTCGTTTGTCTAATTTGCTTTCGCACTCTTTGGAATGGATCTGCTCTTAGCTGCAAATAAACTTGGTAATCCTGCGCTGCTCCTACCCTGCGCTTGGTCTGTCGAAGCCTAGTTTTCTATTCTGTAGAATAGAATATAAAACTTTATGTGAGTACTTACATTAGGTAGGTACCTATTGTCTCCAGTTATAATCCTACACTTGCAGCAAAAGTTGAAACCTACCTACGCAGCGCTGTTTTGCAGCCCCAGCGCTGTAAAAATGTATATTTTATGATTTTTTTAGCTGAACTCCTGGTCAGGAAAGAAGTGATCAACAATTACGACCTCTCGGAGCGCAACTTCCTCTTGATGTTCCTGACTGAGACGATAGATTACGCCGCCCAGCGCGATTTCTCTTCGTTTAAGCTCGCCATGCTCTTCACCATCTATCTTACCACGCATAAGTTCTTCAAGTGGTTTTACTGGTCGCAACCAGTTGCTATTTGGAATTATTTTAAGGAGCTGATGATAAGGCATACCATTGAGGTTAGTATTCTGAGCTAAAATACAATTTATACGTTGACCGTCATATTGCGAAAATTCAATGGAACTAATTTTACCAAAGCGTTTTTTTTTTAAAATGTACGACGGACCATGCTTCACCGTACTTGCGGGGGAGTGGAAGACTACCCCAAAAAGAGTCACATACCAAAGCGACTAGGGCGGCTCAAGGGAGCCTCTGACCACGGCCTAGCGCGTTGATATTGAAAAACATCGTGAAGGAGACGACGCCTGAGGGGCTCCGTCTCTGATTATCAATTCTGATTTTGGTTATGGCCGCGCCCCTTAACAACATAGGGATTGGGACGTGAAGGGCTTTAATCAAAGTAGCGTATGGATGCTTCCTTCATGAAGCCACTAACGGGAGTTAGGAATCGACATGATTAAAGCCAGAAACAAAAAAATGTAGCGCCCCCAGTACTTTTAAGTTTATTTTTTCAGGACTCGCCGAACGGCGAAGAGTGCTTTGACCCAGTAGAATGTTACGACATAGTGACGCATTTCCACACAATGTATTTGACCAATCTGCCTTTAATACATCTCCTTACTTTCGGAGCGCACCGTTTGAGACTGCATTGGCCTTTTAAAGTTAAATAAATATGTGACGTTCCACGTGCAAAGGTCGGTATTGAGTTATGCATATCCTATATTCAAATTCAAAAAGATTATCTTTATACTAAAACCCGCCATAAGGTACCTTTGCAATTGGAACGTCACATGCTTATTGAATTCTATTATATAACTAATTTGTATTATTATAAATATTGCAAAAAAATACAAGCTTTTAATATTTTCTTAGTTACTATTCGTTAGTTCAAAATTAAGCAAAGAAAATAATTGCTGCGCTTTCACACACTTCTGAACGATTTGCGATAAAATTAGGTTGTTAAATAGCTTCATGAAAAAGATAAAACTAAAAATTATGTTCGAAATAAAACTGTATTGTCAGGCATTAAGTTGCGCAACATTTTATTACTAAAAATAAATTTGTAATAGCGCTATTTACAAAGAAAACATTCTTTATCAATTTACTGTCATATCGTCGGGACTTCATTTCCACCATTAGTCTATCAGTATTTTTTTCAACAGAATTGATGTGTTTGAAAGGGAAAACTCCTTCTTAGATTTTACTATGCGCCGTCCCAATAACGCCCTACAGCTATCTCCCTCCTTATACTGCTACCCCTTCTAATATCCCACCCATCATCTTGATAACGTTCCTTGTCTTGTTTCTTTCCTTTGCGACTCCTGTCATCGTCACTTGAGTCACTATCATCTCGCCTGCTACTCTTATTTTTCTTTTTTTCCTTACGTTTCTCTTCTTTTCTTTTAGATCTTTCATCGTTAGAACTAGAATCATTGTGATCTTTCTTCGATCTATCTTCTTTGTTTGATCTATTATGCTTCTTAGATCTTTCATCATCTGAACTAGAATCGTCGTAATTCTTTTTAGATCTATCTTCTTTTCTTGATCTATCATCCTTTTTAGATCTTTCGCTGTCTGTTTTGTATCTTTCATCTCTGCTAGATTCGTCTTGTCTTTGATCTTTTCTAGATTTATCTCCATCCTTTCTAGATTTATCTTCTCTTTTTGATCTATCACTGTCAATTTCCGATCTTTCTTCTCGTTTAGTTCTCTTGTCTTCAGTCCTAGTCTTTCCTTGATCCCTTCTATTTCTGTCACTGTCTGATCTAGACTTGTCTTCTTCCCTTCTATTTCTGTCTTCTTCTATTCTCAAGCGCTCCTCTTCTCTTCGAGATCTAGTGTCATCTCTAGATCTGCCTTCAAGTGTTACAGATCTTTCGATATCCTTAAACCTACCTTCCTCTCTTTTATATCTGTCATCATCTGTTCTTGACCGTTCATCCTTTCGAGATCTTCCCTCAGCCCTCCCTGATCTATTATCATCATCTCTTCCATGTTTATCACTATCCCTTGACCTATCTTCTTCCCTTCTGCTTCTGTCATCGTCTATTCTAGACGATTCTTCTTCCCTTCGAGATCTCCCTGCATCTCTTCCTGATCTATCATCATCTCTTGATATACCTTCACCTCTTTCATATCTATCATCATTCTTAGACCTACTTTCGTATCTTCCAGATTTGTCATCATTTCCAGGCCTAACTTCTTCCCTTCTAAACCTATCCTCATCTGTTTTTGACCTCCCTTCTTCCCTACGAGGTCTCCCTTCATCCCTTCCAGATCTATTGTCTTCTCTTCTAGACCTATTATCGTCTCTAGCCCTATCTTCTCTTCTAGACCTGTCATCATCTGACCTATCACCTCTTTCTCGTCTGTCTCTATCTTCTCTTTCCCGATTTCTGTCATCCCCATTTCTTTCATCTCTTCTTCTATCATCGCGTTTATCCCAGGGTTTCTTAAAAACATCGCTGCCTGGTCTGGAATTGTTTTCAAGTCTCCTTGCGTCTTTACCGTAAGTATCGTAGAAGCCGTCGTGGCCCCAACGCTCGGTGTTTTTAGGTGGTTCTTCTTCAGGAGTTTTAGGTGCCTTTTCTTTGCTTTTCTCTCCAGATTTCTTTTTCTTCGTCTTTTTCTTTTTACTGCTCTCCTCATCGGAATCTGTCAAAAGAAATGTTATTTATGATTCTCTCTTCTTCTTTAATGTTATTTATGTTTATCAACTTGAGAAATAAAGTTTAAAATGTTTCGAAATTTGAGTGAATAATAGGAAAAGGCTTTTATTTCCGTATTTTAGCTGCTGGGTTTGTGAGATAGGTTAACCTCGAAACCCACACGATAAAAAGAAAGCTAGCTTAAATACAACTTTGGAAATATCTTACATTTAACGTACATGTATAGTAGGCCAATTTGGGTCATTCATTAAGCTAGCCACTTTAACACTGGTCGGACACTCCATACAGCAAACGCGTTTTGACAACCTACTTCTTTTTGAATAACGACTGAATATCAACTGCAAGTCAAACACTGACACGCTATGTAAAACACCACCGAACACCTCCGGCGGAGTCCCGCTGCGCCTGCGGGGTGCGGTGCGTAGGGGGCTGGCGGGCGGGGACTCATTTTGGCGCGGAGGGGTCAGTGACCTTTCTGTACGGGTTAGTACTATTATTTTCTTCTATGAATTTAGTGTGTGTATTTTATGTATAGCGGGAGAGTGAGGTCTTTGTTCAACGGGGCGCCACTATTAGGAAATTGAATTGAATTGAATTATTATTATATACAATTATTAATTATCCTCATTGTTAATTGCATGTTTTATTTAAATTGAATGTTGTAATTTATATAAGTGGATTAAAGGCTATTATTATTATTGTATGTATAGTAGTACACTGACCACTACTGCTGGAGTCGCTGGAGCTAGAGCTGGATGACGACGAGCTGGAGTCACTTGAAGAGCCCGACTCCACCTGGATATCTGACACCGGGGCTGGAACATTCTGTATACAGTGGACAAAATTATACATTAGCAAACGTTATCAGAAAATTAAAACAATACATACTTCATTGCGCACAATAAAATACAAAGATGAGATTTACATGAAATAGATTGTAGTGTACAGCACACGAGATAAGTACAGGTTTCTTCCAAGCAACTTTAACTTTCCTACTACCTAGTATCCAACATGATATAAAGAATTGAAACTATTGCTATAAATTAAAACCAGCACCCTACCTTTGGCATAACCTTCAAGTGCTCTCTAAGTTCATCAGTGAGACCACCAAGACCAATTGATGTGAAGAAATTGATAGAGAACCGAGTATTCTTTGGGTTGTCTCGCGGGAACACGCCTCTGAAAGCATCCTGCAACGTCCTGAAAAAAAAACAGCAATAAAATCTCCAGCTTACAGATTATAAATAAAATGGAACGGTAAATAAGACTCACGGATCTTTCAGTCGGTCATTCAATTTCTTCAAGCCCATATATTCAGCTAGTTCTTGAAACAAAATCTTGATGTAAATACGACTAGAACTCGTTGTATCTTCTTCATTTAACTTTACACATTCCAGTACTTCCCAACCAATTGAGTCTGTAAATAGCAGATGAGCAAAGAACTTGCTTACATTTCGCAAGCGGTTTGTATCTAATCTATGAGCAGTTGAATAAGAATCTCTGAAAATTTCTTCAAATGGCTCAATGTATATTCTATTAATATTGCAGAACCGCTGAGCCAGTAAGCCATAAAACTTTTCGTATGTTCTTTGTTCAGCGCAGCAGTCCAAAAACATGTGGCAGAGTTCTACTTCCTGTCCTGGTTTCAGCTGCATTTTCATGAGCTTGTGGGCGCATTCTTCGAAATCCAAACTGGAGTTGATAGTCAAGTATATTGTCCTCCTTAGAGCCACCAGGTTTGTTTCAGTATTGTCAATGATAGTCATCTTCTCAGTGGTTTCTCCGCCTTCCTCTTCCTCATCATCTGATTCTTCACTTCCACTCTCCCCAGAACCATCTTCTTCAGATTCAGCATCAGATCCAAGAATCTCTTTGCTCAATGTCTTGTATTTTTGTTCATTTTCTTCATATTTTTCATCAAACTTGAATACATCTGGAAAATAAAAAACACTCCTCTTAAATTTCATCAGAATTAAGCTGTTGAAGTGGCTGAGTTCTGGGCCGCAAATATTTAGGGTTTGTCATCGACTCGCAAAGAAGAAGAAGATCAGAATTAATTACTAAGTTCTATAATACAATACACAATAATACAATATTTAATTATAGTTCTCTTTTCTATATAACACCATTCACCTTTCACATCCTTCAAATTAAAAAGGGGACTAGTAGTTAGTTGATTAGACAAATGTACACTCAAAACAAGAATCTAAATTAACAAATACTTATAAAGACACTTACTGAGAATATCCTGTGAATCAGTAGCATCATCCAGCATAAGCAGATGCGTGAACTGTTCCTCTTCGGGCACCAGCTCCAACTCCTCAACCACTGCTGGGTGATCCTTGAACCCGTCCTTCCACACTTGGAACATCACTTCAATCATGTACTGAACTCTCTTATCCAACTGGCCTTCGTGGAGAATGTTTCGCAGCATCTCGAAGATAGCATTCACTCCTTTCGATGAGACCTGCAAGGAAAATAAAAAACTGGGTGTTATAAATTCATTCTTAGAGATAAACTTATAAAGGATACTTCAATTAAGAAGCTATTATTTTAAAGTAAGTTAATTTTTTTGAGTAAACCTTGTAGCTCTCAGCTACAAAAAAATATTGATGAAATTTGAAAGGCAGGTAGGTAGGGTACGTTGTGGTACAATGAACCGGGTAAATTTTGAGACCCTGTATCTTTTTTATTTATGTACCTTTTTCTTTCAGTTCTTTACTAAAAGTTAGGAAATTTATTCACGTTTCTAAGTGCATTTATGCTTTTAGTAAAAAATATCATTTTCAGGTGAAATTATCAAGTTGAAAAGAAAACGGCATTTGGTTCATTGTGTACTCTTGGCATTATGCAATGAACCGGGGTATTTTCCACAGTGAACCATCCTATTTTGAACACATAAAAAAATGTAACAAAAAAGAAATAATGATATCTGAATGATATTTATCAATATTAAAATATATTCGTATATAAAATGAAACTGAATAATATAATCATCATGTGCCTGTAGATTGAAATTTTATAATTACAGTATATTTTTTATTTTAGACTTATATCATTTATATTTTATTGACATTCTTACTTGGTAAATTACATAAAAATAAATTACGACTCAAAAGTTAATCGTCCAGAAGTAAATAAAAGTTAAAAAAGTAACATGAGCTAGTTGTGCGTACGATTGAACCAGGTTCATTGTAGACCTCCTTAGGATGGTTCAATCTGAGACACCTAGGTATTTTTAGATAAATTAAAATTTTAATTGTTTTTAAATTTATCTCCGAAATACATCGTTTACGCAATTTACAAGGTAAATATGTGTGTGATAAAATAAAAATACTGAAGTAACTAAAGTGTCTTTCTCTAAGCTATTAAAAATCGAAGAAAGCTGTCAAAAATTTTTACTTTTGAAGTAGATTTTCACAAAAATGGTCCGCATTTAACCATTAAAAAGAGGATCGCCGCGGCGATTGGGGTGGAGGAGGGGGATGAAGTTGCGATTTGTTCACCGGTATAAGCACGATTGGGTCATGTCGTGTTTCAGAGAAATATCGATGGTTCACTGTGCCTGCCTGGCTCATTGTAGAACTACCGACCCTATACATGCAGAGTAATGAGTACACTACTTTAATCATTGTTTAATTAAAGGGAAAATAATCAAACTCACCTCAGTTAGTTTCTGACCACATTCTTTCAAGAAAGCAATTGCTACCTCCACTGAATCATCAGTAGGAGTCTCCACCAACAGAGTCAAAAGCTCCAACGCTATGATCTCATGAGCAACTCTTTGATTTACCAAATGTGCTATGAAAGACACAGATGATATACAAATAGGTTTGTCATTCCTCTTAAATCCCCTTTTAAATTGTATCACCAGCCTCTTGAGGAGCAGTTCTCCTATATTTGGGAACCTTGAATTAACAGCAGCTACCAGGGCAGCATAAACGTTAGTGAACGTAGGAGATGCAGCTTGTGCCTGTATCACTGAACGACATAGCAGACCTCGACCGCGCACAATATTCTCCTTAAGCAGCTCTTTAATGATGATGCCGATATTTCCCACGTTAATTTTGTTGATATGTCCATGTATAGATTTCTTGAGGGCCTCCCAAGCTAACCTCTGATAAGCGATTGAGGATTTGTCAGTAATTTGCGCTTGCATCATACGCAAACGTGCGGGAGGGATGTAGGCACCACCGGTGCGAGTGTTCAGCATGTCTGTTTCCTTTCTCTTCCTTTCTGGAGCTTCTTTTTTCACCTCAGAATCTTTGGACGTGTCGTCGCGATAAGGCTCTTCCTTCACCCTTTTTTCGGGCGAAAGCGACTTGGAATGTTTGCGTTTGCGTCTTGGTTCTCTATCACGCGCCGCGACTGGGGATTTAGATCGAGACCGCGCCCGTTTGGACCTCTTTTCTCTTCGATTATCATCATCATCACCATCGTGTTTACTTCTTTTGCGCCTCTCCTCCTTTGGGTCACTCATCTTAGGATTAGACACTGATAATAAAATAAGTAATAACAATTCCTTATACCTTTCGGTGCTACTTATCTTTAGTAAATTTACGAATTTCACAATAAAACAACAGTTTTCCTAGTGAAACAGGCATGCGCACGAAAAATACAGAAAAAGAAATCGCGACGCGAATCGTTCCCTAATATAGTAGGTAATAGTCCTCTACTAAGGCGAATCGTACGCGAATGAATTTTACGCCATTTTGATTTAGCTGTCAGGCAAGTATTTCACTGGCGACAGCGACAAAAAACGAAAGGGACGCAATTATGCGAAAGAGTGAGCGCGGTGTATTTGTATCTCATTCTAACGCAAAACTGTGTTCCTTTCGTTTTTTGTCTTCGTCGCCAGTGAAAATAGGTGCCTCAGCTGTCAGTCAATGATATATTTTTTCATATACTTCCCAAAGAAAAAGGCAAAGGGTTTGAGACATACAGCCAAATCTTATGTCCTTTTTTACATGAAAAGCTAAGCAAACGAACAAACAACCGACCGGCGCGGCGTTCAACAGTTATTTTACCCTTCAATAGGGTTTTTCATCTCATTTAACCATACTCAATAAGCGCTATGTTGTATTCTTGTTGGACCATGGTTGTATTTTATTTAAGCTTGGATATCGTCCGTCCCGCACGCAGCCCGCGCTTTCCTCTGTATCTGTAAGTCTGTTTTTTTTACCTTAAATAAAGTACGTTTTACAATTCCCTAATTCGAACCCGTAATTATGAGCCCTTCGGAGCATAATGTACAAAACGCAAAATGAACACGACACTCAAGAAGCGAGCGCGTTTTACTACTCGACTATTGAGATTTCTGAGATAACAGCGGAAACCCTCATCGTATTCATAGGCACTCGTAGGGGAAGAATAGAATATACTTTATTGCACAAAAGATAATACAACACAAAACATAATTACAAGACAGGTTTACAACAGGCAGCCTTATTGATAAGGTAGCAATTTCTACCAGGAAACCCTTTGGGTACAGGATTGCAACAATAATGGAAGGACCTTGGAAGGACGGAATAAGACAAAGTTATTGTTAGTATTTATTATGACTTTATTTAATACGACATGAAACTACAAAAGTTGCCTGCACTTCGAAAACAGCAATTTTCATATACGTCACAACTTAAGCATATACCGATCACATAAAATATAAAAATTAACATATACCTAATAATAATAACACGTAATAAGATAGGAGAATGGCTAAAGTTACGCAAAAATGAGTTTTAAAATAAAGTACAATGTTCTGAAAGCTAGTCGCACCGTCTTACATGATTTGTTCCGATCGTGTCTCTCAAAAGGCTACTTAAATATTCAAGGCGAATTGGTCAAAGGTTCTTACATTGATTTATAACTGTTATCAATTCTGCGCAACGTTCAATAGCGCATTTTAGAGGCGTTTAACCAGATTTGTTATAAATCAATGGTTGTCACGTTCTCCGGGAGTCAAGCTACAAACTTACACTAGACCTTACCCGCGCGTACACAAGCAAGCCGCGCACCAAGCTACCATAAACCACCTCTTAATGTTATATACAATTGTTAACATTATAGTACTACTTCCACTTTAGTTTAATCCCACATGTAGATTATAATCAAGACAAAACTGAATATCCACAACTAATAATTTTTGTCAAAAAGATATACTGAACGATCCGACATCGATCAACAGCGAAAACTAAATTTTGTAATGATTACAAACACAACAATGAGTAAATAAACTTTACATATGGGAGTAAACATAGCGGATTCTAGGAATAAACGAACCATAATATCTTTGAAGTTAAAACCGACCAACGCTAAAAATAATGGCCAAAAATATAGTATAAAATGATGACACGTCTACATATCTGAATCACAGAAGCGTTGTGTCTCAAACCGTCCCCGCGCCGCGCGGCGAACGCACTACTCAATATCACCAACTTATCGATCCCGTAGGCACAGATCTGTTTTTGGATTCGTAAAAAGAATATAAAATGGGCTTTTCTGACTTAGATAAATAACAACCATCGATCCATATTTAATTAGGAATCAGGCGTTTTAAATTTTACTGCTTTTATAATACTTTCGCCCCGATTTTGCAACTCTTAGTCAATTTTTCATTCTTGTTCACTTGTTCAATTCAATAGAATATTTTTGCATAGAAAAATATAAGAAAAACAATTTACTACGATAAAAGTGTACAAAAGGCGGTACTATTGCTAAATAAGCAATTTCTACCAGGTCACCCCCTTTAATATTTATAATGTACGTGCTTCTGTTGAAAAATGCAATAGCGATATTAATGACGCTCTTTACTGAACCGATAAGTTGGTTTTATACATATAAAAAAATATAAAACGCTATGAAAGGCAGTTCCATACGTTACATTTTTGATATCCAACGGCCAATATACGAATTAGAGGCACTTTTGCTGTCGGCTACCGTCGCCACTATTTTATTTAAGATCACAAATGAACGACTAAGTTGAACAGTGGATGAGACTAGAGGATGTTTCATGTACGGGCTAAAGCCTTTGCCTTGACCCTATTCCTTTCGGCTAGATCCAATTAGTGTTGAAGTTTAAATCTGTGGCACAGAAGAAAATAATAGTACTAACCCTCTGTGGTATGTATGCTAATATGACATTCCCTTGTCATAAAGATTAGGCTGTATGGCTATGTACGTAGTACATACTATACATATTTATACTGTGGTATGGCTTAGCACCATTGCCTTTCCCTTTGGGAAAAAATCGAAAAAACAACAACATCAATGTGGCGTTCACTAATCATGTGCCATAAGTCTAATGAAAGAATAAATTCAAAAAAGGACCACATTTCAAAAGGACTAATTCCAAGGGCATGGATCTAGCCGAGCCATTACGTCCGAGCACAAGCGACCAACGCAACACGCAGCCACACACACAACAACTAAAATGAAGCTTGACAATGGTTTGTATTATGAAATAACAGAAAAAAAAGAAGAATCTAAATAGAGTAAGACAAAAAAGAGTACTTAGTGATTGTAACGGAACTAAATTCTGACCAATGGAACAGCCAACGGAAGTTAACGTGATTGGCTAAAAGTACAACAGTATTGTGCATAAATTGTACAACGCTTTATTTTATTGCGTACACTTTTATGTCTCACTATTGTAGACTTCATTTACATGACATTTAGGTTCAATTTTAAACCTTACTGATTGTATTAAAAAATATATACCAATTACTTTATACATGCCAATGCGTCGCATACATTCTTTACAAAGTTCAAAATTAGCGTAAGCCTTATTTACGCGGCGTGTTACGATCATAAGTTGTTTTAAAAATAACGTGTTTCAACGCCGCACTAACATTACCTAACGGCAATCGACAATTGAAAAGTGAAAGAACTTAATTTACCAATATCGTACCATCCTAAAATACTGCTGCGTATGTAATACATTAAAAATAATGATATAAGTCTATAACTAACGGTTAGGGATAACTCCTCATCATCATCATCATCAAATTCCTTAAAAAAAATCGCTCAAGACTCCGAAAGTACTTCAAGTGATCTCGCGCTAAAACAATACCATTGTGAGGTTCTTTGAGGTTTAAAAATATATTCAGCTACGCGGAGTCTTGAGCCATCCAACTTTTAGTAGTTCAAAACGACAATGCTGATATTAACTAGGCTTTTAAAAGTTTGCACATACTAAAAGTTGGTTAAAGTGAGATCACTTCTAATTTCATAGGCCTCATTAAGTGTCAGCAATGTTGCCAAGTGACAAATAAAATAATATGTATTTTTTTAAATTATGATACAATTCAAGCATGATTGATCAAGGAATAATTTGAAGTTCTAGTGTAACATATTACTCATTACATTACATTTCTACACAAAAGATAAATACTTTTATATGATGGTCACCATGGCCACACTGTACAAATTTGCAGTGATTGGTTGTATAATAACCGGCAGTAGTTGTTATTGGCTGTTAGTTGAATAGTGTTGCCAGTAACACTGTATCATGTATTTATTAAAATTCATGTCTACAATTAGTCTCAATATTCTTTTGTGCGCTTAGACGATAAGTCAAATTTATTAGCAGTGCCCGGAAGTGGTTGTTATTGGCTGTTAGTTGAATAGTGTTGCCAGTAACACTGTATCATGTATTTATTAAAATTCATGTCTCAAATAGTCTCAATATTCTTTTGTGCGCTTAGACAATAAATCAAATTTATTAGCAGTGCGACTATTAAAATAATTTGAAGACATTTTTAAGATTGATAAATGCAATATTAGTACGGCTTGTTAACCTGAATTACGGTCCCATCTGGCAGAAAGCATGAAACTTAGCATACATGTAGCTTTTATATATGTGCTTCAATGTCGATATGGAAACACGCTGAGAAATGATTCCCCCCCCCCCTTTTTCCCTCATTTTACCTCCCTCATTTTGGTTTTTTTCATTTTCTACAAAAACGGTAGGACTGATGAGTTAACTTTTCAAGAACCAAATAGTTGTCGATAAATTACCTACAAAACGATACTACATTTTATAGTGCTAAGATTAATATATTTCTATATACAGCCATCAACGTATTATGAAATTTTAAAAACAGGCACACTTTTTTCTTCCTTACTTTATTTATAGGAAAACGACAAGAGTGGTGATAAAATGGACTAAAGAAGTCAACTACCTTATACATTAAGCTAAAAAATGACATTTATTTCATAGTCGTAAAGGCATTACTTCTAGAGTTACAGCTCACCGCGTCTGACTCAAGTACTCTTTTTTTACCTTTTTAGAATACCATCTTTCTGTTAACTTTGTTTCGCGTAGATTAGATTCAGATTTTCCAATTCGAAATAAAACAGTCCATGTATTAATCCAGGCCACAGTCTATTTACATGTAAAACTAGCTGTCTGCCCGCGGCTACGCTTGCGTTGTGTTTCGACTTTTCCGTATTAATTTTTAACTATTCCACTTTTTTCCGTGATTTTAAAGTATCCAACATATTGACCGAGTATATAAGGTACCACCATGCAAAATTTCATTTCAATCGGTCTAACAGTTTCGGAGATAAGCCCGTAGAATATACTGCGCCGTATGAGTTACTAAAGTTTTTTAACTATCCCACGGGAACATTTTAATTTTCTGGGATTAAAAGTATCTAAGATGTTGACCGGGGATATAAGGTACCACTATACAAAATTTCATTCAAATCGGTCGAATAGTTTCGGAGATTAGCCTGTACAAAGAGAAACAAAAAAAAATCTATAAAATCTGTACATAGAAAAAAAAAGCTATAAACCTATTCAAGGGGATGTAAGAAGCGATATAGTACATACCCAGATTTTTTTTAAATATTTTTGTTTCTCTGTTTGTCTGTTTGTACGGGCTAATCTTCGAAACTATTCGACCGATTTGAATGAAATTTTGTATAGTGGTACCTTAATATCCCCGGTTAACATCTTAGATACTTTAAATCCCAGAAAATTAAAATGTTCCCGTGGGATAGTTAAAAAACTTTAGTAACTCATACGGCGCAGTATATTCTAGGGGCTTATCTTCGAAACTGTTAGACCGATTGAAATGAAATCTTGCATGGTAGTACCTTATATACTCGGTCAACATGTTGGATACTTTAAAATCACGGAAAAAAGTAAGATAGTTAAAAATTAATACGGAAATGTCGAAACACAACGCAAGCGTAGCCGCGGGCAGACAGCTAGTTTTACATGTAAATAGACTGTGGCCTGGATTAATACATGGACTGTTTTATTTCTAATTGGAAAATCTGAATCTAATCTACGCGAAACAAAGTTAACAGAAAGATGGTATTATAAAAAGGTAAAATAGAGTACTAGAGTCAGACGCGGTGAGCTGTAACTCTAGAAGTAACGCCTTTACGACTATGAAATAAATGTAATTTTTTAGCTTAAATTTATAAGGTAGTTGACTTCTTTAGTCCATTTTATCACCACTCTTATCGTTTTCCTATAAATGAAGTAAGGAAGAAAAAAGTGTGCCTGTTTTGAAAATTTCATAAAACGTTGATGGCTGTATATAGAAATATATTAATCTTAGCACTATAAAATGTAGTATCGTTTTGTAGGCAATTTATCGACGATGATTTGATCTCTGAAAAGTAAACTCCTCAGACGTACCGTTTTAGTATAAAATTCAAAAAACCAGAATGAGGGAGATAAAAGGGGGGGAAAGGGGGGAAACAATAATTTATCGAAGTGTTTCCATATCGATATTGAAGCACATATATAACAGCTACATTCATGCCAAGTTTCGTACTTTCTGCCAGATGGGACCGATATCCTTATATTTTTTAGCTAGCAAGCCGTACTATATAGTAATATGTTACACTAAAAGTAATATGACTGACGCAAAGCATCAACCTAATACCACAGTGTACTGTTTATGTATTGACATCAAAGTCCCCAACCCACCACTTTTTAATTTAAAAAACATTCGTAGAGGAACCCACAGACGCAGGAAAGAGCGGGCAGCGGTACAAAATCCGAATTTATATGCAACCTGTCACATAGAAAGCGGGCGCAATTTGTATTACATGACGCATATAAACTCATATAGGATCGCTATCTCGCGTCTATCGCCTCTGTGGGTTCGGGCTTTAAGCTATATTCGATTTGACTGACATTTTGTACTGCCTAGACTGAAATACAGGTATTATATTAACCAGAATAATTCAAGGAATTTGGAAAACTATTGTGTGACAGGCTTTATTAGTGTTTAGACGAGTTCAATTCTCAGGTTGAGATGACCGTTTACATGAAGGAAAATTTTACGCGCCCAGAAATGTAAATTTTCTGGGCGTGTAATTATTTTTTCCTTCATGACCATGTTTAGCTTTACAAGCGGCTTCGTCGTAGCGGGATGGCACAGTGTCTGTGTGTGTATGTGTGTGTGGGAGGGGTGTGCGTGTGTGCGTGGTCTAGGCGGAGGTGGGGGGATCTGTCTCTGCGCGCGCGCTCTTGTTCTGCCGGACCATCTCCGCGCGTCGCTCCTGAAAATGTATATTGTTTGATATTAATATTCGCTTCTAGTATGTATTTGCTTGTGGAAAAACCCGTCATAGTGTCACTTCAAATCAAGTCAAGTCACGAGGCTAATAAAATTAAGTGATACTATAAGTGTATTTTTTCCTCGCGCACTATTCCATGTTCCTAGTATATTTCTGGTGGAAAAACAGCCTTAAAGCCCGACCAGAGAAATAAAAAACCTCGCCATATTGCGGAATTTTAATAGAACTAATTTTATAAGGGAAATTGTTGCCATAGTCGTAAAAATATACATGTGGCGCCCCCGAGCAGGATTTTTATTTTTTTAGTCAGGCTTTACTACTGTACAACATTATTCTGCGAGACATTCCGTAGTATTTTCAAAATATTTTTCTTAAATGCTGATATATCGGACGGAGTCTATGATCGAAAAGTGATTGTAAAAGCTTACTTCGAATAAAACATATTTAATTTCATTTCATTTCATTGATTAGTTTTACAAATTAGATTAAAATAAACAATCATTTTTAATTTATTTATTTAATTAAGAATTTATGGATAAGATTGATATTATTTATTGATTTGTGCGCGATTGATGATTAAGTAACAAGTTCACCAACAAACAAACATAAACAGACCATGATGTTTAAACGGTTATTTGACATTTAGTTTAAACAATAACCAACCGTTACGTTTGTTGGTGAACTCGGGGCCTAATAATGTGATGTAAACATTTGCGTGACAACGAAAGCGAACATTTAAAACAGTCTTCTGTGAACATAAAGAAGCACAAACAAAAATATGCCTACCTCCTTTTTGACAAAGTCGAGTTTCTTCTGTATCTCTTTCTCCCTGTTTTGTTCGGCGGCGGTGAGCTTGGTTTCGATGTCTTTGGTGATCTCCTCCATCTTGGCGGTGATCGTGGAGCGCGCCTCGGCCAACTTATTGCTCTGATTATCATGACGCGAACAAAAAACACAACAAAAATAAAAATAAGATAAAACAAAATATGGTTCATGCTCATGCGTTGGATGATTTAATTAATGGACATGTAAAGGATGTTAAAATTATGTTTACTTCCAATTCAAAACATCTTTCAAAACATCTTTAGTGTTTGAAATTTAAACTTATGTTTTTATTTCCATTTAATTTTAGTATTGAATTAGAAGAAAACGAAAAATCATAAAAAAATAATAGCAAAACATATGACTGTAAGTAAAGTTGATGATGAAAAACTAACATTTCTTACTAAGTTTTTTAACTATAAACCTCCTAGAGTTTTGTACTTGGCCATTGAAACGCTTTTTAAAATGGTCTGCCTCCTCTCCACCTGCCCTTAGCTTAGCCATTAAACTCCATATCCTCGCATTAAAGTATTTACATGATTGCACAGTTGTACTTTCTGCGTGAGCCGGAACATCTCAGCTCAACAGTGCCTAATATGTAAACTATTGGTGAATCTTATTGTGTTTCCCTAGTATAAACTTACATGGTGCGCATTTTTTCCTTCTACTACTAATAAAGTGGCTCAGCGTGTCTTGGCCTCCGACACGAGTAGAGTAGTTCGACACGAGTTACTCCAAGGCCTGAACCAATAAACCCTACATCCTCCCACTTATATCCCCCTGGTACTCACATGGTTGCGCAGTTTCTCCTTCTGCTCCTGCTCTATCAGCTGGCGGCGCTGCTCCGCCTGGCTGAGCTTCTCCTGTATGGCGGCCTCCAAGGCCTGAACCATTAAACCCTACATCCTCCCACTTATATCCCCCTGGTACTCACATGGTTGCGCAGTTTCTCCTTCTGCTCCTGCTCTATCAGCTGGCGGCGCTGCTCCGCCTGGCTGAGCTTCTCCTGTATGGCGGCCTCCAAGGCCTGAACCATTAAACCCTACATCCTCCCACTTATATCCCCCTGGTACTCACATGGTTGCGCAGTTTCTCCTTCTGCTCCTGCTCTATCAGCTGGCGGCGCTGCTCCGCCTGGCTGAGCTTCTCCTGTATGGCGGCCTCCAAGGCCTGAACCATTAAACCCTACATCCTCCCACTTATATCCCCCTGGTACTCACATGGTTGCGCAGTTTCTCCTTCTGCTCCTGCTCTATCAGCTGGCGGCGCTGCTCCGCCTGGCTGAGCTTCTCCTGTATGGCGGCCTCCAAGGCCTGAACCATTAAACCCTACATCCTCCCACTTATATCCCCCTGGTACTCACATGGTTGCGCAGTTTCTCCTTCTGCTCCTGCTCTATCAGCTGGCGGCGCTGCTCCGCCTGGCTGAGCTTCTCCTGTATGGCGGCCTCCAAGGCCTGGTACCGCTCCTGGTTGCCCGCGCGCACTTTATGCACCTGCTCCTCCTAAACACCACACGACATCTATTGCCATTGGCCACGGCACGGAAGCTTGCGGTGTTCAACTTTTACAACTGAGATTATGATGTATGAAAATGGCGGTCGGACTTGCTTTGTAAGTGCTAGGCCCATTGGATTGATGAAACTCGCCATTTTTATACAACCTTTCTTAGTAGCAACTGTGTTTAAAATTCTGCATTTACACAAAACATTCAAAAATTATAACTGTGAGTGAATCTATATCCGTACATAAATTACTTTTATACTGTGAAGTTAATGGTTAAAGCACAAAATTGGAACAAGAAATGCAAATGTGATTTTCAATTGTTTTTTTAGTGCACAAAGTGCGACAGAAAAGAGTAAAACGCAACCAATTGCGTGATTGGTGATTGGTTGTTTTAAAAATGTATGAAGTGAAGATGATTGGCTAAGGCTATTTAGATGAAAGTTGCCAATATTCAAGTTATATTTTGCTTCATTGCGTCGTTTAAAATCACTCATAAAATATGAAAAACGCCAGAAGGCACTTAATAGCACATTGAAAGGTATCGGCTCATGCTAGAACTACAGTCCGACAAGGATTTAAATGAACATGGACGAACAAAACACAACCAAACGTTTCAAAAAACGGCAGTAGTATTTGTTGTTGAAGGTGACAAAATGGCCCTTCGTATCCCATTCTATTGTTTTTATCCCTTATTGTTCCAAAACCAATAGGTATTATTTCAGAGGCCAAACGTTTCAAAAAACGGCAGTAGTATTTGTTGTTGTAGGTGACAAGATGGCCCTTCGTATCCCTTTCTATTGTTTTTATCCCTTATTGTTCCAAAACCAACAGGTATTATTTCAGAGGCCAAACGTTTCAAAAAACGGCAGCAGTATTTGTTGTTGAAGGTGACAAAATGGCCCTTCGTATCCCTTTCTATTGTTTTTATCCCTTATTGTTCCAAAACCAATAGGTATTATTTCAGAGGCTGCTTGCTTTATTGATTTGTGTGTTATTATTATTAAGGGATATATAAAGGAGAAGATCTTACAAGATTCCTTACTCTTTTTGTACCAATTGGGTAGTTCATGTTGATGTTTATGTTCACATCACAAGAAAATAGTTTAAATAGTTCATATTTAAGTATATTTTTCCATTTTCCGGCCACGTTCATTCATTTGAATTCTTGTCGGCTTATTTTTTTTAAATCGAGCTATGTTTGTGTCGAAAAAGTACGACGTATAAATTTGAGCGCACTTGAGTGTAGAGGTAGGGCTACCAAAGAAATAAGAAGCCTCGCCATATTGCGGAATTTCAATGGAACTAGTTTTATAAGGGAAATAAATTGTTGCCATAATCGTAAAAATATACACGTGGCGCCCCCAGAGTAGGCTTCTTATTTCTTTGGTCAGGCTCATGGTCCAAGAAAACAAGGTCTAACAAGAAGACCATGTGACTGACACAAGGCTACGTCATTTTGCCTATTCATCCTTGTCGAATGCGTGTAATAGACAAGGATGAACAGCGCAAAATGACGTAGGCTAGTGTCAGTCACGTGGTCTTTTTGTCAGACCTTGTTTTCTTGGACCATGGTCACTGGGCGGTCATTCCATACAGAAAACGCATTTTGACAACCTAATAACAACTGAATATCAACTACAAGTCAATGGCGCTAGGCGCTATGTAAAACACCCTCGAACACCACCGGCGGAGTCCCGCGGCGCCTGCGGGGTGCGGGGCGTGGGGCGCTATATCGGGCGGGGAACTAATTGTGGCGCGGGGGGGATGAGGGTCCTTTCTGTACGGGTTAGTGCTATTATTTTCTTCTGTGACAATGCTTACATGTTCACGCAGGCGCTCCAGCATCTTCTTGATGTTCTCGTCGCGCTTGTCGGCCGCGGTCGCCATCTTGTCCTCGATCGCCTTGTACACTTCCGACGTCTGCTGCTCCAACGTCAGTCTGAGGAACAATACAGTTTGATAATAAAGTTAAATTAAATTATTTTATAACCCCAGTCCCAAAACAGTTACTTGATCCTTTCAACAACTTGTGACGCTACTCTACGTCACACCGGGCTGCACACACACAGCGGCGCAGGCGCAGCGGCGGCGTAGCGCTACAGCGCGCACACCGCGGAGAGCCACGAGCCTTTATAACCGCTGCGCGACCCCGGAGCAGCAGTCATTGTTGCCCACCGGTCGTGGAGGCAACATCTCCGGTCCCGCCGCTCCAGGGGAGTAATATTTATATACTCTACCCGCGTGTGTTAGTCAAAGTAGTACCTAAAGCCAGTGTATTTCACTAAATTAAATTCAACGTCCTCGCTACGAGCTTTGTCCTAAAACCTGAAGGGACTGACAATCCCTGCGCTCTCAAATATTGGGAGCGCTCTCCGCCGGAAAGTATCCCGTATTGAGGTAACGGGGGCTTGGCGCTAAGGGGGATAACGTCTATCCTCTGGGCACACCCCTGCTTTATTCATACACCTGTACAATTGTCTTTCGCTGGTGATTTAATCCTGTCCACTTGGGGAAGCGCCAAGCCACCCCTCCTGTAATATTACCTGTGTTACCTGACTGTATTTACCATTTACCTGTGCATGTAATGCTGATTTCGCTCTGTTGTATTTCTGTGTATTTCACCTGTGTGTACTTGCATTAAATTACTGTGTGAACCCGGCTATCTGACTGCTATAGAACGCTAAGACAAGACTAGTTTGATAGTGATAATTTCGGTACGCTTGCTAAAGCTTTAAGGCTGAGATCCTGCACCTCTGTGTCGTAGAAGCCTACGAACCTATACCTGCCCAGCAGTGGGCAACGTGCCCACACTTTACCTAAACTCTTAGCCAAGCAATATACTCTCTCGCCGTAACGCATAGATAGCTCGTACCACAGTATTAAGCTCTCCCGTATCTTTCCAGACGTACCGCGACGCCCTCTGCCCGTTTCAGCAACGTACCCGTGCCGGCTGGCGGGATCAGACGGTCAACGCGAACTTAGTATTAAGAACTGAGCTTGTATGATAATTTAGATTATTAATAAACGTTTGTAAAAACTTGTTATCGCTGTTTTTCCTCACAACAACCTCCTTGCCTTAGGGGATACCTAAAATAGGTAAATTTTAATGTTAATGCTAGCATCCCTTCAGGATCACTACATTACAAACTAGAAATGAGCAACTGAAGATATTTCCTTGAGCTAAGAACACTCTCGATTGTGACACCTTGCAAACAATAAAACTAGATCAAAATCGGAAGCTACGATGCCAAAGACTGACCGATACACACGTCAAACTTATAACACCCCTCTTTTTTTCGGGGGTTAAAAAGGACCACCAGAACCCTCGCCATATTGTAGAAATTCTATGGAATAGATTTTTACTAAAAATACAGAAAACTCTTCCAAAGCAGATATTTTTTGTGGTCAGGCCTTTAAAGGCGGGATGGCGAAGATACTAAATAGCAAAGTTTCACAACTTCACTCAAAGCTTAGTTTCTAGATCGGTTACACAGGCCATCAGTTACAATCCAGGGCCTAACAGACCATAATTATTGGAAGTGGTCGCTATTGCAGACAAGGTTCACCACTATCTGTCCACTGACACAGAATACCAAATAGTAGTCCCTACAGAAGCTGCACTAGGCGACATAATTCATATAAATTGCAACCCTAGCTCCGTTATAATAAAGTGCAATTCAGATCGCACGGCGCTAGGCGAAAAGAAGTAGTTGCTGCATCTCTCTCTCTCGCGTATTGCGCCACTCTACTAACACGTTTAGGGAATGGGGAATTGGTCCTGGGTCGGCCCGAGACCGCTCGGCCGGGCGGTAGGTAGTTATAGCGCGCAAGTACATGGAGTGACGGAGGCCTGCCACTGACCTGGTCTTCTCAACTCCCTCCAAGTGGTCCTTCAGCCTCGCGCGCAGCTCGTTGATGTACGCCTCGCGCTTCTCCTCGTGCGTCTCCATCTTGGCGTCCAGGGCTTCCTTGGTGGACGTGATGAAGGTGTTCGTCTGCTCGCTGCGAATGCGCGACGCTTCCTCGATCTTCGCCATTTTCTGAGCGATCACGGCCATCTTGCTTGCTTCCAAGCTCTGCAAGTATATTATAACGATTCTATTAAGAAAGAAAGAAGAAAGAAAGAAAACTACCTATTTGTTTTAAATGTAGATAGATGGTACATGCACTCATGAAAGTATCATACATTTAACCAATGTTAAACTAGTATACAAGTAGGGAAAGAGACACACACAATACATTAAATGATAACAATAAATTATAAAGCCGGCTACACATCTGCCGTGTATGCCAAACAGAGCAAGACGCAGTTATGCGTTAGAATGAGTTACAATTTCTGTGGAGACAATAATACATTCCTCGTTTAACTAAAGTGGGATTGGGCGGGACATGTCGCCCGCATGCATCCCGAAAGATGGGCTAAACTGGCTACAGATTTTATACCAGAAAATGGACGCCGACGACCAGGCAGGCCTCGGAGACGTTGGCGGGACGACTTGGACGCGTACGATACAAATTGGATCACAAGTGCGCTTGATCGTAATGCGTGGCGTAATGGAGGGGAGGCGTTTGCCTAGCAGTGGGAAATAAAATAGGCTACAAAAAAAAAGCAATCCCTGTAAGCCGCTCACCCGCCTCTGCTCCTCAGCAGCCTTGAGTTTCTGGATCTCCTCAACGGATCTCAATGGCTCCGCCAGGATCACCTCGTACGCCAGACCCCCTTCCGACATCTCCTGGCACCTGATTGGATGCTGTAAGGTATGCCACTCACCCGCCTCCGCTCCTCAGCCGCCTTGAGTTTCTCCTGGATCTCCTCGACGGAGGGCGTCTTCTCCAGCGAGTCTGCGCGGCGCGGCACCGGCGCCGGCACGCCTACTGGCTCAGCCAGGATCACCTCGTACGCCAGACCCCCTTTCGACATCTCCTGGCACCTGATTGGATGTTGTAAGGTATGCCACTCACCCGCCTCCGCTCCTCAGCCGCCTTGAGCTTCTCCTGGATCTCCTCGACGGAGGGCGTCTTCTCCAGCGAGTCTGCGCGGCGCGGCACCGGCGCCGGCACGCCTACTGGCTCAGCCAGGATCACCTCGTACGCCAGACCCCCTTTCGACATCTCCTGGCACCTGATTTCGGTAGCTGCAACAATATATTTCAGTTAATTCAAGCGCCACCTTGCGAAAGTCTTTAAGACTACTATATTATGATGCTTTTTAAAGCGATGAACCCTTTTTTAAATTTAACTAGATATGCTTGTATCGAGGGGCTCCGTCTCTGATGATTATCAATTTTGATTTTGGTTTCGGCCGCGCCCCCGCCGGCGGGATCGGGCACTGTTACCTGAAGGGTAATTGTAACCTGAAGGGTATTCGCTACCAGAAAGGCATTCTGTTAGGTGTAATCTAAATTCTTTGGCTGCTTTATGCGATGATCCCTTCAAAGATTGTCCCTGGACGTCTCCTTTCCTTGAAGTTATAACGTTACGCGTTATTTACATTATGATTATATTTCCTTTTGTATGTTACGGAGTCATGTCATATTTGGACTATTGATAGCAGCTGCCTATAATTGCCCTGAAATTATATCCAAATATGCATAGTGGCGTCGACGTCAAGCTGGATAGTCATTTATGTCGTTGGTTTTGAAAATAAATAAAAAGAAGGAAAAAAAAAGTTTATTTTTTAAAAAACAACGGCTGCTTAGTCTTAGCGGTATTTTATTAATTCAAGATACCCCTAAAGTTTTCTTCATGAATTGTTACAGAACAAAAACTGGGTCACGTTTATAATAAACCCAAGAAAAAATTGAACAGGTAGGTAGGCCAGTTGAGGTACGCATACCTACTGGTCTCACAGAACAAGTTACATTGAATCTTGTCTGGCAACGCCTTATTAGGGATGCAGGAATGCATAAGCTTGTAAATAAATAAATAAGCATCGAGCATCCTTGAAAGTGCCTTCCGCAAAGGTACAGTAGCCAAAACATGCGACTGGATACTTTGATTTTGAAAGCGTTATTTCGTTGTAGTAGGGGCGAATTTCTTAATGTAAGTCTAGCCGCTGATGTTGGTTATTGTACAATAGGCACGCATTGTTGTATGAAATAATATTTGTTTAGTTTAGCACGATATTTTAATCTGTGCATGGGACGAAATAATATACCTACTTATTATGAATATTGATTTTATAACTAAGTAACTATTGATGTGTTTGTTTGCGGAAGGAAATAGGAACGATAACAAAGCAGACCATATTTATTTACCTCTAACAAAAGTCACTCTTATATTTTATTGATTAACTAGGAGTAATAAGTACAACAATAATACAAGTAATAAGTACATCAGTAATAAGGCCTCGACGTCGAAGAGTGATTTGTAAAATCTTACTTCGAATAAAACATTTTTCATTTTCGTTTTCATTTTCATTTACAATAATTTATTTCGTTTAAACTCATCACATAAGACCAAACCAAAGGATAATATTCATAATAGGCAGTATAAGGTTTCTAGTTGTTGCATTACGTTTCTGAGAATTAAGATGAATAAAAGGCCAAAAATAGCTTCCTCCAGATATTTATTTTTAATAAAACTTGATACAAACCCAAATGAGGGTTCTAAAAGTGAGTTTGCGGTTATTTGCGGTGTTCGTCCCTGAAATACCGGGACCACATTGTAGACCTCAAGGTCGCCTCTACTGCGTATTTCCGCGGCGCGAAAAGGGTCCTATTTGTTTAGGAGCTTTGCAAACGCTACAATTTGGTGACTGCTGGTTGGTTTACCTAACCAAGTACTAATTCTAATTTGCTTTTGTACTTTAAGTTAATTAGTTCGTTTTCATCATCAATATCGCACGACATAAAATAATTTTCATTTCTTATTCCGAAAACATCTAAAGGTATAAAAATTTACATAGCAGAAATCCAACCAAACAAGAAAGTATTGTCAAAATTATTTTAAGCAGTATTGCGGATGCAATACTGGATGAGAACGAACCAAATCGCACCGCTTGCATCGCCCCTCCCTCCCCCACCCTAGGGTGTTCTAACCCTCCCCCTACGATGAGTCACTCCTCGGATATTACCAATGTGCTACCGGCTAAATTTGTACCGCTGAGTAACTTTCCAACTTGGATGGTGGTGACTGTATCTAAGCATTCGTTTCGTATGTGTAAGATAAAACGAATCTCAAGTGTGAGGAATAGAAATAAAACGCATTTTGATACAGCAGGATAGGTTCTCAACAAAGAGATTGGAACCGACCTAAGCATTAAGATAATAATATTAAGCATTTAAAAGACCACAACATAATAATGAAGAGATGATAAAACAGAGAAATAACCAATGAATCAAAACAGAAAACACTAGAATAAAATTAAAAAAGCAACGTTGATTTTTACGCTAATTATAAACCGAAAATTGATTAAGATAATAATTTGATCAATCAAATGATTCCTATCGGAGTTGGAGATGCGATTGCGCCAGTAAATCAAATCGCCATTGCAATATGAAACCAGAAGATGATGAAACCAAGAGAGAGAGGAATTATTTTGAAACATTGTTTCGTTTGATGACTGAAATTAACTTGAAATCGGAACCGGAGTTACTTCAGGAGTTTACAAATGGCACGTTGTAACTATCGTTACACATTTCTTTTTGAAATAAACAATAATACTGCTTATAATACTAAAATACTTATGACGTTAGGAAGTATAATGTAAAACTCTGTAAAGAAACCTCCACGATAAAGGCTCTTTGAAAATCTCTTCTTACCTGAAGAGGATACGACTCCAACAAAAGAAAGTACTCCAACTACTATTGTGCAGTGTGCAGTCTCGAGTACTAGCGTCTGTCTCAAGTAAGGATGCACACGATTACCAAGTTTATTTGCAGCCAAGAGCACACCCATTCCAAACAACACGAAAGCAAATTAGACTATCATAGCGGTAAAAATATCTTTGTTTTGCAAATTTGTTTTAACTGCCGCTCTACGACCACAATGTATTATAAAAAGAGTACAACAAGCGCAAATAAATTTGTAATCGTGCGAATCCTTGCCTGAGACGCGGATTGCTGAACTGAGTCACCGCGGCGGAGAAGGTGGTTGACCTTCTAGTTTATTTATACGAGATAAAGATGTATAAAACGCATTATTTATTACATTATTGACAATCTTTTCCGGGGTAAACAGCCGCTGACGAACGTAGGCGATGATATTAGTCGTAAAATAAATAAGGATTTATCAAATAATAATGTTTATGTAGGTAAGTAAACAACCACTAAAAACCAGCAGATAATAAAATAATAAAATAAAGTAAAAAAAAATATATGATAATGATTTCTTATTAGAAATTAGTAGGTACGACTTAAATTCAGTAAATCATTTCGGTACGTTTTTGTCACAGCTTACACTGAAAATTACCTTGGCTTTCTCACGTTATTTTCCCCTACAATAAGAGCGATACATGCAAAGAATTACATTACAAGTACGAATTTGCGGACGAATTTAAACCTCAACTAAGACAAGTTTGAATAAAAAGTTTTCAGTATTGTTTTGGATGTTTCACACTTTTTACAGCACTTAGTAAGTCCAAGTTCCATCTTCTTTTCTGACAATCGAGCCAGTTTTTCACTACTAATGGCTAATGCTCCAAGTTATCCAAGATCTAAAATACTCACTTATGAATTTGACCTTCTTTGGTTGCTTCGTCCGTGGCTTCCCGACCGGCTTCTTGACAGGCGCTGCCGACCGCCGGTGCGCTGCAATAAAGTCAATGTCAACGCAACGCACACGCCACGCCAACGCAACGCTATAACCACTCTTGCAAGACCTTAGACGGCTATCCTATTTACAATGTTATTTCTGACCCTTGGATAAGACTAACTAGAAAAACCTATTTTATTTCGACTCAAAGGTAACTTTAGCATAATAACTAACTCTGATTGGATTTCTGATCTAAGAGAAACAAAAATTGATCAGCTGTTGCCTGTTTCGGAGACAAATGCCTTAGTCGAGATAGAACTCTTTAAATAAAACCATGAAAAATAACAAGATGAAACAAAGCATCTCTAGAAGGAGGAAATACCTACACAAAGTGAATGGAAATAACCAAAACCATCATGAATTACTCTTAAACTAACCCGTAAAAAAAGAACAGCATACTCAAAATAAACTAACATAAAATAGGTAGCTGAAGCAAACACGACTGGTATGCCGTTTTTAATTATAGATCCCGGCTCATAACCAAACTAAAAAGCTTATTTGATCAGAATACGCACTAAAAACAAAAAAACAATAATCACGTAGACCCCAGACATAGTTAATTACAGTCAAGCAAAAAGTTCTTCATGAAGCGACCGTGACATTCCGTGAGCCAAAAAAGTTGGTGTTCCAAGCAGAATATCAATCATCCGGCATTCCCTTGAATAAGTGGAAAAGCTATTAGGGAGGAAATTAGCTTTATTTGACAAGGGTGTATTACGAATGTAGTGTTAATGTCGTAGCCAAGTGGTTAAAATAGCCGTTCAATCAAACAGCTAGCCCTTTGACTGAACATCGCCATTCAATCACACGGCTGTACGTCGCTTAGCCGACTTGTTGACTGCAACGTTCAACACTACAGCTTGAGGACGCTTAGCCAAATGGTTAAATGGCAAATTAACTAGGGTGACCATTAGTTTAGCATGTGATTTGAAAAAATATTAAAACTTTTTGTAATTTCTTGGGAGATTTTTCTTGGATTAAGTTTAAGGACGGTTTAAGAGGTGACCAAAAGTTTGAACAAATTAGTAAACATGAAAAACTAATTAATAATCGTAATATTCTTTATTGTTGTATGTTGGGCAGAGCGATACAAATATTTTAACAGCTTTTTTTGCTATATAAAACTGACTCTTAATATTATACACCATCTTGTCTCTGCCTCCATGTCCATAATCTTTATGAATAGTATTTAGCATGGTGAAATATTCTTTTCGGGATACAATGCGTATCACAGGATCATCAGTACTCTTTCTTTTTAAAATAAGATATTCTTTGCTGCCAGTTGTCATTAAATCGTATTTTGATATCCAATAATAAGACATAGAAGTCCTGCATTCCGTGTTAGTCATAGACACCCTAGCGTTCTTTAATAACGCATGTGCATTTCATAATCCTGTAATTTCTCTTCGTATAACTTTTAAAATTTTAATTCACTCTTATCACTCGTATGTGCCTCCATAATTTCTGACTCTTCAACACTAGTAACGTACCTATATTTACTACTTTCTTTCCGAAAAATATCTTGAAACAATCAAAAACACAGGTAAGTTGACGCCATATTGAAAACAAAACACACCTAGCGCCGCCGTCGCGGTGGTAAGCTGAACTAATTCAATTAAAAGGCGGCTTTTGAGTCAGCTGTTATGTTGAACGTTTTGAGCGCCTCAAATATTCAATTAAGAAGCTAGACGTGTGATTGAATGGCGATGTTCAGTCAAAGGGCTAGCTGTTTGATTGAACGGCTATTTTAACCAGTTGGCTACGACATTAACATTCGTTACGTATTAATGTGGGGTATTACGTTAGTCTTTTAACGGTGTATGGAAAAAAACATTGTTCGGGTAGAAGAGCTGTTAATGAAAAATGAAATCTGAAGAAAGTTCTTTGATTTTTCAATTTGCTTTAGATTTTGACACATTTAAGCGTCTTGTGCAACGTTGAACAATACTGTATCCTACTCGTAGATTTATCCTTTACATATAATAAATTTGAATATTTTTTTACTGGCTTAAGGACTTTAGATCCTTAGTGTATGTAGCGACTCTTTCTCCCTCTGTCTTCTCCGAGTATTCTATACCACTATTTTTGGTAGAGATTAGACCAGCAATGCAAGCAAATAAATTTAAAAAGTAGCATTTTGCCAATACTTTGTCCCCCCTCAACATAACGCCATTAACTATAAACAGTCCACAAATTCGCATCCCCAAAAAGCCAGACAGACAGTCTATCAATCATGGCACATTTCTCTCGTTTATTAAGTGAAAAGGCCATTAGGAAGGACATTAATGTTCGGAATGGGCGGTGTAGTATAATGTATGCAAAATTATGGGAGAGGGTTGAACATTTCATTCATTAAGATTTGATACAATTTTGCCCATTGTTATTATTCGTCATGTGAATCAACGTCATTTGTTATTAATAAGTGTTACCTACTGTACATTTCAATGAATAAGTAAGTTAGTAAAACACACAGATGGATTTCGTGAAAGCTGATTTTGATGTGTCAATATTGACGCCAAGATTAGGTACAACAGCTATGAAAGGATAGGATGATGGGATAGATATAAAAAGATACATGTACTGACATCGTGTGAAGTGGTACAAGAACTAGAAGAAGACGACATATATATCCGAAACGCTAACGAATCCTTTAATACAATGTGTGACGAAACGGCACCAGCAAGTCAAAGTCAACCCTCACGCCATTTGGTCGCGGGCGAGGACAATCGAAAAACGATTACGACTAGTCGATCAGACGGCCGATGTTTATTTGAACGTTCCGAACATGCCCAAAGTAATGAAACGACCGCCATCGAAGCTCGCGTGACTCCAGTATGCCATCGATCAGATGGAGGACAAAAGCAACCAAGTATGTACATATACCTAGGTGGGCTGGCATTAGTAATTGTGTATGCAGTTGCTATAGATATAATGCTAGCGTATGAAAAGGCAAATGTGAAAAAAATACTAAGTTCACCATCAATTAATACATACACGAATAAAATAGGCTCCAGATAACAATGGTTGGACGTCTTAAAGAATGTTTTCACTTTCAGTTAATTTGAAACAATCCTCTTTTGTAAATTGGGAATCACGATTTTACATAAAATTTAAACAATACACTCTGAAGTACCTATAAAATGACTGATAGTAGAGCTATCCGCTGCTGCAAATTACAGCAGCGATTAGAATGATACATCAGCTTTTAGTGCCTGCAACGAGTAGTAGCTCTAATTAGCAGCTGAGCATTTCTAGTGTCAGAAAACATATGCTAATTGCTGTTATAGTGATTATTTTTAGACATTGACTACACGTATGTCAATAACGTTCGAATAGGCACACATGGCGACAAACCAATAAATTCCAGATAAGAATCAACATTCAGAAATACTCGCAATAGGGCCCGCCGAAGTCACGAAATATGTCATTAAAATTGTCGACATTACATTTTTTATAAAAGCAGTAAAAAGTACTGCGTCGCAGTAAAACTAAAATAAAAGTTGGGCTGAATTTAGTGCTGTGTCCATGAACATTCGGGTGGAGGTGAAAAATTCTGCGGAGTAAACCGCCATTTCGTACGTGTTTCACGTAATCACGTTCCAGCACTGCCGCAGGTAAACTAAACTACGAGGCTTTTTGATTTCTATGAAAAAATAAGAAAATTACCCAGGACGTGATCCATTTTTAACCGACTTCATCTATCTACCTAACCACAGAACATTTAAATGTTCTGTGTACCTAACAATCTAACTTTAATAGTTGTCGTGTGACATTTTGAATCCCTTTTTTTTCCATCATCATCGTAGCAAGCAATAGAAGGGTTAATTAGCTAAGTACTACGCGTGCTACACCGCCGTAGCCGTAGTCAAAAAGACTACGAGCTACGGCAGACATGTATTTCCGAATCTAACTAAGGGATCAATCAAATCCACAACATGTATTTCTATTGAATTGATGTTCATGAGACTGTTTTTTCTAAACTCAACCCCTACATATTTCGATATGACACAAGACTAAGCAAGCAGTTACATTGTAGCGTACATGCAAATGGCTACTCAGGAGACCCTTAGTTGTGTAAACGAGGGATCGGCACCGTCTTGAGTCAATAGCAGATTTACAACACCAGACCCAAACCCAACGCTGTTCATATCATGTCATAATATACGCGTATAATTTCGGTACCTTTCCAACAAAGTGTGTTCAGACGCGTATTGATTAGTTTGATTTCGTTCCAGCACTTGCGTCAGAGCTTGCCTCCATTAGATCTATTATTTATTTTCTTGCTGTCTGTATTTTATTTTTGCTCTTTAAGAACACATACAAATCAAGTACTGTTCCCCTAGCATGATCATTCACGAGTGACTGACATAATTTTGTCGTGCGTATACTGTTATCCTATTAGAGAAAATTTCAATATGGCAGGTTTCTCATGGTATTTTAACAGCTAAGCAAGGGATATATTTACATATAGTTTGTCACAGAGCTCATGCTTGTCATAACTAAAATACAAATTATTTGTTTCTCTTTTATATTTAATGTGCTTGCTCTTGGTATCAATCAGGGACAACAGCGGGAAAGATGAGGCATTATAAAGACCTTCTAAAACCATCAGTATTTTTAGTAGATATAAGATACTGCGAATTTCAATATCATGGCCAATACCTTTGTATTCTTATTCTACCTACATATCGTCTCTGCAGCGTCTACCGTTGCGATCGACCTTCCAGCGAAAACGACCCGAAGTTAAGACTTAACATCCCCAGCACGTAGCAACTTCATCTTGAACCCGGGGTTATTATCTCAGGATTTTACTATCGTTATTTCAAATAAATCCACTTGGGTTGCTCTTAATATGAGCAGTAAATGAATAAGCGTTTTTTGTTACCCCACAATTTCAATGCTTTTAAGATTTTGACTTTAAAATAGTAGAATTCTGATGATATAACAAATCATTTTGGTAATGTAGCAAAACGAGAATCTACCTAGCCGTAATCTATTCTAAAAATATATTAGGTTTCTGATGAAAAACCTGTTTTAGTTTTTTAATTCGCAACAGTGTCATTTTGATAGTACAAGTCAATATTTCAAAACAATCAGATTGGTTTTGTACTTTGGTAACAAACTCTTGCTTGCTTTGGCAAGTATCAATAATATTATCAAAACATCTGATTACTACAAAAACTGTTTGGAGAGGGAATTTTAAGTCTATCTATCACGTCAAAAGTTACCTAATCGAGTGTATCACCTCACCCGAGGCGCATGCAAGCAACAACACCATTCTTTATTCCACTCACGTAACATCTTAATCTACACCCCTACGTCATTCATTATCTCACAACTACTACTGTCGAGAGGTTCTCCGGTTCTCCTTATACGAGCGAGATGCGCGACTAAAGGCGTCCCCACACGGTTTTATTGTGCTGGCTTCCATTGTCCATGTTCTTGAAAGGAGAGCTGACTTGGTTGTTTTTGACAAGAACTTTCCTCTCCGTCGGCGAGTTTGATGGAATAAATTAAGCTTGTGGTTCTCGACTTACAAATTGATCAATTTAAGTTTTTTAATGGGTTAGTACGAGGCAATTACAAGGATTTAACCCGGTGCCATGATCTTCAATAAATTGCTCGCTAACTCTATGTGATCATCAATAGTCGATCACTACTATCTCCAATCCACGTGCAAGTCCGGTGAAGCTTGATTGGTAGTACTTTTTCGACACAAGCATAAGTCAATTAAAAAAGAAAAACTCCAATCCACCAGTCAATATGGCATAATTATAGCAACACAACTCCTTTACAAAGTAAGGGCCTTAATTTGGATAATCTGGACAGCTGGCGTGTTCCAGCCCTTAATGACGCAGTGAATTCTTCGCATCATCTATTAAGCTTAAACCTGTAGCATCACAAGCGCTTTTGACGCCTACCATAGCTTCTACTGAAAATTAAAACCCGTCGACGTCGCGTAGTTTTTTTTGTTTCAAGCTATTATTATCTGTCTATTCGGCTCCGCAGCCTCGTCCCATTCTCCTCACGTGCCATCCTCATCTCGCCCCGGCGTTATTACCTCGCTACTCGCGACTGGTGCGTCTGTCGCCCCTATCAAAACTTTCCAAACTTCGGCATAATAATAAGACTGGAAACTTAAGTTAGAATACTGCATTGGACACGTAAGCAGCACCAGTAACGATTTTAATTATGGGAAAAGAAAGCTTGTTTATTGTGTGGGTTTTGTTCGAGGGTAACATAATAATCACAAATTCTGGTGACAGAATTATTGGGCCGCTTTTAGGCTTCTGACTTCTGACATAGTTCGTGTAACCAACGCTTCAAATAAGGGAATAGAAAATCACAAAAATATCAAGAAACAAATATCGATAAATGAATGTTTAGCAAAAGGTAATAAAATATTATGTTCGTTCGTATACATAATATTGCATTTTCTAGTACAAAATGGTATACATAGTTATTTTTATGCCTAAAATTTAAAACAAAACGCATTTATTTTACTGTTTGCAAAAACTTCTGAAACATTCAGATTTTATTGGTATTAAATACTTAAAAACTCGTAAGACGAGAGTTCGGTAAGCTCCAGGCGAAGAAATATGTTTTTGAAAGAATTATGGCTTTGCTAAGAATATAAGTTGAAAACTTGGAAGTTTTCCAAACTTGTGTTGAATTTTTGAAACAAGTCCATTCAAAGCAGCCGTATGGTTCATAGAGCCTTTTTTTAAACCACACCAGAAATAATATCAACCCGCTTTAATAACTCAATTAGGATTACGATGCTTTATTAAACACAATGTTCGACATTGACATTGATACAACCTTTAACACAAATACCCTTAATGCCCACAATAAAGGTAATCGTTATACATATACAGCCGAGCAAATGAAAGCCCAAAAATAAACATAATAACGACGCAAAAACTTGGTAATCGAATATAAATGTTTGAAACGAAATGGTTCGGGTGAAAGGGCGACTGAAAATACTGGTCGGTCCCATAGACCCCCTGGCGCCGCACGATACCAACCACATGAAAACTGATAAAATATTTAATGCCAGGCTTTAAAACGGGGGAGCGGAAAGCAAATTTACTGCCTTTGGGAATACGGAAGCACGTAAGAGTGTTTCAACCACGAAGCGAATGCACTCGTAGACAAGAGAACTCCATTGGCTGCGAGAAGTTTTTAGTGCAAATAAACTGAATGCTGATGGTTTTTACGCACACGAGAGAGTACATACTCGTACAACGCAGTATATTTTACGATGTGGATATTTGTTTAGGATTATAATACAAACAAGCCAAATAAATTAAGCCTACATACTGCATACATTTCATGGTTAAATAATTAAATGAGTCATAGGTGGTCGTATAAACGACGCAGATAGGATTACATATTACTTTGAAACCTGAAACGCTTTTCAATATAGAGGTAAGTAATATGAGAAAAAATGGGGATTGATTCAGACTATCAGTTTACAGATATAACTTGCAGATGCTGAATAAGACGCCAACCAATCAACAATAAAAAGAATGTAATTTTTAAAAGCATTTTAATCTTCCATAAAAAATCCCAGTACCTAACCTTCGCCTCCCCTCAGACCATGGACCATCTACTGCAATGCCCCGCGTGCCCCAACAGCTGCACATTCGAGAACCTCTTGACGGCTACCGAGGCTGCGGTCCAGGTAGCAGAGTTCTGGGCGGGGAAAATATGAACAACTAACTAATTACCATCGACTCGACAGAAGAAGAAGTACCTAACCTTTGAGTTACCTTTATTTTCAAGAAAGAAACAAAGCTCTTTAATATAAATAGGTACTGATTGCAAAAGGAAAATAAATATACTTCCAAGTATAATTTAGGTAACATATTCTTGAATTGCTAATTCACAGAATTTTAAAGGAATTCATGCTTAAGTATTTGCAACTTCGAACGATGTAAACTTGGTGGGCGGAACATAAAATAACTTGTAACACGCGAACTTAGTTTTGGACCCCGGACCTGCAATGCATCACTGTGAGTTTGTAGCTAAAGCTCTTAGTTTCAGATACGGTACCGTACGTGTTTCTGCTGTAAAGAAAATGGAAGTAACAATGTTGTTGAGGGAAGACATTTATAAAACAGCTATTTCTAGGGTGGAGGTGCGGACGCGGAATTTAATTTTCATCCCCTTTGAGTCCGTTGTTGCTTTGCTACTGTAACATAATGTGAGTGTCTTTGAATAAAAGATTCGCTTCGTATTTTTCAGTTGCATTCTCATGTTACCCTGTTTAAGAGGAAAATTACCGAGCTATACGCCGTGAAATCTAACTGGTTGTTAATCCGCAACATAGTGGTAGAAGAAAGTGGTAGTACTCATGAAACTGAACAACTTTCCCTAAAGAACAAACTTTGAAATCTCAAAATTAAAATTCAAGTTTTCATACAAAATGGCCGGTCAAGTGACTGAAGTTTATTATGAAAAGTTGAAAATTATTTTTGAGACTTAAACCCATGTTTCCTTAGGGAAAGTTGTTTGGTTTCATGGTTACTACCACTATGTTAAATAAATAAACAACCAGTTAATTTCACGGTGTAGATAGTAACAGTTGAACAGTGCGTACCTACAAACCGCAAATGGTAATTTCTGTTATAACATAACGGAGCGGGACGACGAACGTCCCGCAAAGAGAAATTGTCATGAGGCGGCCATTAAACGAATGACACGCCAATTTGAGAGGGATGATCCCCGAACTCTTGTGCTCCCCTGAACCTTCCGATGGGGCTCTAAACTTGTTGAGTCAATTAAACATCGCCGATTTGCTCTGGTGTCGTGAGCCCCTAAACAATTACAGGGGTGATATTGACGTGTGTATAGGCAAATTAAATTCAAATACACTTGAACGAGCTAGCGCCCTTTGGAGGGTTGAGAGCAAACAGCCTAGTCATTGAATAGTTTAATTAATAATGTGGAGTAGAGGAATTCGGGTGGATTTGAAAGGGTACTATTTAAGTCCACAAGTGGGTAGTTTATGAAATATGACCCTTGTAAAGTGCTACGAATGAATTGCATAATTTAAAGGAGGACACATTATTCATAAAAACTATCAAGTAACTTTAACATTCCAAACAAGCAAGTTGATAGTCGAAACAAAACCAAAGTCACGGACTCGCCAATCCAATCAATATACGAATGGTTTCGGATCAAATCAATTATAGTACAACGTAGACAGTTACAGTGCTTTCAGCAAGATTATGTCCTCGTCGCGTGCATCAAGCTAATGAAGCCTCTGATGTCATGTCCCATTTACATAGTTGTCATCTAACCACTTGGTATAAAATGTGATCGTTAAAAGGCTGAATAAGAACTGGTATATCAGTTCAGTACTGCATGATCCCGAAAAGTTTTGCTATGAAGCAGCTAAGTTCTCCGTGTGCGCAAAATGGAGGACAGTATAATGCTAAATCGATAAGTCTGGTATAGCGCACACTAACGTGGAATCGAGATAAAATAACAGTTCCGAGTCTTGAAGAACCTTCAAAATGAATAATGACTTTTGCAAAGTTAAAGATAAAACAACACGCATATGTCACAAAATATTTTCATAAGGAAAAATTAGAGAGACCTCATTAAAACCTGAACATATTCAAGAAACTGCTAAAACAAATTCCATTCCGCGCTATAAACAAGGTGTAGATGACGATAAAAGTTAGGGAAACGTGGAAAACTTGCGACTTTTTGTGACTTTGGTGATTTAATCAATGAAGTTCTTGTATAACGTTGATGAAATTATGACGAGCTCAAGGAAGTTGTTAGCCTAATTGGGTAGGGGTAAGCAGCTCGAAATGTTCCTACAGTCTAGTCAGGAAGTCTACCGGCATCGGACCACGTGCCGTTATGTCATATGAACCAATACCGGCTCTCTCACTGGCTGCCGGCCGGCTTTTGACGTAACATTGGCGCATTGAGTTTACGTATGATCAATGACGAAACTTCGTATCCTTATTCATTTCAAAATCTCGTGTTAAGATCGTATTCCTTGATATATTTAAATTACTATTAAGATTTAAAACGGGATTTTTTATATTTAAATTACCTCAAGAACGTACAAAATTTTTGAGGACTTGACTCAATTAATAATTATAGAGAAAGCGTCTGAGAATATGAGCTGAAGCAGCCAGTACCTGTACCATCCTGAAAGAAAAAGCATAAGCATACTGCTGTAAGCAGGAAAACCTAAACGAAAAAGTTTCTTTTTTCAAAAATGACCAATATTTTAGTGCAGTGTCTATTAAGTTAAAATATTTCGAGGCATTTGTCTCCACGAGCAAGAGTGGTTACTGCGTCGCCGGCGTTTTGTTTGGAGTAACCGGCGTTTGGCAGCTCGTCTCCCCAACCTGCAGGCAGGACCGGCGCGCGGCATGAGTGGCAGAAGCACTGCATCACCGAGTCCCGGACGAGTCCTATCAGCATGGTGACGGATTTTAATCGACTATCTAACAAATGACGGAGTCGCGACGCGGCGCGGGCGAACTACGCGACTCTCGCCCGGAAACTGAACCAGGGGGAGGGTGGCGGTCGATATCCTCACCCCGCACTCCTGCCGCCGCCACCCGTCCTGCGGACACCCCGCGCCCCGCACATCAGACCTAACTTGATAACCCGCACAAGAAAATAAGCCTACGAAATGGAAAAATAATGTTACCCGTGACATCTATTACGACGACGCGATGTTTCCCTCGTGTGTCGAGTGCTCATGCTCCCAGTTTCTTAGTGAGACGCCCTTTTCAAGGCAAAGATATGTCAAAACTGGCGCTGATGATTTTAAAACGACGGTTTTGACAGATGGATGATATTTTGTTCAACTGGTAGCGGTGACAGCAAAACTGTAATTCTTTCATACTTCTGGGACATTATTTGACATAGTTATATCTAGCAACTATGGGAATCTAGATACAAGGAAGAACTAATTTAGGAGCCACCTAGATTCGCGGACCTCAAGCTCCTCGCTCATAAAAACGGCTAAAGGGTGGTGCGGGAGTGGGGGGGAGAGTGGGGCCATGCGGCGGTACCGCCGCCGTCTCGGCGCCGCCACCCGCAGCCAATTAACAGCCGGCAACGCCACGCTGAATTTGTTTCGCTACTTGAATTGCTTCCGATTGATTTCCGGTTAAAATCTGTCGATGGACCCGCTAACGCCTCAGGGAAAATCTTTCAACAGACGCAAATGGAGAAAGTTTCCTTCCAGGGATATTTAATCAACTGGCTGCGTCTTTCAACATTACGATGTCGGAAGACGGTAGAACTGGAATGGATTATTCAAACCAGCCGCATTGTTTCTAAGTTCTGACTCCCTAAAGTTTGGTTCTGCAGTGGTGATGGTGGTGTAACCCCGTGCACTGGTAACACAAGTGGTGCGGCGATCGATGCGGGCAACAACCTCATCCCCTGCGGTATTATCCGGGAATTCCAGGACTGAGCCGCACTCACTCGGTGCATGGAAATACCGCTTGCGGCGACCGCCTGGCTGACGTTATTGACATGCAATTAGATACAATACACCAATACCCCTGTAAACGCTGCGGAGCACAGAACATGGAACTTAAGCCAATGGCTTAGTCTAATCTCAAATCAAAATTATATAAATCGAAAGGGAATCTTTTTTATATGACAACGATATAGTTAAAAGGAGTTATCAACTGAAGTGTCACACATAGGTAATGCATCCTCAAAATAATATTTGACGGAAAATATCACAATTCGATCAACCACAAATCCTATGATAAAGATACTATCATAATAATAAAGTCAAGTTTTCAAAAGATAAAATTAAAATTCAACAATATGCTTTTCGAAACCAATTTATCACCAACTCAAACAATTTGAACACTCCATTAAAATGACATGAGATTTAAGATATCCTACCGCAGTCCACCCCTCGGATGTCTGCACTCCATAGATCATATCTCCGCTGTGATAAATTAGTTTCCTTAATATAACTTTGTCGTTCATTTTATGGAAAAAGTGACTTGAATGATAACGAAACTTTGTTTACCGGAGATGATATCTACCTTCCCAGATAATTTAACGATGTGCGTGTACTAAAGGCAAATAAAAACCAACAAGATATTTACTTGAAATAAAAATAAAGAATTACGTAGTACGCTATTGAAGCATTAATTTTAACAAAGAGATTTAGTAAATAGACTATAAAAGGTAGACGTTATAATGAGACGAAGCTGGGGATTAATTTCATAAAACCGACAAATTAATTTGAACAGCTAAGTGGCGCCCGACAAGGGCCAGGAAGATTAATAATTCCTGCTTAGCCGCTTATTACTGCTGACAGTTTATGGCCCGTGGGTGCCACAGTAAAGAACTGTAATAATCTTTGTGATGGTATCTGGTATATGGTATTATCTTAGTTTGTCTTTTATTTTTACCAAAACCTTATATAACGGACTGAAAGGAGGACTTCTTGCTTTTTTACAAAACCTTATTCTAGATTAGTATTCTATCTTATCTTCCTCCTATGATATAAAGTATATTTAGTCTAGACATGCTTTTATCCCATAAAGGGTAAGTCGTTCCATTACAAAGCACGAATTATAGGTAGGTACCACGTGTGTCAAAATGCGTGGATTATGAATTGATCGACATCGACAACTTGTAAATGCTTTTGCGACAACAAAACCCAGGTGAAAAGCCATGGGGTGGCAAATCTACAACCGGAAACCACACAGCTTAGCATTAGCTTTATTAAAATCATCAAAGTTGAATCTAAAAAGTGACTCATTTAATTAGCTAAAAGAAATAACGAAACTAAAAAACTAGAGGAAGGGGACGTAGTGGTTTTAGCGGTTTACCGAAAGCTATCAACGGAGATGGGAGTTAAGCATTACAAAGCCTTAATAACGCCTAGACGCCTCACAGACAGTGTTCGCAGTGTCGCAGCACTGTGTACCCTCGCCCTTTGACATAGCTGTGTCCCTTTCAGCAATGGCAACAAGTTGAGTCACGTGCCGGCTGGATTTGGCTCGGAATATAATTTCGAAGCAGCGGCGCGCGTCCGCCTGCGACGGTATCTGTATCGATTTCGCCTCGTTTCAGGCTTTGTTTAAACATCACAGCTGTGTTTGCTGTGCCATAGGTTATACTTTAGTTTTCAGAACTTTCACGGCTATTAACATAATATTGTTAAGAACGGGATCTTTACATCTATTTAAAGTTCTGTTACGTTTTTAATATGCCAAGCACGAGTATTTAACATGTATCGTAAATAAAATTATTTTATATTAGAGTTGAAGAGAAGTTATGTACAAATACAAAAGTAATTAAAATCTGTTAAAAATAATAGTCAGTCGATGTGAGAATTAAGGCGAACACTATGCCAGTAACTATTTAGTAATCTGTGACTATGCACTAGGAAGAATTTTAATGAAAAGTTATACGAGTCTTTCTCAGATGATTCTAGCCTCACATTTCGTATTTATAAATGGAACCTTTGAATTCTAAACGATTGAGGATTAAAAAACATGTCAAATAAGGAGAGTGATAGAGAATCCAACATAAGACACTGTATGATTAATATTGTCATGGGATGATTTATCTACGCATTATTTTCCCGAAAATGTTTACACGAGGAGAAAAGCACGAGCGATTACGTGAGTTAAATAACTTAAGGACGTATTGTGTGCTGCGGATCCTGGAACCGTCGGGAATTTTAAATAAAGGAACGGACGCGTGTCGAACACCCTCCTTTTGCACATTTCGCTGGAATATTTCGCTTATAAAAGACGATTATATTAAAATGTAAATAGACGGGACAGAAGGGGAAGTAAGTAATTAGGCAAAGAGCCTTTGCGAAAATAATGACAAGTCCCCGATCGGATTTTAATTATGAATTTCACGTTCAGAAATACGTAATCAGAGTTCAGGAGTACCTTTATTAATATCGACCGAACACATAAATTATTCAGGAGATATTATACTTCCAAATCTAGCAGTGACACCAAATTTGGTTATTTTAATTATATTTAAGGCTAAAAGAAATATGGCAAATCGGCTACTACAAACAGCGAAAGGTTTGCGATTTTCGAAAACTTGGTAGGCGGGTTGTGGACTACAGTTGCTGTTAGTTATACAGGTGAACTGCTACCGTCACACAGAGAGAAACAATTCTAAGCTGTGAATTTACACATGGATAAAAAGCAATATCGCAGTAAGTTCCAATATTCGGCGGATATCAGATGCCCGCCATATGGCTATTACTTACTAACCACCTTGGGGACAAATTCCAACCCATCTGGAGCGAATTTTCGGAGCAAAATTCAGGAGTTTCCTTTAGGGATAGGATATTGCGTTTGCTTCCGAGATTATGACCGTAATATTTTCTGGACGGGAAATATGAAAACAAAGGTCGGGGTTCTTAAACAGACAACATTTCTTGTAGTTCTTGAGTTCGTATTTTTTACGGCTTAGAATCTCTCCTAGTGAGGGTGTCGTATGAGGCAACTAAAGGTAGAAAAGCCAAAACCTGGCAGGAGAGAATCCAACACCTTACTGAGATCACCCGGCTACTAAAAATATTACCCCAAGTCTCAAGAATAGTACTCTCCAGTTATTACTTAAGTATTATTAACTGTTCAGACAAGCTAATAAATTCTGCATAAACAGTCACCGATCTGACGACAATATTGAAAAGCAAATCCATGAAAAATAAGTGGTATCCGTTTCAACGACTCCTGTGGGTGGGACATCGATTCGATTTGACTTTCAATATCAAGTGGGGTCGATCTGAGGGGCGGCATTATAATGCTCAGTTTGTATAACAACATCATTATTATAGAGAGCTATTTCCTTTTCGCCCTTTTCGCTATTAGAAGGTGATGGATCACTTTCGGATATGCGTTTCTTGTCGACCGAGTAACTTTACAAGATGTAATAACTTGCCTTGACTGTTAATAGGAAATATCGTATGTATGGATCAAATATCTTGCAATTTTTTTTTCCGAATGATGTCTAGTTTGGATGACAATGTATGTATGCTATTTATTAATAAATCCAGTAGGTATGGCGGACTAATTATGCATTTCCATGATTAACAAATGAATGAGTATTCTAAATTCAATATAAGGGACGCGGCCAATGGAATGCAATTTTAAAAAGATTTTTACTATCTTGGATTTAGCCGAAGTCTACAATGACTTCTAAATGCGCATATGAAAAAGTACTACCACATTTTATGAGAAGATTACTTTACATATTGTCGTCTCCTGTTCAACCAGCACTTAACTTTTTTATGAGAAGGTAAAGGTAGAATAATAAAAGCATAGTGTCGGACTAAACTGGGTTTTCAAGAAAGGCTTTTCACTTGCTGCTCAAATAGTTTGTTACTGTTTGTAAATTTTGTTTTGCTATTTTCTGATCAAATAATGAATTGATAAATAACACATAAGATACGAGTCATTAGTTCCATTCCAATCGAAATAAATGTACGGTACACCTACCGAGACCTACCCTACACCTACACCTAGCATAGCTTTTCCAGCTTTGTCAAACAGCAGTGTGAAAAATACACGCGAAAATACTTTATAAAGACGCAGCAATTCAGCATTCTTTACTATTCTTGGGTTTGAATGCAGTTTTTTGGCCCATCTGAATATTTTTTAGCGTACAATTCTGCACGGTCGTGAAAACCTGGTACTACGAGTAGTTGTGAAAGGGCCTTGAATAAAAACTGTAGGATGGGGTTGAAAATGAAAATGCACGCCACCCAGCATTTAATCATGGATTTTCTATGACACGACCATGACACATTACGTTACACGGACACAGCATAACATCGAGATGGATTAACACAAGATTAACATTATGAATTAATGTGTCATATCATAAGACTAGTTAATCTATTTTTTTGTAATTTTCTTATTACTGCAACAAAGTTTATGGATTGGGTTAGACGTGGGTTAGACCGAAACGAACAATTATTGTTTTATTTAATTCTATTTCCGCACTATAAAACATTTTTTATTTAATTATTGTGTATTTTGTATCCGGTGTTCTAATTTCGTTAATCCTTTGTTTCATTCTAGTTGCCTTCATCTAAATAAAAATGTTTTGATTTACTTCTTTCAAATACCTACTAAGTTTAAGCAATATTTTTAGCATTACAAAATTTCATATTATATTCATTTCATCTCATAGACGTATTAGGTATTTTACGGTATAGACCTAGCTTACAGGCTGCAACCGTCTTCGCCGGCGGTCGTAAAGGGAATGACACACGAATGGCAAGTCGGGTCGATCAAGGCCAGACGCCTACTACGCATTTCTTTTCACACGTATGCCTGAGTCTTGAAACCCTTTCTATGTTGTATAGGTAGGTTAGCAGATCGTTTCGTCTGCGAAGGTATGAAAGGAAAATGTGTGAACGAAGATATGTTTATTTATCCACTCATTTATAGTTCGGTGTCGCGTAGATAGACAAAACATTTTAGACAATTTTTTGCCATTCGAGTTTGCTTACGTGTTTAGTAAACACTGTTTACCCTCACCTTATGCTTTTGAATTCTTTAACATGTTGAGTACAAGTCTTACTCTCACTAATATTGTCAATGTGAGAACGGTTGAACATAAGTTGAAGTTTTTTAATTCCACAAAATGGCCAAAAGGATTTTTGGTAGAAAGACAAGGCATGCACTAGAACACAATACGTACTTTTAAATACGAGAAACACCGAATTGTCACGGAAGTCGAAATGTTTTAATTCCTAAAGCAGTAAGCAGAGCTGTGTCAACTATATTACCACCAGAATTTGAACTATAACACCCCTTTTGAATAAAGTTAAAAACTGTCTTCTTTATATATTCTTCTACCCAATAAAAGTTTAAATACAATATATCAAATGAAGCGATGCCAAACGACAAAGAATAATTGCTGCTTGTAGGTACAATTAGTCAGCACACGTGGCTGGACATGTTGACCTTGAGAGCGCCCGTATTCGGTAGAAGTAGAGGTAAATTTCGTAGTGCGAATGTCCTACCAGCATGTGCTGGCTTCTGTACTTCTTTTACTGTGTGAGAAATTAATCAAAGTATTAGCAATACCAATCAAGTCATGACTGGTATTAACTGAAGGGTGTTGAACCAGTATATATAAACAATTCTTGCAAACACTAAAGTGATTGGCTTCGTTGATTAAACTGAAGAAAGGATCACCTTCAAATGCTCAAGGACGACCAGACAAAGCGAATAAAGGAATGGAAACTTGGTGAATTAGTTCTGATTGAGGTCAGGGAACTGGCTCAGGGTCAGGATCGGGAAACCACAAAGAAACTTGAGGATTCTTGCATTGCGTTTAGTTCGTCACTGGGTCAATGAATATTTAAGTACCTATTCTAAGATAATGTTCTAGATATTACGGTTTTTGCTGAATAAGGTTCTTTTAGGATTTTTCAAGGAATTTTGTATGACTCATTTAAATCGTTCTCTGATGCCATGCAAGATTCGTGTTTCAGAAATAGAGGACGCTTTCCTTTTCTTTTCTGTACAATATTCTGCTAAAGCATATTTAAAAGTTACGAGGGTTACGTTCAATTAGTCTTGGCATATGGTTCCCGATTTAGAAATGGACCAAACTAACTCTTTCTACAGTGTCGTACAGTCAAGAGCACGCTGAACTGAATACTTTGCACCATTCTTAAGTCTGTTAAATACGGGAGAGAATCGCGGTGTGTGTATTTAGAATACTTTGCACCTGACCGCTTTCTTTCGATTTTGGAATTACTTACTTCACTTTCCAGGGACATGTTGTTGGCCCCAAGTAAACTGCAAAAAGCTGTGCAGCAGTACTTAACACATTATATTGAAGTCTTTTCATCTAATCCACAAGTCAATCAACAAGAAAGTGTTCAGAGAAAGTAAAATAAATATACGATGCAATACCAAGAAACATGTGTCAGACAGTCAAACGGCATTATTATGGCCCTCGTGAACAAAGAAAATCAATTTATTGAAGAAATGCAAACTGCATTTAGGTACATAAGCCAGCACATGCGGCTGGACACTTCCACTACGAAATTCACCGCTACCGCTACGGAATACGGGCGCTCTTAAGGCGGCACCTGGAAAATTTTAGTGTTCTTTGACTCGTCAGTACTCGTAATCTATAAGAGTAAGTTAGTTAATTTTTAGATATACATTATTTGATCATATTATCTCAAGACTCTATTCACTGAAAACACGTTTGCTGAAAATTTTATCGATAGAACATTAAGCCAAAGTTGCACCTTCTATTATCTTTTTTCGCTTTGTATAGGTAAACGGCAATGAATTGGATGCTGAAACGTGGTCATAAGTATGGGTTTCAACTTTATTAATGTCTCATATCGAAACATTTTTATTATGTGCATTACTTTTTGTATAAATGGACACCAAAGAATTTGGCACTTACGCTGTTTAGTTCTAGCGCGCAACAGCATACCTTTCTCTGTTATACACGTACGGCACTGCTTAGCGTCATCACTTTCCCGCACTGATCAGTCGTCCGCTTACCTTTGCCGACGACGGACCTGCGCTAGGCGATCGCAAATTGCACCGGCGAAATCGAAAATAATTTATTACTAAGATGGGAAACAAACGCCGCGCCGTCCAAAAAATAAAAAAAAGGCAGATTTGGCAAGAAAACGGAGACTTATGCTTGAAATAAGAAAAAAAACTAAGTACATGCTTTTTTTAAATTAACATGGTCATCTGCATAATATTGCACCACTGAAGGGTTAACTTTCTCTATATAGACCTTGAACTTTCCTGAGACATGCGCAAAACAGTACGTTATAATGCCATATCACATTACTCATTACTTTCGAAAAGGTGATATCACCCCGTACCATTACACATCACCCAAAACATTACCCGAAATGTTCTATGAAAATCACTTTGTTTATAAGGCAGAGTATTACGATGTGCGTGTTCAGTTTCAATGGCTAGACGGCTCTTGACTGTAGGTAATGAGTCTCGAACCCGCACTTACCTACGAACCACTATGCCACTGACGACGCTCCATCTAATCGATACGTTTGAATAATGTAATTGCGTGAAATAAAATAAACTACAACGAAATAATATACAATACAATACGTAAAGACACGCTCTTTTCCCTAACGGGGTGAGCAGAGTTTTAGTAATCATAGGGAGCCCTAACTAATACAAAATTCTCGTGTCACAGTGTTCGATTCCATACTCCTCCGAAACGGCTGGACCGATTCTCATGAAATTTTGTGAGCGTATTCAGTAGGTCTGAGAATCGGAAAACATCTATTTCTCATACAAGTCAAAGTCGAAGTCAAAGTCGAAGTCGAAGTCAAGAGCGTATTGAGTAGGTCTGAGAATCGGCCAACATCTACTTTTCATACAAGTCGAAGTCAAAGTCAAAGTCAAAGTCAAAGTCAAAGTCAAAGTCAAAGTCAAAGTCAAAGTCAAAGTCAAAGTCAAAGTCAAAGTCAAAGTCAAAGTCAAAGTCAAAGTCAAAGTCAAAGTCAAAGTCAAAGTCAAAGTCAAAGTCAAAGTCAAAGTCAAAGTCAAAGTCAAAGTCAAAGTCAAAGTCAAAGTCAAAGTCAAAGTCAAAGTCAAAGTCAAAGTCAAAGTCAAAGTCAAAGTCAAAGTCAAAGTCAAAGTCAAAGTCAAAGTCAAAGTCAAAGTCAAAGTCAAAGTCAAAGTCAAAGTCAAAGTCAAAGTCTAAGTCTAAGTCTAAGTCTAAGTCTAAGTCTAAGTCTAAGTCTAAGTCTAAGTCTAAGTCTAAGTCTAAGTCTAAGTCTAAGTCTAAGTCTAAGTCTAAGTCTAAGTCTAAGTCTAAGTCTAAGTCTAAGTCTAAGTCTAAGTCTAAGTCTAAGTCTAAGTCTAAGTCTAAGTCTAAGTCTAAGTCTAAGTCTAAGTCTAAGTCTAAGTCTAAGTCTAAGTCTAAGTCTAAGTCTAAGTCTAAGTCTAAGTCTAAGTCTAAGTCTAAGTCTAAGTCTAAGTCTAAGTCTAAGTCTAAGTCTAAGTCTAAGTCTAAGTCTAAGTCTAAGTCTAAGTCTAAGTCTAAGTCTAAGTCTAAGTCTAAGTCTAAGTCTAAGTCTAAGTCTAAGTCTAAGTCTAAGTCTAAGTCTAAGTCTAAGTCTAAGTCTAAGTCTAAGTCTAAGTCTAAGTCAATGTCAATGTCAATGTAAAAGTCAATGTCGAAAGTCGAAAGTCGAAAGTCAAAGTCACAACAACAACAACAAAAATAAACTCAATAGAAATAAACTCAAAATAAAAAGATATATACAATCAAATAAAATCTATATTATAAAAAAACTGTAGAGGTCAAATGTTTGTACATAGAAAAAATAATTTTGATTCGTATAAGGGTAAATGGAAAGGAATAAACAAATAATATAGCAGTTTATCGTACTATCTCTTTATTAGGATACACAGTATACAGTATTTACTAAGACAAATACAAATACTACAATTATAGTATAAATTCTAGCTCTGCTCTGTTCCAACAAAGCGTGGCAGTTAAGCGCGCGGTATTTTAAACTGACGGACCCGGCGGCTCCCCGAGCCCCGCGGGGGGTGCGCCCCGCGTGTGCTTGCGTCGCACGTCTAGACCACGCCTCCAATGCGCTTTTATTTTTTCGAGGTGCGGCCTTAAGGTCAAAATTTACAGCCGTATATTGTGCTGGCCATTAAACAATAAACTTTTAAGAGCGTCCGCTGCGTCGCGCATCTGTTGCCTACTCCATAGGCGGTTTCACTATCGATTGTTCTCTAACCTCTCTTTTGTAACCATCAATGGATAGCTAGCTACACGCGCGATCACGGCGGCGGCAACAGGAATTTTCAGAGTGGGTAGGTTAGGTTCGTAGGCTGGCAGAAAGTATATTATGTAATAAACATAAATAAATATCTATGATCTGGGAACATTCCACATATGTATTTACTGACCCCAATCTAAGCAGGGCGTGTACCTAATGTAGTGTTAACAGCGCAGCGTATAGAAATTAGAAACATCCAGTCAGGTCTTAAACAAATTCATCGCACGAATGTTTGCTCTGGATTGAATCGAGCCCGCAAATTTGTGTTTAGGAGACAAGCGACCACTAAATTGTCGGAAAGGGAAGGGGTTTCATGGAAAACTTTACTTAAAAGTTAGGGAAACTACGTTCAATAGTCTAGCCCTCCCAATCCCGTCATGTCTGCCGGCGGGACATTACAGCCAGTTTTATTGATGTTATAAATCCGCCCCAGTGGCTTTTACTAGATTTTTACTGGCCCCTGGATTGGGACCTAGTGGAACTTTAAGTACTTTGCTGGGGCATTAAAAAACAAAGACGTCTTATATCAAAATTGCTAATGTTGAAACATGCTTTAATTTTCAGGTGTTTTCATTTTATTTTTAAACTAAGCTATCCCTGTATTCCCGATCGTTGTGGACATCTTTGAGGGAGGCATTTGCGTCCACCTGAGCAGTGGACGTTTTAAAACTTTAATGATGATAATGTTATCCCCTGTAATTATAGCAGGGCAGGGTGACGAAAACAAATAAAAATATATTCAATCTGGTTTTGTTGTTATTTTTAAGAAGAGAAGTTCCACACGAGACCCCAAACTCCAAACCCTAAACTAGGCAGTAGGCAGGCAGAGATAAACAATATCTAAAAAGCGGCCAAGTGCGAGTCCGAATCGCCCATGAAGGGTTCCATAGCAGCCAGTAACATAATATAAAAGTTTTTGTAGTTCGTTGTGACTTTGATCGATGTTTTAATAATAGTGAAAGGTAAATTGCGGTTTACGATTTATGACGTATTAAAAAAAAACTACTTACTAGATCTCGTTCAAACCAATTTTCGTTGGAAGTTTTCATGGTAATGCACATCATATATTTTTATTAGTTTTATCATTCTCTTATTTTAGAAGTTAGAGGGGGGGGGGACACTCATTTTTCCACTTTGGAAGCGTCTCTCGCGAAAACTATTCAGATTATAAAAAAATATTATTAGGAACCTTAATATGATTTTTGAAGACCTATCCATACATACCCCACACGTATGGATTTGATGAAAAATTTTTTTTTGAGTTTCAGTTCTATGTATGGGGAGTGGGGACCCCCTATATTTATTGTTTTTTTTTATTTTTGTAAGAAAATCTTAATTCGGTTCACAGAATACATCTACTTACCAAGTTTCAACAGTATAGGTATTATAGTTTCGGAATAAAGTGGCTGTGACATACGGACGGACGGACGGACAGACAGACATGACGAATCTATAAGGGTTCCGTTTTTTGCCATTTGGCTACGGAACCCTAAAAAGGCGTAAAGCCAACCGCCCTCATTAGTTTCGATTTCGAAACAGTTTTGTGGATTGCCAAATGCAGGGAACCAATTAAGTATTGTTGCTAGTAAGCACTGGGAGCATCAGTCAGTGTCTGCAGCGAGGCTTGAAGCTTGGATTGTGCCCAAATCGCTCAACCGTCGAGGTTCATCGCGCATGACCTAGCCGGCGAGGACTGGGCAGGATTACGGCAATTTTGAGCCCCTCAAAAATAGTTGTACTAGATCATCATTTTTACCCTTTACCCCGGACGAAAAAGAGGGGTGTTATAAGTTTGTTGTGTGTGTCTGTCTGTCTGTGCCATCGTAGCTCCAACACAGATGCGCCGATCTTGATCTAGGTTTTTTTATTGGCAAAGTGTCACAATCGAGAGTGTTCTTAGCTATGATCCAAGAAAATATATTTAGCCATTTGCAGATTATCAGCTCTTTTCTAGCTGTTGAAAGGATCAAGTAACTATTTTGTGTCGGGGGTTATTAAATTATTTTAAGGCTCACATTTCTAGATTCAAAAGGCCCTTAGATGGGTGAGAGATTTGAAGAAAACTTAAGAAATACAATACATCAAGTCAATTCACTTCATTCATAGAAATGTGATTATCTGTGCTTGCAAGCGCACATTCTATAAAAATAATAATGGCGGGCGTGGCGACCGTGGCGATCCGACTGTGGCGAGCGAGTCGGTCGCCACGCTATATTTACTCCAGAAAAGTATTTTCTAAGTACCACTAACTAATAAAGTGTAATTCGTTTAGACATAAAAAAGTAAAACGTAGATATAGTTTTCTTATCAGAAATAACTTAAAATATTATGAGTATTAAACTAATAAGAGAAGGCGCGTTCCGTGACTGTGACGGCTCAACAATATTTTTTATATTAGTTAAACGACCACAGCCTTAATACGGTTCTGGCATTGGGGTGAACAACTGAAAGCATCGCTGGCGTGTTTCTCTATATCGTTGGCTCTGTCAACGGTTTGTCTAGTCTATGTACAGTCACAGAATATATATAATAATAGTACTACGCAGTACAGTTCTGTGTCGAGAACACAATACAATCCGCCACCTCAGATGAATTGCTTCTGAAGCTGTTAGTTAGACAGACCTGGATTAGTTTCGGTTGGAAACTCGGTTGATCTGACGTTTCTGTATCAAACAACGGTCCTGAAGATTGTGTGACTGATTGTATCAGAATATAGGAAGTGGATGGAATAATATTATTTGGATATGCCCGTGTCCTTATATATTCAGAAGTTTATGGGTTAAATACGGCGTACGATCCTGTCCTTGCGTACCTGGATAAAGAGGCCAGGGTGGCAGCGTTATTGGACAAATTAATATGAGAATGTTATATTTCTAATGGACGTTTGATAGGAGAAGTAGGCGTAGGTTATTAAGATTTTTACATTCAGTTTGCGGTAAGTTTCTCTGTTAAGAGCAACACCGAGAAAAATAATAGTAAACGGCGATTTGTGTGACATTTCCAGAAGACAAATATAAATAGGGACATTCTGGGACATTCAGCTGCAACTGCAAGCAATAAAGCCACAGGAAAAAAAGAAACTGCTTATCTCAAGTATGGTAGAGCAGTCTAACTTATATATTAGCGCATTCGATGCAGATGCTTGCAGGAAATGTAATGTTTCGATACGGCGCGGCGACATTCGTTTTAACATATTGGAGCTGTTTTCATTAGAGATATTTTGAATAATATTGTTTGCTTTGTTCCTATAGCAGTTATTTTTTTGTATATAAACGTGTTTTATAATGAGAGATTTGCTAATACATTGATTTTATATCAACATCCGCTTACATTACATCGAAGATTTTTTATTCAACTGAAACACATCCGTTCAGTTTGATCATCAACTATATTTTATATTGACAAAGAACTATGGAAGGGAAGTATGTATATAAAAAAAATATGACACTTTGTGATAGATTCTCAACACTTATCAACGAAACGCCGCGAGCAATAAAGCAACTTAAAAACAAAGAATTTAAAACAAAAACATTGGTCTAGCGCATGCGTGTATTAATCCAATTACAAACGTGTTATTTGTTCATTCTCACATTAGTCATCGGAGCAAAAACTGTAAGATAATAGCAGTTGATTCACTTTATCAACTAACGTCTTTGTTTAGGTCGATAACCGCTATTACTACTGGACTTATTGTTTCAAATTAACAGTTCTGACTTCCACTAGTGTGGTCGGTTACATGTCTTGTCTTTCTTAGATGCACTTATAGGGGACTACTATTTGGTATTCTGTGCTTATAGGAGCTGATAACGAATGATAACGCTTCTAGGTAAAGGTATCTCAACGTTTTCCACCGAAAGATTTTGAATTAAGAATAAAGAAGATAAAACGAGCCGGTAACAATACTGGCTGGTATGCAAAAATGCTGTATACGAACTCGTAAAACGCAATTGCAGGTGAGTGTAGGCTGCGTGGGCGCAAGCCGGTTGCGCCTACGCTACGCCGCTCCTTATAGGGGAGCTGTACTGACGGCTTTCTTTGTACCAGAACCTAGGGCTGCATTAAATTCTGTTTCTTTTTGGAACTTATAGATTCTAGAGATTTATGGTGTGTTTTTGTTATTTCACTTATAGATACCTATCTACGATAAATCAGATACTACTGATGGTATGTTATTTAACGATTTGAAATCCGTCTGAAATTATCGAAAAATTTGACAAATAGATAAATAGTGATATACATACACACTATTTTTTAAATGCCAAAACATACAAAAGGTGGACGGTGAGACGAAAGAAATATTGTTTTAATAACAATATTATTGGAGGTGTTTAATACGATAGAGTTTGTAACAACCACAAGTCTTTTTCAACAAATGAAAATATAAGAAACTTGCTACTGAATATGAAATAAACTTATTTGCTTTTATTCCATTCATTTGGAATTAAAAATATATTTTTATTGCAGAAGATAAAACAACAGAAAAGCAAATGGCATCCTTAATTTCACACAACATTGTTTTTGTCGTACAAAAATCTAGAAAGGAGCGTAGGAGGACAGGCTTGATTGCACTCGATTTCTTGTGAATAGAGAACAACGAAATCCTACGAATGCGTAATTAGAATGATCGATTAATTTGTAGCCAATGAAAGTGGGTGAATCAGACATGTTTTTGTGACTATTCTGACTAATGCTGCAGCTTTCAAAAAGCCTGAGGGGTATTGGCTGAGCACAATGTCCGTGATTAATGTGGTGGATAATTTTTCATAATAGAAACGGTACAATACCGGTGCTTAACGGATTGAGAGGTTGTGTTTAGGCTATAAGTAAAAATATTATGCTTAGAAAGAGCATCGGTTAGCCGTTGCTAATCCGAAGGCGCCGAGTGATTCCCTCGTAGTCGTGAAAATGTGCTTTAAGTTTTAGATTTTTCTCTGATCTAAGTTTATTTAACACAATTACGGTAAAACAACAATGTTTAAAGAAATTAAACAGACGCAATAGTTTTAGTGATTCGTCGACCGAGCCATAAACTGGCTTAGTATAAAAAGATAATTTAAAAAATATATAAAACCGCCTTCAAGGTCCTAACCTACACTAAAAAGTTACAAATAAAATATAAATCTAGCTGAAAGCATATCAATTTAATATGGCTATTAATATTCCTTACTTACATAAATTGTAACATCATATAAATATGTGTAGACATTGTTAAACATTTTACCTTGGAGTCGGTGCCAGTTGAGGCTAGCTATTTAATCGGAACCACATCTGATCTCAAAAGCTCAGATCGTTGAATATAAAAAATTTAAAGAACGCGGTCAGAGTACTAGATACTGAGCCCACTATAGATGACTGCTAGCAGTAGAAGTCTTTTGGTCGAAATGATAGTGATTAGCTGGCACCGACTCCAAGATAAAGTGTTTAACAATGTCTACACATATTTATATGATGTTACAATTTATGTAAGGAAGGAATATTAATAGCCATATTAAATTGATATGCTTTCAGCTAGATTTATATTTTATTTGTAACTTTTTAGTGTAGGTTAGGACCTTGAAGGCGGTTTTATATATTTTTTAAATTATCTTTTTATTTTACCCTTTTTAGTGGAAATTTACCATGACAAGTTAGGTACTCACAAAACTTTAATTTGTTTTGTTTAGTACATAATTAAATGCAGATTTTCTCACTATGTTTCCTTTGCAGTATTAAGTTTGAATTTTAAATTTTAAAACATTGCTATACTTGATTGGACTGTAACCTAAGTTTTCCGAATGGCGAACAACTGACCAAACCACTACGATACCGACGACGCTCGCCCGTTAGTCCACGGAAAAATTCTTAAGTTGTTATCTTCACTTGGGGTTTTTAAAGCTTTAATCTATGACTAGTTTACAGAATATATGAACCAAAACCACATATTTCTTGTTATTTCAATTATAACAAAAGCAACGCAATGAGTGTGCTGTTGTTTATTGAAGAGTTTTCGTTTTAGTCATGAAGGAAGAAAAAAATTTACGCGGGTATTAAGCAACACTTCTGATAGTATACTGCTTACTTGACGGATCAGGGATCGCAGTTGTTGCTATTGACTACCCCGGTAATAAGGTATGAAGGACGCCGCGCCGCGCGCCGCCTTGTGGTTCCCGGCAACTTACCAAAAACAATTGCGCCTCGCTAGCGTACTCGTAAGGGTTGTGGGTTGTGATAATAAACAACCTAACATCCATCCATCCGTCCACTGCGCGTTTGCTTGCTTGCTTATATTTAAATAAAATAGACGAATGTATAGTTCCCGGCGCGTAACCTACAACCACTGTGAACCCCATCTCAATTGCCAAGCAGTGATGGAAACAAACAGCCTGAAACAGTCCCGCTGCTGGACTAAGGTTCCTTCAGGAGGCTTTTGGAAAAATCTTTACGGTTGGCAGGCGGGTTAATTGTTGTTAGTTGTCCATTCTCACAGTAAGACACCCACTAGAAGAGTTTGGTTGATGCTTATTTAAGCGGCTATAAATAATAACTAATTCAATAAACAATTTAATACAAATATACACAATAAATAATACTAAAGTTAAAAATGCTAAATAACACACTTGATTTTATTATGTTACACTCTAACTTTTGTATCGAATGGTAGAAGCTTTCAGGTTTCCCACCAAATTATGAAAAAAAAAGAACTCTACATTACTGGCACGGTTTTGACTGTATTTTTATTTGTCTGTCCCCATGTCTCTCTAGGTAGTTCGCTGCTCTTTAGGAAATAAAAGATATACCTAATATATGTATGGAAAAGCAAAAAGACGAAATACTAAATGCCCAAAGAAGTAAGCAATTCCCAATATTATTGCAAGTTGCAAGTTGATCACCATTGTATATGAGAAATTCGATATAAATAAGTCCAGTAGCCATGTGATAAAATGTACAAAAATAATCGATAAATATACGTTACGCTTCATACCACATCACATCGCTCATCTATTACTACAAAGACGTAATTGTCACAAAATGCAAAAATGAGTTAATGATGCCAGAATGTTCCAAAATGACCAATACGTATGGTATTAAAAAGACGTTTTTATTGTTCAACAAATGAGCGTAAGATGGCGCCTCTGTCTTTGTTGCACCGGTACAAAATTTTACTCGCCCTGAGTGTAACGACGCCACATTGGTCAGTTGCGCATAATTTTTTATATTTTTAAGTGCCAAACGACGTAAATGTTATTTTCTGTCTATGTAGCACCAAGATAAAATTATTTTTTGAGATCTGCAGTGTCGTAATTGTATTTTTTGTCATTGTAGCACTAGAATAATAATATATTTTGTGAGCTACAATACCTTTGTATATGTATTTTGTGTCAGTGTTTAACTAAAAGCTCTTAAAATTGAATGAAATAATGACTTACTTAAAAGAAACAGGTGTAATTTTAAAACATTAAATATTATATTTATGTTTTTCTTCATTATTACTAAAAGTAGTAACTTAAAAAGTAAGTCTAATAAAAATAAAATCTAAATAAAAGTAAATAAAAAAATAGCATTCAAGTTAAGATCATTATTTTTTTATTGTTTTAAATAGGTACTTACTTGTATGTGTTGTGTGTGCAATAAAACATGAATCTATCTATGTACTTGTTTGCTAGTAATGGTTTTTTTAAAGAAAAATAAGGTGAATTAAACTAGGTATTTTAAATGGTAATAAAATTGCGAGTAATCGCAATATAAAAATGTTAACAATAGCCATAGAAGGCCGAATTCCTGCTCCTTTCTCTAAAAATATAGAGGAAAACGAATGCTTAGATTTTGAATCTGTTATTACAAGTAAAGAAACAAAGGTTCCATCTACCCCTTTGCTCCTTTTGTTGATGAGAGTATCACATTCACAGAGCATGTGAAGTGCGGTTTCCTCTTCGTCTGCACAGAATCTACAGTAAGGGTTTTCTGATAAGCCCATTCTGCCTGTTCATGTGCTTATTGAGTTTACAATGCCCAGTAAGGGCCCTAATGCCCGAACACGAATACTCAACCGGACGAGTTTTTGTATCTCAGATCTTGATTTGTGGAGAAAACCTGGAAAAAACTGTTTCGAATGTGCAAGGCCATTTCTATTTCCCAAGCCACCACTTGGCGCCTTGAGCCGGATTTCGGCACCCCGAGCATAGGTTCCGGTAAAATGGGTCGGGCGCCAGACCCTTTCCTTGCCAGCTGATCTGCCGGCTCGTTCCCCCCGACTCCGAGTGTCCAGGCACCCAGCCCAGGCACACAGAGTTTTTGCTGCCCAGTTAATTTAGGGCATCAATGCATGTCAGAGTAATTCTGGATGCTACTTCATTGGACGCCAGTGCTTTTAATGCGGCCTGACTGTCCGAGAGTATGAGAATCCTTTTGCTGGAATACTCCAGGCTTAGAAGAAAGTTAAAACAATATTTGAACAAAGGCAAAATGAAGCTACTAAAACAAGCAAAAACACAAAATAATAATTTTCATTCATAACTTAAAAGGGCGTCCTACTATCTGTAAGGTACCTGGGTTTGAAACCAACATAAAGTACTTTTTTTAATGAAAAAGCCGTGACTAGCGATGGCCTTGTGTTATTTTAATAAGTATTTTGATATAAGGATAACAAATGAATCTATGATTTATGTACCAACACGAAATTATTCAAAAAACTGTTAATTATTCAGTAAGTGGTTTGAAATTACGATAAAAATACTAATTCACCTGTGATTTACCTGCTATTAAGTACTGTTAATTATTCAGTATTCAATAAAGCTGTAATGAATTAATATCTCAAATAAAGTGTTTTAAATACAATTAACTAATACCTATTTCAGTGTCACAACTTCCAAAATAAAACATTTTCAATGCAACAATGACACAATTGTATGTGTCAAATCATTTCAAGTGGTTTTTTTTATACTTACACTTGACTTTTTTAAATGTTTTTGCTATTGTACTCTACCTATATATTTAAACATCCAAAATATCCTAGTTGCAGTTATAAATATTATAAAGTGAAATAATAAAACGAAACAGAACATTAAAAAAAACTTTAAAACGCTCTCCTGTAAAATTTGTAAAATGACAGTTACGTCTTTGTAGTAATAGATGAGCGACATCACTATTTTCAAATTCAGTAACCATTAAGTTTCTTGTTTTTTACATGCCAAATAACTCCAAATAAAGGCAAATAAATGTCATACTTTATTGATATTTTGTTTTTAGTTGGGCATGTCATAACATGAATGTCTCTATATTTTTCTAACGTACCGTATTCAAAGATGTGTGATAGAGACTGATAGAGTTAAAAAACAAACACCGTCTCCCGCTTCCCCCTACCCTCCCACCCCTCTGAGCGGCCGCATTGGTTTCGATACAAAATAGGCATGATACTCCATCTGGGTGTGTAAAATTATGGTTTAGTCTTCTACTCCGCCATGAGATATAATCCAAATTTATATGAAACCATTAGAATAGAATATAGAATAGAATATACTTTATTGCACACCAGCAATAATAAGAAATTCAGTATACAACAGTAAAAGTGTACAAATAGGCGGCCTTATTGCTAAGGTAGCAATTTCTACCAGGCAACCAATGTAAAGGAGAGGCAACGATAACAGCAGCGGGGCAGTGCATTTACGATAAAATAAATAAATAAATAAATAAAATACAAGCTACATCTACATTAGAACAATACGCGGTACAGAATGCAAAATTATAAAGTACCTATAATTAAAATTATAAACATAAATATAATACCTATATAAACATACGTACACAATACACATATAAATTCATAACGTATACCCTACATACATACATATTATATTAAATATACATAAATTAATATATATATACAACAATACAATAGTCGGTCATAGGAAAAATTTGAGAAATTTGAGAAACCATTTTGAGTACAACTTCTATCTATAAAACAAAAAAATATTGAAATCGATTGATAAGAAGCCGAGATATTGCCAAAATAATTTACCGATCGGGTATAACGGCATCGTCGATTGAGGAGATATTTCCTCATATCTTCAAATTTAATCATCCGATCTTAGCGAAATTTTTATGGGACCACCCTGCAAGTAAACCTAGTCGATTAAAAAAAGAATTTTGAAAATCGGTTCACAATTGGCGGAGATATCTTATAACAAACACACAAAAAAAAAAAAAAAAAAAAACGTACGCGTCGAATTGAGAACCTCCTCCTTTTTTGAAGTCGGTTAAAAATGAAGAACAGTATATTATCCCCAAGTGTTGCTATTTCATTTCGCAAATTGCTTGTGAAAATTCGTTTATCCGTGCGACAAACGAGATTATGCCAAACCGGCACAGCTTCCTTATTCTTTTAATCAAGCTGTGTGTGTAAGCGTGTTTAGGGATACGCAACGTCCAAAAGCCTTTTGGCTTTACGCAGCTTTTGGCACTTGCTTTGTTATGTAGAAGGTTTTTTTTGGTGAATTATTAATCTGGTGGGCGTCGAAGTCCAGAAAAACAATAGATCGAATTTCAACAGCATTTTTTTATCTTTAAGCACTTTTTCTTCCTATACATCAAATTTTGATTACTTATATTCATGAAGATGATGTATGCGAGATAACTTTTGTATATGTTACAGGAAATGTATGAAATCTAGGAATTTTATACAATTCCTAGGAAATGTATACAATTCCGGCGCTCGTTAGGAAATGTATGAATTATCGGCATGTGACGATGCACAGCATCTGTGAGAGTGCGCCACCTACTTCCGATTCGATTTCCACCAATTAGAGGCCATTTCCTGTGAATATTGGTTGCTAATTTGACTTTGTGTCACCAGAGGACGGCTCGTTCGACCTTACCTCATAGCGTCGTTAACTTCCGATCTAACAAGATCTCAGTTTAAAGTCTGTCAAAATTTAAAATTATTTTATGTAAAAAATAATTTATTTTAAATTTTATATTTTGAATTTAGAAGCGTATTCTAAATATTAGTCTAAATTTATTTATTTTTCTTATTCAAGAAATTAGTGACAGTGTAATGGAAATTTTTTGATAAAATTTTTAAATTATTTTAACGGATTTAAAAGCGTATTTTAAATTCGTTGCTCATTACCGTGAAATAAGTGAGAATTAGTCTTTTTCGTGTCATGATGTTCGCTTTTGCTACAAAAACGAGTATCTTAGAAGGTAACAGCTTCAATTTCACGTGAGTACTTCCAACTTTGCTTTTGTTTGAATAAGTCGTACGTTAGCTGCGACGACTCAGAGGAGAATGTTTTCGAGCGTATCGAAGTTATGAGTGTTAAGGGCTCCGCAAGCCCATCTCGATATGATTGTGGGAATGCACCTACCCTACCATTATCTAAGCCGAAACTGAATAACTCTGTTGTTAGCTGTGACAATGACTCACAGGAAAATGTTTTCGAGCGTATCGAAGTTGCTTATAAGGGTTAAGGGCTCCGCAGGCCCGTCTAGATATGATTACGGGAATGCACCTACCATTATCTAAGCCGTTGTTGTTTGCTCCACTATCTGTTCATGTTATCGCTAGAACCATTATTGTCTAAATTAATCCAAACTGGGTGTTCACCCTGCGGCTTCGCCCAGGTCGTAATTTTTACTTGAGAAAAATGGATTTTCCCGTTTTAAAACATTACATACAAACTTGTCAACTAATTACGTACACCTTACAATAATGAAGTCTTATCCTCCATACAATGGCTTATATAATGGTCACCTAGCTCATCTACAAAAATTACTTCATAGAAAGACTTGAGTAAGGGTTAAATTTATAATTTAGCAGTTATTGAGCTCTTACAACCCGTCACGTGAATATCGTTAAGCCTCTTTATTAAAGTAACTGTATCCTCAATGCATTCTTATCGAGTAGAGGTCAACCTATCTCAGAAACCATGGTGTCGGAATTGTTGGGCCGACTTGGCTTCCGACACGGCTCCTATATTGGCCACATCCGCAGATAGTAGCCGGGACCAACGGTTTTACATGCCTTCCGAAGCACGGAATGCATTGTAATAATATTTCGATGGAATATATTTTTCAATAAATCAAATACAAGCTGCTCCCTTTTTCCGTGTAATGTATGTGGTCTATAAATGTGTGTAATGTATGTAAATAATGTGGTCTCATCTCACCACACTCAGGAAGATCTGTATTGGTTAAATTCTAGACAGTGTTCAGACAGTTCTAGCTGGTCGTGGTGATTCACTATGTTTTGTTTCCGTATATGGCGTGTTGGTGAATTTAAATTTTTACTTAGCACAAAATCTGTACTACCCTCCATTTGAGTAGATGATCGACCGTGCCCGAACTGTATCTACCGCCTGACGTCTAGAGATATTTTCACAAGCGACGACAGCCAAGCAAACTATCGGCCGCCTCTCGGATTGGCTGGATACATTGCACTTCAACACAAGGCGATTAACAAAGAAAGAAAATTATTTATTTACCGCACGTTGCGTTACAAATGTAACGTAAACAGGAATGTAATTCAGAGTCGTGAGATACACATGTGAAATAAAAATGTACATTTGGCGTTATATGCAGAGAGAAGTGAAGTTTGTCAACCCGCAAGTTTAATCAAGTTGAGTGAATCCGTTATTATCATGAAATAATTGATACATGGGGGCTGTTTCCGAGCGTATCGGTACAACAGTGATAGTTCCGTCTGGCTGCGTAGGCCAACCTGATGTCTGTCTTGAAATGACGTCAGGGGATGTGTCTATCATTAACCCTCGGCTAGTGCTTGCCTCTCAGCAACACTACGCAATTTCCTGTTCGGGGGCTGTCTTCGAGCGTATCGGGCAGTTTTCAGGCTTATCTGGCAGCGTATGCCAATTAATGATGTCAAAATGTGACGTCAGATGTCTGTCATGAACCCCCACCAGTGCTTGCTTCTTATCAACACTGCAATATAGCGGCGTCCTATTTTTTACATCTTCAACCAAAGATTTACGTAGGTTGCCTCCTGGCGTTTCGCGGCAGCCCCGTCTATACCATAGGATAATCGCATTTGACTTAAGGGAACGTATCCCACCGAACTTCAGCCAGAGCTTGGCTCACTTCAATCCTGTACAACCTAGTGGCGTCTTAATCCCACATTAAATTTCTTTTGGCTGCTTTTCAAGCTTAACATGGCAGTTTTGCTCGCCTGTACCCAAGGACATGCCATTTTTGATTTCGGGGAATATAATCTTCATTAACCTTTAGCCAGTGCTTGCCTTCAACACTGTACAACAACAGCGGCGTCTGACATATCTTCAACCAAGGATTTCTGTGGTCTGCCTGCGTGCGAATCGCACCAGTCCTCTCTGGTATAATAATAACCATTAGTGACGTCAGGTAATGTCTCCGCTTCTGTGGTAGCCAGCACTACGCTTCTAATAGGGGTCCTATTTTAACCTTCAAGCCAGGATTTTTACAGAGCGTATCGTGACGCTCGATTACACTACCGACACAGAAGAAAAGAACAGGTCGAACTGTTATTGATGTAAGGTAATGTTTCAGGGAATAACATCCATTCAGTGCTTGTCTCCAAAACACTATGCAATCTGCTTACATTACAATTTAGTACTTCATTAATCGCAACAGATTATACTACGCCTCGTAGCTCGATTTTACTTAACAATTTGGTTCGTCAAGGATGCATTTATTATTGTGTGATGCGCGGTAACCAACATTGACCCAAGTGTGGTGACCTGTCGCAATGACTCGAGGCAATGTTCCAGCAGTGATATGGCCGGCAGCTGGGATACTTACAGGCCTTCGGGTATGCGTAGTAACATCACTTGCCAGTGTTTTAATAATGTAGATATAAATAGTACTTTCAGGTCTTTCTACAGTCAACAGCTTTGGCGGAAATGGAAGTCGGAGCCCAGATACCGCAGCTCAAAACAATGGCATCACACCACACCCGTGTGTCACTGGTAGTAAACAATTCTAAAATTACAACTGAAAGGTAACCAAGTTCAAATTACAATTTCCTTTGGTGCCTAGACCACTCCCCATAGATTCTTTCTTCGCAAGAAATAGGAGGGGAGGGCGCAGTCTAAGAACCCATAATATGGTAGTCAGCCTACCGAAAATACAGCTATAACTTCCGGATACCTTCTAGTTTTGGAACGGTAAATTATAATTCGGTTGAAACTGTTGTTGTTAAGAATATGAATTCAGGGTATATCTACTAAATAATTAAGCAAACCAACAACCAATTGTCTATTTACCCTCATCTTACCAAGTAATGTTATAATTTACCTTAATAAAATTCTCATACATACTTACAAGTTAATGTTATTCGCGAAAATAAATTACCGTTCTTTGTCATACTTTAGTAAGTTTGCAGCTGTTATACATACATATATACATACAGTCGCGTGTCTTTCCCCGAGGGGTGGGCAGAGACACACTTCTTTCGCTTCATCCACATTGTTTTATAACTGGAATTTGTTGGGCGCAACCTCGTTCGTCCGTAAAATTCAATATGCGTATTATTCGTTTGCTGATATTATATGTAGGTACATGAATGCATATTGTATAGTATGAATTCTTTAGAGGGTTGTTGAGTTAAAACGCTTGTATAACGAGCTAGTATGTACTAGCTCGTGTGTGTGTATGTGTGATATGTGTTGTTTTCACCTTAGTTTTCAATATACCCTATGAGTGAATGACTCTAAATTTCTGGGTGCAGTGGTGATCATACTCGATCTTAAAATATTTATTTGGAAACATTTAATAATTTGTCGTTGCGGTTGAGTTATGGGAAATCGAATAACGTTTCAAGTGGGCACATTATATTAGGTACTAAACTGAGGGGCAACCCTTGACGGCGATTCTGTTTAATGATTAGACGTGATTAGTAAAATATTTTACCTTGGTTAGATAATGTTTTAGAACTGAGTATGCAGTCATAAATAGCTAAATGTAATTTTTTTTTTTACCCTCAATAGCTTCTCGCAGCTATATAGCCATACCTCTCTATATTGTGATTAATTTTGCAAATTTTTATTCGCACCTTGCGGATGAAATAACTACACAACGTCATAGTCTACCTTTCTTTCACGAATAGTAATCATGTGAGGAAGAACTTTCATTCTATAATATCATAGCAAAGATGAATCTAAGAAACGGGTCTACTAATTTTGCAAATGATCCGATTATTTACTAATAAATTTGTTTAAAGAGTTATTTTGCAGAGAACTTCAGCACAAGCATAATTCCTCATCACATAGCGTCGTTTAGTCACCAGGAGATATAAACACGTCTCTCACAGATGCTGTGCATCGTCACATGCCGATAATGATCCAAGTTTTACATAACAATAAAACTTGTATTATTGAGCAGAGACGATGCACAGCATCCCTTCAAGGGCTCCCGGTGAGAGACTTATGAGGTAAGGTCGAACGAGCCGTCCTCTGGTGACACAAAGTCAAATTAGCAACCAATATTCACAGGAAATGGCCTCTAATTGGTGGAAATCGAATCGGAAGTAGGTGGCGCACTCTCACAGATGCTGTGCATCGTCTCTGCTCAATAATACAAGTTTTATTGTTATGTAAAACTTGGATCAATAATGTTTCAAAGATTATTTAATTCACACATTTCCTAGGAAATGTATGAATTTCCTAGGAATTGTATAAAATTCCGAACTTGTACTAGGAAATGTATAAAACTAATGCTTTCTGTGAATAAAATGAACAAAGCTCCCTGTTAAACTAAGAATCATTGTTAAACTGACAATTACAATGTTTTTTCAAGGCTCTAGTTGAAGTAATGCAACGATCATACGGTAAAATATAATATCTTTGTAAGGATTATTGTTAATTAAACTTTTTAAATCAGCTATTTATTATTTTTACAGCGTATCTAGCACGTAAACTATAACTAAAGCTTATTAAGCTCAAACTTGATTTGATAAGTAAACAGTCTTTCATTTAAGTAAATTATACGCCACAGTGTAAAAGCAAAAGCCTTTTTTTAACTTTGTACCTAAATAAACTTTTGAAACTTTCACGGTTGTTTTCAAAACTATTAAGATTTAAAACGGGATGTATCACGGTAAATATCCCGTTTTAAATCTTAATAGTTATGTAAATAAAGCCACCCAGGTAACATAAAATAATATAAATATAAAATATTTATTAGGGCTTGCTAAAATTTATGGCTGGTATATAAGTACTGAATGTTTGCGCAAGCGTTCGCCTGATCGGTTGACTCAATACTACAGGTCAAAGAACGTAAATAAAAATCAAAGAAAAATAGTCTTTAAGCTTCATCGAATACCATGCAACACCATCCGGCGGAGTTTGGCGGCGCCTACGGGAAGTGAGTGGAGGAATATCGAGCGGGGAACTTGTTTTGGTGCGGGGAGGTAAATATCCCTTCTGTACGAGTAGTACTACTATATACTTGTGTTGTAATAGCCTCCCCTCGCTCCGCTTTCTTCGCTTACCCATTAACATCTTGAATGTATTACATTTCCGATTGCCATTTAGGAATTGTATACATTTCCTAGGAAATGTGTCTAATATAATTTATTTCATACATTTCCGGGTGAATTTAGGCATTGTATACATTTCCTAGGAATTGTATACAATGACGGATTTCATACATTTCCGTTAACATATATACAGGAATTACCTATCTATCTCGTCAACATACTAACAGAAAAAACTAGGTACACATTGAAGCCAAGTCTTATGAAATACGCGTACCTAAATCGTGTTATTTCCAAAATTAAGACAAAAATGTCCAGATATTATTCATCTTTAATCAAAAGCAAAACGTCCATGCCATTACAAAAATGTCTAATTCTCTTACTTTCTATCTCAGTTCGTTTACATGGAAAACAAGTCAATATTTACTGAAAAAAGCACATTCGTTCAGAGATTATATTACCTAAATGTTTAGTACACAAACAAGCGAGGAAACGTAATAGGGTCATTGGTTTTCATGGGTTTATTCATATTTGTTTACATTTAAAATTGGTGTTTACTTTTCAAAATAGAAGCCTTAAAAGTTGAAAATTTCATAAAAATATTAAAATGTAGAAGTACGATTAACAATATACGTTCTGTTTTTGTTCCGCTAAGCATTGCTGAGGCTATTAAATGAAGATTGCTTTTATTTGTTCGGTCTCTTGGTTGTTTTTTAACAAAAGCAAATGAATAAAGCTGCTCGCAATGGCCCATTAGTCGGGGAGGTGGAATTGTATTGCCTCTCTTGATTATATTGGATTTGCAAGCCGCCTACAGCTAAAATTCTGTTGAAACTGGTAAAGTGGTAAAGTTAAGGAACCACTTTATTGAGGATCAAGAACCTTGATTGATTCTTGGAGACTATTTGATCTGCCTTATTTAATACGAGTGTTTTTTTCTGATTGTTATGGAAGGTGTGAACTAAGATTTCAAAGATAAAATTCAGAAATGATGACCTAGTTAAGACTAGGTTCTTCATTGCCTCATTCGTCGTCGTCGTCACCAAAATATCCATCCCAAATCAACATAGTATATCATAAATACTGTCATTAATTATGCAGTTTTATGTACCTACTTTAGATTAGTGAGAATTTTAGTTCATTTTCTAATCTTTTCATCGTAATGTAGCTATTAGTTTGTTTAGAGCCCCCCCTTATCGCTCGCATCTTCTTAAAGGTACTCCGCCCCCCTCGTTCTTTTAATCAGGGCAACCCTCCAAGCATCAAGGGACCTCTTAGTGTCAATTTAATAACATTTCGGATTGGGCGTTAAATTTAAAATGCCTCTGGAGTGCCACTTTGCAATTTGACAGACACCGATTTTTGGAAGGTCTGTACACATGAATGAATGAAATCTTCATTTATTGCAAACAAAGTAAGTAGGTACAATACATTTTTAGAAAAAGGTGTGATAGCGAGCCCTGTCTAACGTGCAATCAGGTAGGATTTTTTAAGGATTAGATTTCATTTTATACAAAGAATACTTTACATTAGTGAATAGTCAATTAGTACTTTATAACAAAAGGTACAAAGGTCCATAGTGGCTCCTAGTCTACATTATCTTCTAGACTATCGCAAGGTTTATCAACCAGCTAATGGGAAACAAATAGAAGGCAAAAATATATTCTTCACGGATTATTAGGCGGCAACAATGGTATTGTGTTGAGGAGAAAAGCGAGGGCAACGACCTTGTTATGCTCTAGGAAACTGCAAACTAGAATGTAAATTTTCTGCCTAAATTGCATGGACACCTGTAACGTATGTGTTTCATGTTCATGATTGTTCACACATTAAAATAAAACAAAAATAATTTGATTTTGAAAATATAAGTGTAACCCAAACTACACAAACTTTTTCAACTTTCTTTCTACCTGGAACAGGGTAGTCCATGAAAATTGTTGTTGAGAATATATCTGAAAAATCGACAACCAGTATAAGTTCGGGCCAAAAATACGTACAAAAATGACAAAGTATAATTTTGTTTGACACCACTACAGATCAGACTACAGACGTCGATATCGAATTCTATCTTTGATTATCTACAATTAAAGGTTGGACCCTTCTGCGAACTGCGGATTGGTCGACTACATTACATACAAAACAAGACGCAGACTCAGGTTTTCTCAAAACGAAAATCAAGTTAAAATGCATTAAGTATGAATCTAAATTTCCAAAAAACATACGTGCTTGGATTCGATCTAGTTACTAGATCGAATATTAGATTCTAGTATCTATCGAAGAGAAGGCTACTGCTGTATACCTCACAAAGTCTAACATTCACTAATGATATTCAAATAAGTTCCGCATGGAATCTAAAATTAGAAACGTCTACTTATCTAACTCAAATCCCGACAAATTATGGCATAACGAACTGGCCGGTAAGTAACAGTCCATGTAAGGAGGATTTATAGTTCAAATATAGAACGGTCTGCGCGTGAGTCATCGTCGGTTGAGATGGCCTTATTCATGGACTTAAGAATCTACGACTAAGGAAACAAAACAAGCCTTCAAGGAATATAATATTATGACCAGTGTCCTTAGTTTAGTTTGTTGATAATTAAAGGTACTCGTAGTGCGTCTGTATTTGAAACACAGGACCGCAGGGTCGAATGCAGCCTTGGGCAAACCTTATAGGGTTATAATCAGGGTTTGTCAGGTAGATTGACCCTGACACGGCTGAAACCCATACGACAAGCAAGCATAATGAAATACCTCCGTTTCTTTAGTCCAGTAATGGACAATTATAATATGCACGCACGAGTAGTAGGTATTTAGTTATCAAGAACTTTATCGGCCAGGAAAATATTTTTTTGTTTATCAGAATAAGGCATCGGGTCGTCCTTGCGCCAACCGCCAACGGTCGCTGGATGACACACGCCTGCGCAAAACAACACTTTCTTATTGGCCCAGAGATAAATGGGACCGGTTCAACGGTCGCCCGTTCGCAAAATAAACATCTTCAACGGTTTTCTTAAATCAAAAGATGATATATAGATAGGTGCCTAGAGGTGAGGACAATTTAGCCTGCATCGACAGCCCGACTGAGCCTATAAACAGACCACTGCTTTCTACTCTGGACTGTTTCCCTGGTAGATAGATGTTGCCGTATTCCCCAGGCTTAGCAGGTGGGCTGGGGATCTCAGTTATAATTCTTGATCAGGACATTACATCCAAGAATTCCCTAATTGTAATTAAATGCCCTTTGATCAAATATTTATTACTCCTCCGTCCAACTCACGGTTTTCAGGCATACTATGTGGTTTATTTTACAACTATTTCCGATCCTACGTGGATCTGCGGTTGTGGCCGTAACGTAAAAGCGGAATCATCTGATTGGTTGTACTAACAAGGGATTTAAGTAGTTTGAAATAGTTGAAACTAAATTATTTTAAAGGAAAGCACCAAATGACATTTTGTAAGAGTCCACACATACCTACACCAAGAATCGAGCTAGTAATCTCTTTAGTAAGATGATCAGATCAGAATAGATCTCTTTAATCACTACTGGGATGGTCAATAATGAACATAGGCCTCTTTTACCGCGGTAAAATTTCCCACGGGTAAAACATTACCGTGGTGGGCGTGAATATAGGAAAACAGAGATAGCTTATGCTGTTTGATACCTAATCACTCTTTCTTTTTCCCAGAAAAAAAATCTGATAAGAAACATGTAACCTACAGCGAAAATAGATAGAGAAAAAAAACATGAAAGAACTAAATAATTTAATGGTACTTACTTACCTGGTGAAATAATGTAATAATCTGATGAAGTTTATTCATATTCATATTATTAGGTACATGAATTGTGAGGTCAATGGCCAAGGTGAAGTTCACATATACATTACTTACTATGTGTCAATAATTAATAATGTTTTGTATTGTATATTCTTATTTTCGATTATGCAGAATATTGTTTTTTTTTCTATTGGCATTTGATGATAAATTAGATAGGTAGGTACTTCAGGTAGGTAAAGGTAGGTAAATGTGTTGTCTGCCTGAAAAATTATGATATGAGCTTGCTTGGCATAGGATAGGTAATTATGAGATGAGATCACAGTTAAATTAACTTCTTTTTATTAGTTTACTATAGGTAGCTTAACTTAACTATTTTATTGCAAATATATTTTTATTTTACAGCAAACACTTGGTAATGGATTAGTTAATAACCATGCAGATTATGTTTCCCTTTAGTATATTTTTTTATTCAATAGTATTAATAGTGTTTACATGACTATGAAAATAACTAATAAAATTTACAATGTAGGTGCAGGTAGGTACAGTAGCCAGCACATGCAGATGGACATATTGACCTAGAAGCGCCGGTATTCCGTAGCGGTAGGGGTGAATTTCGTAGTGCGAATGTCCAATCGCATCCGATAAATATTGAAGATCCTTTCACTGAGATATTTTACTTATTTATTACCATGTAGGAAAATCTAATAAGTATGTAATTAATTAAAAATAGATTTTTTACTGTGAGGTAAATAAATTAATCAAATATGTACGAATTGGATTATTTCTAATTCTAAAAAAAAAATTGGATTGGGTTACAAACACGTAGGTAATTTCGATGAACAGAATAATAGAATAAACGATTTTATTTAAAATGTACTTACTGAAATAATACGACAAAATCACATTTCAGAAAACGGATAAAATGAAATAAAATTTTAAAATAATAACAAAGGTACTCACATTTGGTTTCAACTTCCATTGTAGAAGATTTATGGAGCACAAAGAAAAGGACCAAGGCGTCAGCAAGCTGCGAATTTCAGCGGATTATAACAAATCGAATCAACAGAACCGACTTTTAACTTTTGCGCACCGTTGAAACAGTTATTTTATGAATTTCAAAACAATGGACAGGATGTGAAGTCAGATAAATCCAAATCGCTCTAGCTCTGAAATGTTTGTATGCGAATGCGGTTCGTTTTCGCTTCGGTTTGATTTGACAACAACCAAATGCTGCGACGTGATTGGTCGAAATCAAAACTGCCGCGCTTTCGTTGCAAAATCGACCGGCGATCTATAGGAAACGTTCAGAAATTTCATTGAGTTCTTTTTTCAATATTTTTTTATTAATGCTGTTCAGCTGTTAGGCATAAATTGCATAAAATCAAAATATTATACTAAAATCTGCTTTTATAAGCATAATGGACATCTTCGAAGCTCGGTTTGAGTAATTTTCATGTGTAACCACGTAGGGCAATTGACTTACACTACACCTGCCTGCCTGATAAAAGTCAACAAATTCGTTGCCCTGCTCACCCCGTGTTGGGGACAAAACGAATTTTCAGGTATGTAGTACCTATTAGACTTTTTTATTATGCACAAAACAATACACAGCAAGTACCTAGTTACTTCAATTTAATAAAACAAACTTATTGTTCGACATGTCTTTATATTCACATTTTAATAAATTACTATATAATAATAACAACATTTTAAAGTCACTAAACATTCATACGCACATGGTTAGTTGTTAAGGTACATTATAAAATAATATTCATCGGTAATAAATACATTATTCGTACATAAAGTACATATACATACCTGCTTACATAAATATTAAAAGCTAAAATACAGTCCTAACCACAATATATAATATGTAGATATATTTTACAAATTTTACTAGTAAGTTTTATAAAAACCATTACAAAATTACATTGGCCACTATATTTTTCAAAATCATTGAATCATCTTGCCTTTCTTCCACATACAAACTAAAATGCACCTCTGCTGTTAAATGCTATTTAAATTATAAGTTATTCAAAATACTAATAAAATTGTTGTTAACAATGTAACACAATATTCATTGCAATCAATCATACATTCAGACATTGTTAATTTGGCAATAGTTATAATAATGACGTTATTTGTATACCGACCAGAGAAATAAAGAACCTCGCCATATTACGGAATTTCAATGGAACTAATTTTATAAGGGAAATTGTTGCCATAGTCGTAAAAATATACACGTGGCGCCCCCAGCGAGGTTTTTTATTTCTTTGGTCAGGCTTTACATGTGTAAGTACCTAATTTTGTACTAACAGATTAAGAACTAAATTAACTAGCATACACTTTATGTGAGATAATGTTAAGATACAACTAAAGGTTAAATGATAGAATAGAACACTCTTCAGCATGTAATGCCCTAAGGGCTTGACTTGGCTTACATAAAATTATATTAAGCTAAGTGTGAGATTTGCGTTGTCAGATGATGTTTACAAAATAGTACCTACACCTAAGTCTTATCATAACAGTGATGATTATACAACATGTATGTATAGGTAGGTGGTATGGTATGACAACATTAAGTAAAAAAAACATACATGCTTATTACTTGTGATTGCACTAGGTGCATTTTATATATTTTATAAATCAATACTTCTTCTGGTTATTTATATTTTCCTAAATTCTAGCCTTACAAGCAAAATTATTTTGGTCAAACCTGCCATTACTTACTTAATGTCCAAAAATCGATTTTGGCAATGTTTTTTCATTTTGTATTAAATTAACAAGGTTTTTTATCATTATCAAGTCACTGCAGAACATGTGGTAATATAGTTTTTGTGGATCTCTGAAAGTAGTATGTGTTATACACTCAATAGGTATTATATTTGTTACAAAAGTTGTACATGTTGCATAATTAAATCATTACTATGATAATAATGATTAATTTTAAAATATAAGACTTATAGTATGGAAATAAATAATTTACACATAAATCTAATGGAAATTTGAGTATTGACAATCTAATGAATCTAACCTAACATTCAGATAATTAATTACCTAGAAAAGATTAAATCACTGTGATCATTCGTAAGAAAATGGTATACAAATTGGGCCTTTTTCTTATCTATAACCTGCTTATTGATACGAGATTGGGGCTCCTGAATTTGGCTTGGGTTATCTCTTAGAAAGATGGCACCGAAGAGTGTTGACAAGGTTTTAGCATCGAGGCCATTTTCAGCACTGTGCTGAAGAGCTTCTTGCAAGAATTCACACAAGTAGAGGAAGACATTTTTTCTAAACTCTGGCAGCTCCATAACAATCTGTTTGCACTGTAAGTAGTTAGCAGATGCCCTTAAGCATACAGACTGCAAGTTGTAAGGAATGATTGGGTCTGCTGTGCTCTCAAGCAGCAATAACAAAGCTTCTGCCACAGAGTGGATACTACCAGGTATGGGGTCTATAGAGCCACTGTCAAGCCAATCTCTGATCTGAAGAACTTCAGAGTGTAACCCAGGCTGCTCAAAGAGATTTGGCTCCTTCAACCCATGCAAATAAATATGGTCTACTAAGAACCAAATCTCTTTTGGTATTGAATAAGTGGAGTGATTTGAAGCAGTCTGATCTCTCTTGTTTTCTAATTCAATCAGCTTGCCCAGGGGTACCTCCCTAATTGGTTTATTTAAATTCACTAGAACTTCTATTGAACAACCAAAACAACTCCTCTGGTATGTTCCATTTACTGTTATAAAAATATCTTTTCCTCCATACAAATGTAATACCAATATATCATACATTTTGTCAGTACCAGCATTCATCTTGCAAGCTGAGGTTTTGTTAATAAGTACTTTGAGTTGGATTTCACATGATTCATCGGCATTAATACATTTTTTGTAAGGTTCAACAATCAGCCATTCTTTACAGAAACTTGCTTCATCTAATTTTTTGATAAATTCAAATTCAACAGGTAGTTTACCAATGTTTTTAATTGTGATGGTTCGTACTTGTAGTTCTAAGTATTTTACTGTTCCAAAATCTATTTCTGTGACATCCACTTTAACTTGTGGTATCAATTCATTTTCTAGCTTATCCAGTTGTTTGATTACTTCCTCATATACTTTTCTGTATTTTTCCTCATTGATAATTTTAATAGATGAACTGAAATATGCTGAAACCGGTTTGTGGTCACTGATGTTTAGTGCTGGGTGACTCCTGTAAGCAAGTTGTACAATATTTTCACCTTTCCAAAATATCCTGTCGCACCAAGCGGGAGCGCGGTTCTTTTCACTGGAGTCCCAGTTGTCAGTGCCTGGGTCATATTTGTATGTAGGTTTAAAGTTTATTGTGCCTTCTGCATATCCAGCAAACACATGATTACTTCTATGCTGTTGTCGTAATTGGTCCCATTCTAGGATAGGTGCAAAATTATTCTCATCAACCATTTTTTTCACACTACTGGGGTCAAGCTCCGTGATTCTATAATTCAAATCTCCCAGCCAGTACACCTGGTCATGGTCTTTTATGGCCTTTGGCATTTGGTTTGGCTGCACAAACCTAATCCTGCTGCATATATCTCTGAAATCTTGGTTGCGTCTTTCATATTCTTCCACATGCGCAGCCAAATGTGAATTCACAAAACACATGGAAGTGCTGTGTATATCAAATCTTATTGATACTCCTCCTTTATTGCCCATTTTACCCATAATACCTGTTCCAACCGTATCACATACAATATTACGTACATGAGGCATGTGTTGCTCTTTGATGAGGACTATTAACATCATTCCAACAAGTCGCACCTTTTCCACTTTCACATACTTAGCTCTTGAATCCAAGTAACTAACTACTGCGTTGTACCACTCATCTTCCCTCACAGTTTGGTCAAATAAAAATGTCTCTTTGGATAGATCAAGCTCTTGAAAACCCACTGCATATATGTCTGGAGGTTCCTTGTCAACGCTGAGCCAGGCTTTCAGTGGAATAACAGGGGCTTTATCATTCACATTCCATGTGCCACAAAAAATTGTGAAGTTATTCGTGAATGTGTATTCCAGTTCTTTATCAGACATCTTACGTTTGATTAAACTCTCCCTGATTGCCACAGGGGCAGAGCCTTGTGTGTGGGCGACTCCAGCTCGAGGCAAAACCATGGTTTGGGCTATTACTTCATCTTCATGATTACCATTGTATTTTTTGAGCCACAGAAACTCTGGCTGTATAGATAACTTATTCACAGCTTCAATACCTCGAAAAAGATCATCCACGAAGGTGTCCACACGAGAAGTCATTTGAATTTCGAACTTATATTTCTGATTACGAGATTGTAAGTTGAGGTACAGTACGGTCTCGGAATCTGATGGCTTATTATCTATCTCGCATTTAAAACTATTGTCAATAGGTAGTACTATCTCTACTGATAAGTCGGTGAAGGATTTAGGCGGGTAGCAAGAGGTATGTAAGCAAAATACGGCCTTTTCGTCTCCATATTCGACGATCGCTAACAGTCGATCCTTCTTCACCCAGTCCTGATGGAACACTTTTGCGTCGCATAGGAATGCTGTCACTCTTTCGCTGGATAAAAACTTTTCCTGTACTACCGACTTAATTTCCTCGTGATTCATTTTAACACACAGATTTTAAATTAATTACTTATTTTGACATAATCCTACAAAATGCAAAACGATTTTTCTTTTTTTCCTTTTTTTTTTTTTTTGTTTAATTTATGGCCTGGTTTCAAGACCTTTTGGCCAAGTCTTATTTGGTCCAGTATCACAAACACTTCTTGTTTCTTCACTTATTTAAAGTTTATTAACCGTATTTTTAATATATTTGTATAATGGAAAATAACATTCTTTCACTTTTAGTAAATCACACAAGCGGCGGGGGGAAATATTTACGTCCAATTCGCTCAAGTCACTTGCGAGTATCAAACGTTGTACAGAAAATGACGGACATGACAAAATCAGATGTTCTGCGTCACAATGAGCTTGTTGACAGTGTTCACATTTGCTATCTTGAATTATGTTCAGTCTGCATAAGTGGGCTGGTATCTTTGAATGTCCAAATCTTAGGCGATTAATTATGGTAATAAAGGGTAAAAATTTCCATTAATATCCCACGATTTTGGGGGAGGGGGGGGGGAGGGGGGAGGGGGGGGGAGGGGGGTGTCCCCCGATACCACCCCCCCCCCTTAGGAGGTGCATAGTTTTCGAGATATTTAAGGTCAAAGTTTTGAGGTTATGTCCAGTTTTATAACCATTTTTAGGTTAATTAGGCCATATTTGGTAACTAATTATACCACAATTAGGAGGGGGGGGAGTTGGGGGAACCCCCCTCCCCCCTCCCCCAAGCGCGGAGATAAGAAGTTTCCACAAAATAAAAAAATAATAATTTTGAGGTTATGTTCGCCAAAACAACCCAACTAACAGTGTTCAGAGATGCTCCAAGTCGGTTCTGGGTAGGGGAAAAGACAGCAGGGGGAAGTCCACCCTCCCCAGTCTTCCTGCCCTGCACTTTTCTTTCTGGGTGGCAACAAAAAAAAATTTACTAACACCCCGAAGGCTAAGGCGGTCTCTCGCTCGCTGCGCTCGCTCCGTTCCCGCCTTAGCCTTCGGAACCTATTTCCGCCTTAGTGGTTTTAACTTTCGTGCAGAATGCAAAAAAAAAAAAAAATTACTTATTCACTTGAATTACTTACATTTTTGCATGACATTTAACGTAAATTATACAATAAAATTGTTTTCACTAACGAAAATAATAATTCTAATGTATTTTAAAGCAAAATAAAGTAGCAAGAAAAAAAAAAACTTTAAACTTGGCTGTATGAACACGGTACGAACACACTACCACGCAAAAAAAAAAAAAACGTGGTCTTTTTACAACCAAATTTGTTGATTTTAGAAAATTAATTTCTCGAAAACTATGAGTCTCCTAAACTTGAAACTTGGCATAAATGCTTCTTAAGTATAGACCTTTTAGCCATAAAATCATGAACCGCCAAAGCCTGGGATATTAATGGAAAGTTTAGCCTAATAAAGTCACGGCTAGCATTAGGTAAGTCATTGTACCACGGCTTGTTTGGTATATCCAGCTGTATTTCTCCATACCATTTTCCCTTAGTTTCTTGATCAGTCTTCCAGAAATCACGCCAAAAGTGCAAAATATCTTCTCTTATAAATTGATAACAGTCAGTGAAAGGAATTTGCATAGCCAACCTTACATCTAGAGCATTTATACCCTCAAAAGCTGTTCTATCAGCGACCTCATTGCCTGTGATTCCTTTATGTGAAGGCACCCACATAAAAGCAACCTCAATACCATTACTTGCATATCCTATTAAATAGGTACTGCTTGATATTGTATACCAAATAATTATTTTTAAAATGTATTTTATTATTTACAAGGCATTGTACTAAGCTCAAGGAATCAGTCACAATCAAAAAATATTTTCTAAAATGTATGTTATTTATTCTTTTCATTGCTTCCAGGACAGCATATGCTTCAGCAGTGAAAATGGAGCATGTCGAGCTTAGAGTAAAGCTCTGCGCAAATTTTATTTGTGGGTCGTATACTGCACTTCTTACATGAATATCATTCTTACTTCCATCTGTATAAAATCGGTAATACTTTTTATTCTGTTCCAAGAAAATTAGATAATCTATGTTGGAGTAAACTTTAGTTTCAATAATCTGTACTGCGAATGTATGATTACTGTATGAAGCTATGTAGCAGGGCCATAAGGAATGTTTAAATATTGAAGAATATTTCTTTTGTATTTCCAGGAAAATGTGATGCAGTTCAGGAAATTCTCCTCTTAGGAGTTTTGGACCAGATGTCAGTGGACCTTCAAATTGGACAGAATCAGGTAGAATTTTTTTAATAACAAGTTGATTATTAGATGCATTTAGCTTAGCACAGAATCTCTCAGCAATGAGCAGTCTCCTAAGACACAGTGGTTCAATTTTAGCTTCAACTTCCATAGCCCTGATGGGGGTTGAACACATTGCACCCAAAATAATACGCAGAGCTCTATTCTGAAGCACATTCAATTTATATACATAAGTACTATTCATATAAGCCAGACAACTGTAGTCAAAGTGGCTTCTCACAATTGATTTGTATAACATAGAAAGTGTTTTAGGGTCTGCACCCCAAGATACTCCTGCTAGACATTTAAGAATGTTGATACCTTTTAAAGCATTCTTTGTGATGTACTGAATGTGTTTTTCAAATGTCAGTTTTGTGTCCAAAACTATTCCCAAAAATTTATGACTCATCACAACTGGAATATTGATATTATTATAATTAACATGTACAGAAGGAATATCTTTGCTAAGAATTAACACACTGCTTTTGTTAGGATTAATTTTCAGATCAAGCTCATCTGAATAGTATTTATGAAGCTGTTTGAGGGCAGTATTTACATTATTTACAGCAGTATCTACATTATAATCTCCACTGTACAAAACCAAATCATCTGCGAATTGTAAGATACTAACATTATTAGTATTTACATATTTACAAATTTCACTTGTGTACAAGTTATATAATAAAGGAGACAGAGTCGCCCCCTGCATCGTACCTTTGGAAGCTGACTTAGGACCATGTAAAATGTTATTATGTTTGACATATAAAATCCTGTTTGTTAAAAAGTTATATATCCATTTGCACAACAAGCCAGGAATACCTAAGCGCGATAAAATTTTGACCAATATACCAGGCTGAACATTATCAAAAGCCCCTTGAACATCTAAGAAAGTACAAACAATTGATTTGTATCTTTTCCAATGTTTCAGGTCTGATACCAGGGAAACGAAACTGTCTGCACAACTACGACCTCTACGAAACCCAAATTGAATGTTCGGAATAATGCTGTTAGACTCCACAAACCAGTCAAGACGAATCTTGATCATATTCTCAAAGATTTTGCCTAAACACGAGGATAAAGATATAGGTCGGTAAGAGTTGGCATCATCTGGAGGTTTGTCAGCTTTAAGAACAGGGATAACACACTGAGTTTTCCAAGATTCAGGAATGATTTGCTGAAGCCAAAGAGCATTAAGTATATCTAAAAATAGTTTTTGGACAGATGGATGTAAATGTTTTATTAAAAGATATGGAAATCCATCCAAACCTGGAGTAGTATTCCTACGTGAGTCTAAACTTAATTTGAATTCTTCAAAGGTAAATGGATCTAATAGAAATTTGGAATTACTGTTTGAATTATTTAGACTGAATCTAGCATTTAATCCTTCAATATCTCTACCATTAGCTGAAAGCTTATCTAAAAAGGAACTTACAAATGTGTCACAATAAGTTTTATTGTTGGCTTTAATCCTCTTAAACAACTTGATGGAATTCCATATTTTACTGATTGGAGTTGTTCTATTAAAACTATTACAAAGATTTCTCCAGCCATCTTTTTTCTCCTCAGAAATAGTCTTCTTTTTAATTGCATCCAACTTTTTATAATTAATATAGTTTGATATAGAAGGATTATTCCTGTAAAATTTCAATGCTTCATATGAAGCAACTACAGCCTTCTCACATCTTTCATTCCACCATGGAGCTGGTGGTTTTGATCTAAAAGTACTATGTCTCACAAATCTAGGAACACACTCCAGTTTTAGTGAATTAAGTCTATCACAAAAAAGATTATATGCTTGTAATGGGTCAGACTCATCCACAATCACATTATCGAAATAGTTTTCTGAAATATTATAATACCTGTTCCAATCTGTCTTGTTGTATAAAAACTTTTCATGTGGAGGATTATATTGATATCTGTCTATACTCAGTGTGATTTCAACTATAGTAGGATAATGGTAACTACCCATATTATCGTCGTGAACTGACCAGTTACACAAGGGAGTTATGCATGCACTTGCAAAGCTAACATCAATAGCTGAGGGTACAGTATTAGGGTAATGTATTGTTGTAACAGAGCCATCATTAAGAATACATAAATCTAACTCGTCAATTAAATCATATAGCTGTTGGCCTCGACCTTTCGTTGATAAGCATCCAAAAGCAATATGGTGAGCATTAAAATCTCCAGTTACTAGGATTGGCTTAGGAAGATTTCTTAAAATATTGCGTAGCTTATTTATTCTCATATTTCCACTCGAAGGTGGGCAATAAGAACCAAGAATCGTTAAATTTCCGCGCACCGTGGTAAGAGATATTGCAATTGTTTGAATATCCTCATAAAAAGTGGTTTGCAAAAGATTATATTTAAGATACGGTTTTATTAATATAGCAACGCCGCCGTGTTGGTTACTGGCGTTTCGATAATAAATGTTAAAACCAGGTATACTAAAACTGCGATCAGAATTCTTAAACCAAGTTTCATTGAGAAGACAGATATCAATACTTTGTTCTTGTAAAAACTTTATTAGAAGGGGCTTTTTACTATGAGCACTCTGTATGTTATAATGTGCAATGCGTAAATGTGATTGTGTGATTGGTGTACTATCCATTAACTAAGAGATTTAAAAAGCATTTCCTTAATTGATTTAGTTGTGATGTTAGAACCCTCATTACTATTGGCTAGTGATACAAGACAGCGGACAATTGCCATTGTTAAATCATTGCTAGATAGCAATATGGCTTTTAAATCTTCCATTTTGGTAGGAGTATCTTTATTTACATTTTGTGAGGCAGGAGAAATATTAACATTATTTACAGAAGTATTTACAGGATTATTTACAGATGTATTTACAGGAGTATTTACGACATTATTTACAAATGGGGCAAAATTGTATGCAGGTTTTACTGGTTTCTTTGGTAAAGGAGGGAATTCATCATTAGTAATCTTTTTAGTATTAACAACACTCGAGTAAGATATCTTATTCTTTTTTTCTTCAATTTTTCTCATCTTAATTGGACATAATTTAGAGATTGCTAAATGAGGGCCGCTGCAATTTGCGCAGCATAATTGATCTGGTTTATCACAAGCACGGAATGAATGGTCGCCGCCGCAGCAGCTGCATCTCTGCTTCCCATTACATGCTTTTGCAGAGTGGTTGAATTTTAAGCAGCGATAGCACTGCTGCAATGGTGGGATATATTCAAACACTCTGTATGAAAAGAGGTCATATTGGACAGTATCAGGCAAGACATTAGAAAGAAAGGTTAAACTGACTGTTTGTAATGGCACTTTTTCATTGTTAACTTTCTTTGTAAATCTTCTGATGGCGACAATTTCATAGTTTGAGGATAATTTTGTATACAGCTCTTTATTGGAAATATGTGCAGGCACAAAACGGATAATGCCTGTCCTCTCAATCTGCGTTGCTGGGATGAAGGCTCTCAAGTTATGTTTCTGAAGAAATTCTGTGTTGTTTATAAAATTGTTAGCAGTGTTGTATTGTTTAAAAATCAGTACAATCTTATTAGCGTTCAATCTGTGAATCGCTGTCACACCTTTAACGTCTGGAGAAGTTGTAAATATATGGTTTAAATATATTGGACTTTTATTACCAATCCTTTCAGTACCTTCGCCTTGAACAAATACTTTATATTCAAGATTTAAAGCATTCTCAGGGTATAGTCTTTTATAATTTGGTTTATAGAAGGGTAAGTAGGAAGCCTGCTCACCACCCCCGCCGCTAGAAGTGTCCTCATGTCTCTTACGTTTAGCGTCCGGATTGAGGGCAGGAGGGCCCTCAACCCCTTCGTTGCCGTCCATAGCACACTATCACCAGTTAATTTACACTAAATTACACAGGGAAAAGATTATTCAACTAAGAAAACTGCAAATAAAAATTGGAGCAAAAATCAAAAACGCCCGCTTTACTTGAGTTTCCCGCCAAGAATCTTCTTTTTTTCCCATTGTTGACGTTCGCTTACTACTTTTTTAAATTCATTCGTTCTTTATGGAAACGGGAAAGGCACATGCTATACTGCCGTTGTTTACAGTATTTTTCCTGTTTGTTATCCAGTCTGTCTGTCCGTTTGTCCGTTCCGTCCGTCCGTCCGTCCATCCACACACACTAGTCCACTTCACAGAACAGTCTGCAGTCCAGCCCAGCCAGCCAGTCACTCACTTCAACCAGTATCTTGGTTTTTTCCACAGACATTCAATAAACGGTTGTTTCTCTTTGAGATTGAGACAAAAAAAAGCAATAAATTTTTGAACGGAAATGATCAGTCAGTGCTTTTATGAAGAAAGTTCATATAAATCAATCAAAAGCAGGACTTTTATTTATTATTTGTCTTTCTTTCTTTTCTTTCGTACAGTTGTTTCAGATAAATGTTGTTATATTGTTATGTTTTTTTCTTATTATTATATCATCTTTATCTGTAATTTTATCTAAATGAAATATTGAATGAAATAAATAAATTAAAAAACTGTCGGTAAATAAATAAAACATAACAGTATTCATAAACTCTGAGATTGCGAAAATGTCAAAAAAAAAACTCTGTGATCGGGTTTGTTTTCATGATTTATTTTTGCTTGTTTTCGTAATTCTGTTAAATATATTGATTGAGTGGGTGTTGACAAGGTCAGACAGAAGTCGAAATATTGTCTGCCTTATCACAAGTTCACATACAATGAGTGCACCGACTGATTGGCAGCTGGGATGTACGGAGATGAAACAGAGAGGTTCTCATCTGTTGCGTTCTGGACAATGGTCAGATTGCACGTTCCTTGTGGGCTCGGAGCCCCACCAACTCGCTGTAGGTGGCCACAAGCTGATCCTGGCCATGGCATCTCCAGTTTTCGAGGCTATGTTCTATGGTGGAATGGCTGAGAGAAATGAACCTATTCCTATTTTAGATGTGCAACCTGACGCTTTTAAAGCGCTTTTGGAGTAAGTTGTACAATTGTATTTATAGATGATTTTTTTAGCTGATATTACTGTTGCTTACTTGTTATATTGTATAATATGTAGCTGTTTACTCATTCTACAGCCGAATCTTAATGTTTATTTTTCCTTTTTTTAAAAGGCATATAAACTTTTCCTCACCATGTGAGGAAATCCTCAACAGTGACAAACATAGCTTGGCTTGGCATTCAATTATGCTTTTACCATAAAAATACAATTAAGAACATAGAAATAACATTTGAAATGTATTTGCAGATACATTTACACAGACAACATTGTGATCTCTTCATTTGATAAAGCTTGTGAACTGTGCTACGGAGCCAAGAAGTACATGCTACCACATTTAGTGAAGGAATGCACTAGATACCTCTGGTCAGACCTGTATCCTCGCAACGCTTGCCGGGCTTACGAGTTTGCAAGGCTATTTGAAGAGAATGTGCTTATGGACAAGTGTATTCAGGTATGAGATATATTTTTAACAATGGTAAGACAATAATTACTATATATAAATTATCTAAAAAATAAAGAAAATAAAAGCAACAGTTTAAAATAAATAAATAAATAAAATAGTAGGTACTAATGTTATAAAAAAGGTATGTCTGTTTCTTTCTTTCTTTCTGTTGTTGTAGAATATTGATTTCAATATCAATTTAATTACTTCAATCTCAAAGTCAAAGTATTTATTTTCAACTTTAGGATATTTACATCACTATCAATTACATAGTCTACTAAATTCTTTACTATCTAAAGCTATTAAAAGAAGGTTAAGTTTTCCTTATATTTTCCTCCTACAATGTAGAAGTATCCTGCTTTGTCCTATCTACATCTACATCTACACTTCTACACTAATATTATAAAGAGGAAAGATTTGTATTTTTGTGTGTGTGTGTATGTTTGTAACGAATAAACTCAAAAACTACTGAACCGATTTCAAAAATTCTTTCACCATTAGAAAGCTTTATTCACCCTGAGTAACATAGGCTATATTTTATTTTCAAAAAAATTAGGGATCCTTACTAAAACTTCAATAATGTAACCCAAGGTGTAAAAAAAAACCCTAAAATATTCCTTATAATTGCATGGGCTCCGAAACTACTGAGCCGATTTTTATGAAACTTAGTACGAAGATAGAATAGACCTTGGGGACGGACAAAGGCTACTTTTTACTGCAGGAAAATACCTCATTCCCACGGGAAAGACTGCAAGCGCGGGCGGTACCGTGGGGCGGAAACTTGGTATCAGTACCAATGAGCTTGGGGTATGGTATGATAGAATAGACCTTGAAAATTAATATAAGCTACCTTTTACCGCGGAAAAACTCTTTAATCCCACGGGAAAAATGGCAGCGCGAGCGGAAAGTTTTGATAAAACTTTGTACAGAGATAAAATAGACCCTGGGGATGTAAAAAGGATACCTTTTACCACGGGAAAATAGATCTTTCCGCGGGAAAATAATACCTCATCCCCACTGGAAAAATAGTATCGCGGGCGGAAAATAAACTTGGTACAGTAATATAAAAGATTCTGGGGTGATAAAGGTTACCTTATACCGCGGGAAAATTCTTTATTCCCACGGGAAAAGTGGTAGGGTGGGTCAGAAGTTTTGATGAAACTTGATACAGAGATAGAATAGACCTTGGGAAAGGTAACAGACTACCTGTAACCGCGGGACAATAGCTTATTCCCACGGGAAAATGGTAGTTCGGGAGGGAATTTTTAGTGAAACTTGATACAGAGATAAATTTATTTAGATTTTGGGATGAACAACAATTTATTTTGCTGCCACAAAATAAAACAACTTTCGATATATATATGTAGTTAGTTAACAGGGAAGCTATGAATCTATAAATCCAAAAAAGATCTATAAAAAAAGTAAAACAAAAAAACGTGATTTAAAAAAACATTGAATTATATATACCCGAGCGAAGCCGGGGCGGGCCGCTATTATGATTATATCTAAAAGCTTACCATTATTTTTTTAAAAACTGAATACTTTTAAATTTATTTTATAATTATAGTCTCATGGACTGATAGCACGTTAAAATTAATGTAAAAAAAAAAAATTATAATTATAAACTTTCAGATAATCAGTACGAATACCAAAGAAGTTCTGACAGATGCGAGCTTCGAAGACGTAGATATAAACACGGTTATCACAGTATTCTCGCTGGACCACTTGAATGTAGACAGTGAGTTGGACCTGTTTGAAGCGTGCGTGAGGTATGCCAAGGCGCAGGAGAAGAGGACCGGGGAAAGAAGCATGAGTCCACCTCTAGAAGGACCCAGCACGAGCGCTTCTACATCCAAGGACAAGGTAAGATAAGATATGCAGTAATGTGGATATATCATTTGAATTTGTTTCAAAAAACTCATTTGTTTGAAGAGACGACAACGCCCTCTACTAGCTATAGAGAACGGAAACGAAAAAAATACTTTATCAATAGAATAAGGCAGGCATTTCACGGTAGTCAAAGACTAAAGACGAAAGGGACGCAGTTATGCGCATAACTGCGTCCCTTTCGCCTTCTGTCTTCTATATCCTTTGAAATAGGTGCCTAACTTTTTTTAAAAATTGTCCTATGCTTGGGTCGAAAAAGTACGACGGATCAAGCTTCACCAGAGTTGAATAGGTGCCTAACTTATATACACTTCAACAGTTTATAAGCAATCATAATTTGTCAGGTGGTGAATATAGAGAGCAGCGCTGAGAACAGTCCTCTGTCCGTGACGGAGCACAAGGGGGGGGAGGGGGACCACGCGCCGGACCCCACCGCCGTCGACTCCTGCCCGCCCGACAAGAAGGACGACAAGCCAGGTCTTTACAACACATTTTTAACCCCCGACGACTTCTTCAAAGCTGAAATGAAATGAAGTATGTTTTTATTCAAAGTAAGATTTTACAAATCACTTTGCGACGTCGAGGCGAGTTCACAATTTGGCTGTCTTCTGTGGAGCTGTAGCACAGAAGCCTAAGAACAGTAAGTTATCTCCATACCAACTGGCCGCATCGGTTTGAATGTGAGCTCGGCGTGTAGGCACGCGTCGTCACGCACACGCTTGCATTGAGCCCATACTGTCCCCCCCTTATTCCCCCTTATTGTATGCTAGTGTGTGTGACAGCGCGTGCTATACAGCGCGCGGCGCGGACGCATATATTCAAACCGACGACAGCGGCACGTTTGTATGAAGATAACTTACTGGTTATACTGTGGCTGTAGGTTTGGAAGAGGCTATGTAGCCTATGAGGGCTGACTACAATAGATCCACTATGGGTCGCAGTGGTCTTGGGTATCTATTGCCTTTCCTTCTCCACCCAAACCATAATCATAACCCCCGACGAAAAAGAGGGGGGTATTGTAAGTATGACATGTGTGTCTGTCTGTCTGTCTGTGGCATCGTAGCTTTTTTCGCCAATTTCGATCTAGTTTTTTGTTTGCAAGATGTTACAATCGAAAGTGTTCTTAGCCAGGAAAATATCTTCAGCCATTTCAAGATTTTCAGCTCTTCTAGTTGCTGAAAGGATCTAAGTAACGGTTTGGTGGCGGGGGTTTTTAATTTTTTTAATTGAATGTTCTGATAAGTGTCAGCCCCGAATCTGAATTTACCAAATTTGATACTTTTTTGGCCAGTTGTTTGACAGTACAATGTTTTCCAATTTCATTGATTGTCTACTTTCATTTGTCAAACTCTAAAAATGCTTGTACCTACTCCAGACACGAAATCCCGCATACGGCCAGCGATAGAAAAGATCCGTTTCCTGACACTGACGCCGCAGCAGTTTGCGGAGGGCCCGGCCAGGTCTTCGCTGCTCACCGAGTCGGAAGCCTTCGCCGTGCTCATGAACATCCTCTCCAGCTGTTCCGATGTGCCGATGCCGCGAGGCTTCTCCACCTGCCGCGTGCCTAGGAAACAGCTGATTGGGGGACTGTCTTCTAATGTAAGTTGTAAACGGATTAGCAGTTATTTGTACTCTTGCGTTAAATTCACCATTTAAAAAAGGTTAAACTTCGTAAATTAAAAGGTTTATTATGTAGGAAACCATAGCAGTTGTGTTATAACATTTCAAATCGGGTTGGTTCTTTGGAGTGACAAAATCTATGATTGTAAGTAAGTAACTCTTTAATGCTTACACATATAAATTGTAAAGCCTAAGAGAAGTAAAAAACCTCGCCATATTGCGTAATTTCAATAGAACTATAGAAATATAGACGTGGCGTACCCAGAGCAGGTTTTTTATTTCTTTGGTCAGACTTAAGGTGTGTGTGATGATGTGTCAGATGCCGACGTTCACGGTGGACACGCCGAGCCCGGTGAGCGTGGAGCAGGTGTTCGGGGCGGAGCGCCCCTCCAACCCGCAGCCCTGCATGCAGTACCCCGACCGGGACAGAGACGGTAACACACACACACACACACACGCCCATTCATACACACATAAATACAACATAAACTTAGATATACATACACACACACATCCGTTTAAAAAATATACCTACACAATGCATGCAACACATACCCGCACACACACACCCACACATTTAACAAGCCAACCCGCAGTTCTGCATCCAGTAGGCATTCTACTACCAACTTACCTTTAAAATTCGCAATCAAGTATATAAAAAGAAAATTCCGATTTTTTTTCTTCTAATTTTACAATCAAATGGCGCTTAGTCCCGAGTGGAGACCATCTGTCTAGGCGCGCCGCCGCTATACGTAATTTGTGCACATACCAAACACGATGGACAAGAAAAACAAAAATTTGAGCATCATAATGAAATGAATGACCATTGCAGGCGCGCGCGTGTCAGCGATCCACCACGCCCCCTCCCTGCCGTGCGCGGGGGTGCACGCCCCCCTGCCCCCCGCGGAGCACCCCCGCGGCGCCGCCGACCAGATCTACTGCCAGCGCGCCATCGTGCAGCAGACAGACTGCCTCAACACCAGCGTGCTCGACTGCTCCGTCACATTCATGGTGGATAAGAACATCTGCTTGTTGGGGGTGCAGGTTGGTAACACTATTTCTAGGCTTTGTGAAGTAAGTTTTAAGAATAAGTTTTAATATGGACCATCAGGAAGACGAGATTTTTGTTCTATTCTAATTTTTTTGATAGGAGTTTTCATTTCATAATTTTTAATTTGGTTATTAAAGTAACAGACAATTTATATTTGGTGTTTAATTACTCTTGTCGACTGTATTACGACGAATATGGATTACGACAAATTAGGAATACGACGAATCTGGAATACGACAAGTCCGGAACATGACGAATTCGGAACAAATCCTCTTGACGACGGTTCCGATCCGTCGATATTAAGATCGGGCGTTTCTTACTCTCGAATGCCACACTATGGTCTGTTTCATATAAATCCGGACAAAAGTTCGTTGACCTCTTTCTTTTCTTGAAAGTTATTAAAAATAATATAACGCCAAAATCTCTGGCAAGGTCACACGGTCTCCCCACCTTCTACTACGGTATGCCAAATTACGTATTCTACGATGACTTCCTATAGTTTTATCGTATCGTTTGGAAAAAATGTGCGCTATGCAGGCGTCAATGGCGTTTTGTCCGGATTAATATAAAACAAACCATAGCGCCATAGCGCCAACTTGGTTTCATATTGGGCGGATATTGAGTGAATTAATTTAATCGAAAATTTGTCAACTCTTGGCGGGCAGATTTTCAAGAGTTCGTTCGTTCGTTAACAGCTCATATATGTCCCCATATGTCTGCTACTCTTGATTTTCAAGAGTAGCAGTCTAAAATTGACTTTGGTATTGGGTTGAAATCGGGATCTATATTGATTTCAAGAGTAAAGCCCTAGGTAAAAAAGAGACCTAAATCAAAAGATAAAAAGTAGTTTAAATATTGTTTGCCCAGACCCGTCTCATTTTTGTATCTCCTCACCTTAAGGTTGTCTGGTAGAAATTGCTATTTAGCAATAAGGCCGCCTACAAGTACACTTCCGATCTTGTTTTCGTAAATTTACTGATTCTATTGTTTTCTAGTGTGCAAAAAAGTATATTCTATTCTAATCTAAATAATGTTGTTCATTTTTTTTAGTTTATATTATATCATATCTTATGGGAAAGGCAAAGGGTTCAAAGCTCATACAGCCTAGTCTATAGTAATGATAGGAGATCTTCAGTTTCTTATTTTTTTCATCCGTGTTGAACATCTTCAGCAGTTTCATTTCTTGTCACGGAAATTCACGGGATCATTGAAATGCAAGGGTGGTCCTTACATTCAAACCAGAAACAGCTAAACACTCATTATTTCTCACTTTCATTGAATAGTTCTTCGTTAACGGCACATTATTGCACTAATTCCACCATATTAACACAACAATAACCATGGAAAACTAATTTTAGACAGGATGAAACAATGAACCTGCCATTTCTTCTCGATTCCCGCGTAAAACTTCCCATGTTGTTCAATGTTTTTACAGGTGCCGACGCAAGCCCCCAGTGAGGAGAGCGCAGTAGCAGGTTTAGCCAGTAACAGCTACTCGGAGCTGTTATACGCGCACCTACTGGACGCGGACGGAGCGCGCCTCACGTACACACACTACACCAATAGAGTGCCCTACAGACACCTGCTGGATATCATGTTCAACCGACCCGTCTATATACAGCGGAACAAGGTGCGTATATGTCGCAGTAACAGCTACTCGGAGCTGCTACGGAGCGCGCCTCACGTACACACACTACACCAATAGAGTGCCCTACAGACACCTGCTGGATATCATGTTCAACCGACCCGTCTATATACAGCGGAACAAGGTGCGTATATGTCGCAGTAACAGCTACTCGGAGCTGCTACGGAGCGCGCCTCACGTACACACACTACACCAATAGAGTGCCCTACAGACACCTGCTGGATATCATGTTCAACCGACCCGTCTATATACAGCGGAACAAGGTGCGTATATGTCGCAGTAACAGCTACTCGGAGCTGCTACGGAGCGCGCCTCACGTACACACACTACACCAATAGAGTGCCCTACAGACACCTGCTGGATATCATGTTCAACCGACCCGTCTATATACAGCGGAACAAGGTGCGTATATGTCGCAGTAACAGCTACTCGGAGCTGCTACGGAGCGCGCCTCACGTACACACACTACACCAATAGAGTGCCCTACAGACACCTGCTGGATATCATGTTCAACCGACCCGTCTATATACAGCGGAACAAGGTGCGTATATGTCGCAGTAACAGCTACTCGGAGCTGCTACGGAGCGCGCCTCACGTACACACACTACACCAATAGAGTGCCCTACAGACACCTGCTGGATATCATGTTCAACCGACCCGTCTATATACAGCGGAACAAGGTGCGTATATGTCGCAGTAACAGCTATCCGGAGCTGCTACGGAGCGCGCCTCACGTACACACACTACACCAATAGAGTGCCCTATACGAGTAGTAAAGTCTGACCAAAGAAATAAAAAACCTGCACAGGGGGCGCCACGTGTATATTTTTGTTTGTGGCAACGATTAACATTATAAAATAAGTTCTATTGAAATTCCGCAATTAGGCGAAGTTTTTATTTCTTTGGTCAGGCTTTAAATAAATAAATAAAATTATTCATCTGCAACTAAAGGTAGCAGTTCGAACCGAGCATCAGCGACACCAAAAAGGATAATGTACTCTAAAGTGATGTATTTAAGGTGGACTTTGGAGGCATGCGATAGTGCCGCGAGTGACGCGGCGTTACCGGTGTCTGTGTCGTCGCGACAACTCACTTTTGAGTAAATTCATTCTTAAATATACGGTAATCCGTAAGTCCATTATTATCTGTCGTGTCGCAGCGTCAGTGTCACTGTCGCTCGGTTCGAACGGCAACTTTTAGCGACCTATTTCATTGGCGACAAAGACAAAGTCGTACAAAAACGAAAGGGACGCAGTTATGCGCAAGAGTGAGCGCGGTGTATTTGTATCTCATTCTAACGCATAACTGCGTCCCTTTTCGTTTTTGCACGACTTTGTCTTTGTCGCCAGTGAAATAAGTGCCTTAGAGCCAATTGGTGAACGCCATCTGCACGGTAACGCGCGAACTTGTTGGTTGTTTGCAGGTGTACAAGGTGGGCATAGTGTTCAACAAGGTGGGGTGGTACCCGCTGGGCACGTGCGCGCACCAGGTGGCCGCCGAGTCCGTGTTCTTCAACTTCTGCATCGGCCAGAGCGCGGACTCCGTCAGAGACGGCCTCATCAGATCCATTATATTCACCTACTAGCTTCCCGCCGCGGCTCCGTCCGTGTTAGAAACGGGCTCATCAGCAGGCTTACTACATAAGATGCTACAGGCTCGAGAAGCTGTCAAACGCGACATAGTGACATTAGAGCCATAGTGAATCTGTCATTATGTCGCGTTTGACAGCTTCTGGAGCTACTCGCGCCTTATGTAGTAAGCCTACTGATCCATTATATTCACCTACTAGCTTCCCGCCGTGGCTCCGCTCGCGTTTACCATTTTTCCTGTGGAAACAATGAATTTTCCCGCGGTGAAAGGTAGCTTATGTTATCTCCCAAAGTCTTTTCTTTAAAAAAACAATACAATAGAGTGATGAGATTTTTTTATATACCTACCTGACAGCGCATAATGATATATTATATAGATAAATATTTTTACCTAATGTGTATATTTTGATAATGCATGGAAATAAATTTAAATCTGATGAAGTTTAGCAGCATGCCAATGTAGATAGTATTTATTTTGTTTCTTTTTTGTAAATTGTTTATGAACTTAATTGTCAGATATTCATGATCGATATAGTTTTTTTAAGATCTTTAATCATATCTATTTATCTACGAAAAGAAGGCTCTGGAGATTAAAAGATACTGTTTAGACTGACAACACAGAAAGATAATCTACAAATTGAGTAATTTATAAGAGAAATAATGGAAAGGTAAGTGAGGGAAGTGTCCTCGGAAAAAAGTAATCGATTCTAATTAATCCCTTTGTTAGATTATCGAAAAAAATTTAACACGTATTTTTTTTTTTTTCAATTTGACGAATATTTACCGAATCAAAATGTATGAGAAGGGTACTATGACGTCACTTGTTTCGTACAATTTGTATGGCGGCGTGTCGTTACTGGAAATTTCAAAGTGCTGTATCGTCGGCATTTTTCGTTTGCCAGACGAAAAAAAAAATACGTGTACATTATTTTTTAGTAATCTAACTGACGGACTAATTAGATTTTTTTAGGACACTTCCTCATTCTTGGAAATGCCGATTTAATTTCGTTTCATTCGGAAAAATCCTCAAAACCGCGTTCTTTTATTAGTCACTGAATCGTCACTAACTACCCTGTTAAGCCCGACCAGAAAAATAAAAAACCTCCCCATATTGCGGAGTTTCAATGGAACTCACTAATAACAACCTCCGTGGTCGAGTGGTTAAAAGCTCGTCTGACGTTACGGAGGTTCCGGGTTCGAATCCCGGTGGGGATCCGTCGAACAAATATCACTTTGAGACTTTCCCGCGATAAGCAAGCAATGGAACTAATTTTATAATGGAAATAGTTGGCATAAACATAAAAAATATACATGTGGCGCCCCACGAGCAGGTTTTTATTTTACTGGTCAGGCTTTATATTTCAAATCATCATCAGTAGATTTGGATTCATAAATAGCTTGCATCTCCTAGTTATAGGGCTTTTGAAGTGCATAACTAATAAAAATAAACGTCTTCCTGTCAGGCAATTACATATAAAACCCGACTGGTCGGGTCGAGAACTAAAAATCCTCGCCATATTGCGGTTGTCGTATAAATATATACACGTGGCGCCTTCAGAGCAGGTTTATTATTTCTTTGGTCACGCTTTAATTTGTTAACAACGTGATATTCAAAATATTCAAATATGCATACCGTACTTAAGATGGTACATTTTCGAGTGTGGCTATTGAGCTATTTAGTACGAATTATTACTTCAAGTCGTAATTCTAGGGCGACCTAGGTTTGTGTTTCGGCCAAATGATGTAGATATAGTAGCCGGTAAGTGTGAGAGAAATGCCTTTTATTAATAGAATTAGAATAAGATTACAATATGTTGATGTATTGTTTATTTATTGACTATTTTGAATAGAATTCTGTTTTAAGAGATATATTTTGTTTAATTTGACACGAAATTATCCAATAGTAGTACAAGTAAATAACCCGTGGTAATAAAGATGGCGCCACCTTCATATTGTATCGTGATACCTACATTTACTATCAACATGTTCTGTAGCAATAGGTAGGTACTCATTCATATTATGTGTAGCAGCAGGGAAGGATATATAATATTATCACAGAGTAACTAATATATATTATCAACGTTTTTCTAAAAAAAAACCATTGAGGTTTAGAAAAGTTTAGTTGGAAGAGTTGACAATAAGAAAAATACTGATAACAGGGTGAACTTATGTAATTATATTTATTACTCTTTTACGTACCTAACAACTATCTATATCAGTCTTTATAAATAAGCTATACATAACATTTATTTACAAATTATTGACAAAGTTTAAAATATTTACAAAATATACATTACTTAGATGTAGCAAAGTACATCCTAAAACCTACAGTACGCGCGCGAGTTGTATACATTTGTTTACTTACTTTCTATCTCGATATATCTTACTAACATTAAGGTATTTCAAAATGTAACTTTGTAGCATATCATTTCTTTATAATATGAGAGAATAATCAGTTTTATTTAAAAACATACGTATAGGTATTAACAACTCCCACGCGTACTGTAGTATATGTATATTCCCACTAATATTCTTAAAACAATGCAATCCCTTATGCAATATCATTACTGTTATCTAGCTGGATTTTTAACTTTGATATCAAATTAAAGTGCGAATTTACAGTAGTTACATATTTATAAGCGTGATTCAAGAACATGATAACCACTCTAAACCATTTGATCTCATAACTCAGCACTCAAACTATTAAGATTCTAACCTTAGGAGTTTATGCGGTTCAAGCGATATCAACTGCTAAGTACTTGCATCAGGTAAAATCATTCCTCAACATAAAAAAGAAGCGATACGTATACGCGTGAAATAAAAAGGAATCGATGATTAAAAATAATAATTTTCCATTTTTTATTCAGGAATGGTACCTACTCTGCAGCTGCGGCACCACCTAAGGCTGGTATTTTGCTGGCTAAAAAGACAAAAAACGAAAGGGACTCAGCAGTCATGCGCAAGAGTGAGCGCGGTGTATTTGTATCTCATTCTAACGCATAACTGCGTCCCTTTCGTCTTCTGTCTTCTGTCGCCAGTGAAATAAGGCCCTAACTTGGCAATGAAATTTTCACAGTATTGTACGATTGTACGTCAGACGTACAGTAGCCAGCTCATGCGGTTGGACGCCCGTATTCCGTAGTGGTAGGGGTGAATTATGTAGTGCGAATGTTCAGCCGCATGCGCTGGCTTCCGTACATAATGTACTTGTGACGAAAAAAATATACGTCGATTGAAAACAGTGAAAAAAAGAAACTTTATTGTGGAACAGCTGCGTAGCATACTGTGCTCCTGACTGTACATCTTTTCATACATAATAAACGCCAAGCTAGGCTTAAGCTTGTCCGTGAGATCGATAAATCAAGCAAGGAAGGCAAGATGTGTGTATAATTACATATTTGCTTAATCAGGTAACAAGTATATCAAATTTGAAAATCATTAAGCACAAAATTCCATCTATGTAGATAAAATGTTACAGGTATTGTAACAGTCCGTACATATAACAACTTTAAACAAGTTCACACTAGTTTTTAAAGTCCTACCTCACATTCAATATTCCATTCCCAAAATTCCAACTTAAATCGACACTAAGTGACATTTTTGCAGAGAGACTTATTTTCAGCTTTAGATGACGACCTTCTGTTAACGAAAAGGGTGATGTATTAACCTATATGTCTGCCTGATCTGGGGAAAATAGCGAAATCTTAATACCAACTGGTAATGTTGCCAGAATACATAATGATGATATTGATGATAAATAATTCAATATACCTAATTACCTACTCTGACATCAGGGAAAATGTTGGTCTGCTCCATTCTCTAATCATGTGATAGATACCTAATACTTGCGTATCTTCGGGTTTTTTCATTCGTCTCTCAGTCCTGTCTCACAATTTCCCATGATTGGTACAATTGTTTTCATACAATGATTTGCTTTTACTTTTCTTGTTACTTTAATAAATAAATGATTCCACTGGCTGCTATTCAAAAAGTATTAAGTCATACAATTTCTCGACTAGAGATTGACCCATTATTGTGGTACTTGAAGCCAGACACATTTTTATGGTTCTATTTTCGGTGCCGAGTTGGGACTAGACTTTATAGCCATAACATAAGTATATTCTATTCCATAGAAAGTGGTGTTCCGAATCTTTGAACTGCTAACAAATCTCCCCATTGACTGTCGCTGCAACATCTCCTGTTCAAGATGCTTTGGTCAATGATGATGAACTTTGCTAGGCTCATATAAATAGTGACTGTCAATATTAAAAGGGCATGTTTGTAGTGGGGCTCCAAGTAGGCGTCCGCGTCAACGCGTGTGGGTAATATGCTGCACGGTGTAAGAGATAGTTTGTATTTGTTGCGGTTGTGTCGCGTCCGGAGCGGGAGGCGGAAAGTGGCCGTGAACGCGTCTATGATTCTGCAACGCTGTTCCTTGAATAAATCGATCTCCGCAAACCTCACAGATGTATGGTTTGTCGCCCGTGTGTCGTCGAATGTGCAGAGTTAAATCATTACTCTGAGAAAACGCTTTTTCACAATACGTGCACTTGTATGGCTTTTGCCCAGTATGCACTCGCATGTGTCTGGACAACTTATTGCTACGCGAAAAACCTTTCCCACACACTCTGCATACGCATGGTTTCTCGCCTGTATGAGAGCGGCGATGGCATTGTAAGTCGGAAGACCTCGGGAAACCTTTTCCACAGAAATCGCATTTGTAGGGCTTTTCCCCGGTGTGCCGTCGCATGTGGACAATCAGGTTGGAGGAGTTTGAAAATCCCCTGCCACAGTATAGGCACAAGCAGTTGTTCGGCGGCTTCTCGCGATTAGGCTCATGAATGCGCTTGTGGGAACGCAGATTGTCTTTCCGCGAAAACTTTCTGTCGCATACGTCGCATTGGAAGCATTTCTCTATAGGCATAATATGCGTTTTAGCATGTTTGGCTAAGGACTCTTTTTTAGGGAAACACCTATTACAAGTGTCACACTGATATTGCTCAGAGCCATCATCTAGAGATTTCTCTTTTGGTTTCGGCTTTTTCTCAATGAATGAGACAGACACGCTTTGCCCTTCATGATGTCTCAGTATATGTTTATTGAGTGATATTTCATAAGCAAATCGGAGACCACAAGCATTGCATACATGTTTTCTATCCACTTGACGACATACGTTTCTATGACGTGTCGCTGTTTTGGCAGATGTGAACTCTTTAGAGCAAGTATTGCATTTCAAAGACTGGTCTGGATGGTCAGCTTCATTATGAAATGCCAAGTCTTCTTCAGATAAATACACACCGCTACAAATACCGCACACTTGAAGCATATTCATATTTTCCATATCGCAATTAGGGTCTAAGATTTCGCGTATTACAATTTCTGTGAGTATGTTTTTTCTGCATTCTTCATTTTCATCCTGTTTCATACATGCATGTTCTTCAAAATTCTTCTTCTTTAAGTACATCTTTTTACACATTATACAGCAGAAAACTTTAGTTTCTTTGTGATCTAGGAGGTGGACACTTAAATCTTCTTTGGTTTTATAATGTTTCTTACAAAATACACATACATGTGTTTTGATAGGTTTAGTAGACTTCAATTTGAAACCATTTTCAGTTAATTTACTTAGTATTGAACTAGTTACCATCTTCTTCGGCCGCCCTCTCTTCTTCGGGCCCATTAGTTCTGCATGGAAGCTCCACATGTGTTTGGTCAGGTTGTCAGCTCCATCGTAACTTGTTCCACACAAGGGGCAATATGTACTGACAGAGTCCTCAAATTCTACTTTAATGCACTTCTTTTTTTTATCATGTAATTTAGATTCACTCTCATGTTTTTCTTTCTTTACAGGTTCAATTTTGTTTTCATCTAAATCTTGTCCAAGACCAAAATCAGAATCCATAAAATCATGGTCATCATGTTCATCTGTAGGAAATTGTTCAGTTTTGACTCCTAGAGAATCAGCCTGGAATAGTGGAACCTCCTGAGCAATAATATCATTCTTCTCTTTCTTAAATAGACCTCGTAATTTACTATCTGCTTCTTGCGACTTTTGCTTGAAATCATAAGCTTTTGCCGCCTTTTCCTTGCACTCAAAACATACGGTTGAAGGTAATCCATCTCCAAGTTCAATTTTTACACCGGTTACTACTCCGATGACATAGTTTAATGTAATTGTACCCAAATATACATCAAACACAGAATGCAGCTCAATATCTTTCACCAAACATGTCCGACAGACTTTTTCGTTTTTGATTTCTGTACTTTTAAATGTTGAAGCCATAACTGTAGTAGCATTTCCAAAACAGGAACAATTAAGAAGCTGAGGTGGTATAAAAATAAGAGAGGAAATCCTTGTTTTATACTTATTTCCAGTTAAAATTACACTTGCTTTCTTATATGACCATCCACGTTAACTGAAAAGCAAAAAGCAGAATTTTTAGAAAGGTACCACTATATTTATAAAAATTGTTATATGCAGTAACCATTATGGAACCATAACAGTTCAAAAATGCTTCTGTGAATTGGTAATATTGGAGTATGAACCTGAAAGTTGGTTATTCTTCTGTCTTGTATTCAGTGCTATCATGTTTGTAAGTCAATAAAGTTTTTAAGTATCTATCTATCTATATTAATATGACCATTACATACAAGTGAGTTTTATCATAAAAAGAAATGGTAGGCGGAGCCCCTCTATGGGGACGAACTACAACAGCTAGGTAACCTCAAAACTTGGTATTGGTTTAGGTTTAAGAGTAAATTATGGTCAGAAAGTCAACTTTGGGGCGGAGTGATAATAACCACACGGACTAAACTTCAGGACCTAAGATAAAACACAAAATAACAAATAATTAGTACTTCAGGGGTCTCTATACCTTTAATTAGTTGGGTCTAAATAGAAAGTATCGGTGTTTTACATACCTTACACCACGGACCACGGAATAGTATTGAATGTTTCTGAAGATGAGTGTAATCTTAATTACTGTTTCCTTCAAACACTGAAATCCTTTTCACATCGGCTCAGCAAGCAAAAGAAATCCAATTTTTTATTTTGTGAAATGAATGGCGATTATATTATTGATGATGGCGATTTTACTTTTTTTTAATTTATCTGTTCTAGGTAGCAAAATAGTCAAAGTTTATACAGCCCTCGTCGTTACTGATTTTTTAAAACTCATTCTTATTATATAATTTTTATTTCCTTCCTTTCCTTCTTCATTTCAGTTCTTCCGGTGATTTCTGTCTATTTCTATATTATGAAAATGAACGACGTACTCATTCATTTTGATAAAATAATAAGAAGAATTAATTTATTTAAAAGAAAGATGTAATTAGATGTATTTGTTTCTTTCTTTTATTTTTTATTTAGCTAGCTGTATTCGTGAACCACCAGCTTTCTGTCAACTTGACTTTTGTCATGTTGGAACTATGGGAATTCGCTAAAGTTTTGTTCCTGAAATTGTGTTGTTTTTAGCTTTTTATTGGGATTATTCTGGTTTAATTTCATAAATTGAACTCATGCTGTTTTATTCAGTGTATCGGTAGTGGTGTTCCTGCATTTCAGCCTTATAGGATAAGCGAATCAGATGTTATAGGTCAATATGTCGAGGCTTAGGTGCGATGGTTTACTTGCAAGAGTTGATTTCCCTCTTTACACAGTCCAGACACTGACAAATCGGCATATTCTCGTGGCCGGAGGTGGTGGAGCCTCCAATACAGGCGTCGCTAATGGTTTCGTGAGTATAACCTTATTTGTTTGCTTCGATCTTATTTCAACACAAAAGATGTGTAAAGTCGCCTCGATACGCGTCACCAATTGCATGTTTTTGCAAGGACATTCAGTGTGCATTTCTACACGTGTCGTTGATTCGATAATGTTTAGTTTAATACTGGGATGTTGTGTTTTTAGGAAATATTCGAGCTTTCCCATAACGGGAGTAGATTTGTCGCCGAGGAAGTTATGCGGCATGAGACGGGACCCAACGTCGTGATGACTTGCGATGTTGTTACCGCCGACAACAAGACTTGGGTAGCAGCTGGACAGGTTTGCATATAAACATATTTTTAAGGTAGCTTTATAAAGTAGGTAGGTAGTTGAAAATACCCACAAAACAACTTCTCAGATGATGAGGATAAGTTGTGCTAAATATATCAGATCCTTTCCTACAATCCTTTTGATTTCCCTGGGTTCTTCTTGCTTATCATGTCAGTTACTTATACATACTAAACCATAATTGAAAAATTTAAATAATATAATGTAAAACATATAATGAAATGACTGAATGAGTGTTGCAATAGAGAGCTATTGTGTCTTACGTAAAAAATGTAGATATTCTGTTTAACAAGTACACTTTAAAATTATTTATAAAAAAAATTATTTTTACACCTAAAAAATTTTTATGAAGAAAGTTTCTTTCATTGATTTTAAACAATTTTGTGCATACATTAAATTATTGAAAATTAATGTTTGATTTAGTTTTAGCCGTATACTAAAATACATTTTATATTGGTGATGTTCAATTCAAAGCATAAAATTTATGACTTTTACTTCAGCCCTAAGTACTTAATGCTTATTAGACTCTAATTAGAAACTCTGCTCTCAGTGGGAGTATAACCTATGTCCTTCCAGGGGCCGCATTACAATAAGCAATATTGTAATGCTAATTATCCTACTAATATTATAAATGCGAAAGTTTGTTAGTATATGAATGTATGTCACTTTATCACATACCCTTAAATTACAACCAACAAGTAAATACAATTTGGAGTTAACGAACCAATAGAAAGAACCAGTTAAAATTTTGAAAACAGCTAAAGACCCCAATTAAATTTAGATCCAGATAAAAACTTTAAACTTTAAAAACACACACTCACAAAAGAGAATTAATCAAATTAACTTTCAATTAAAAACTCCCAAACAAACAAAAGACAACTACAAACTAAACTACTACACAACACTACTACTACTACAAAAAAAGCGGCCAAGTGCGAGTCGGAATCGCCCATGAAGGGTTCCGTAGCAGCCAGTAACATAATATAAAAGATTTTGTAGTTTGTTGTGACTTTGATCGATGTTTTAATAATAGTGAAAGGTAAACTGCGGTTTACGATTTATGACGTATTAAAAAAAAACTACTTACTAGATCTCGTTCAAACCAATTTTCGTTGGAAGTTTTCATGGTAATGCACATCATATATTTTTATTAGTTTTATCATTCTCTTATTTTAGAAGTTAGAGGGGGGGGGACACACATTTTTCCACTTTGGAAGCGTCTCTCGCGCAAACTATTGAGTTTAGAAAAAAATGATATTAGAAACCTAAACATCATTTTGGAAGACCTATCCATAGATACCCCACACGTATGGGTTTGATGAAAATTTTTTTTTAGTTTCAATCTTATGTATGGGGACCCCCTAAATTTATTGTTTTTTTTTCTATTTTTGTAAGAAAATCTTAATGCGGTTCACAGAATACATCTACTTACCAAATTTCAACAGTATAGGTATTATAGTTTCGGAATAAAGTGGCTGTGACATACGGACGGACGGACAGACAGACAGACAGACAGACAGACAGACAGACAGACAGACAGACAGACAGACATGACGAATCTATAAGGGTTCCGTTTTTTGCCATTTGGCTACGGAACCCTAAAAACCACCTATCAAAAACCAAGTACAATTATAATAGATAAGTCGAAAAAGGTTCTATCTATTTGCATTTGACATGGGAACTACACAGGTACGCTACACTTTTTACCGCGGGAAAATGCCTCATTCCCACATGATTACTGTTAGCGCGGGCGGAGCCTTGGAGCCGCGGGGATTACGACAGGAACCGCGACCTGTACCCCTACCATGAGTTGCTAACGTAACTTACGCGCTCGATATCGACTACGTAAACGTGCATTTAGTATGGAATTAAAACTACGCCATCTATTGACAGTTATCTGAAGTAAAATTTCTCCATACTAAATGCACGTTTACGTAGTCGATATCGAGCGCGTAAGTTACGTTAGCAACTCATGGTAGGGGTACTGGCCCCCCACTCGGCCCGCACCGGTGGTGGTGCGGCGGTCCGGCGCGCGGCGTGCCATATTGCGTGCTCGCCTCGTTAGTTTTGTTTTACACCTCGCCTGTAGATCATCACCATCATCATCTCAGCCGAAAGACGTCCACTGCTGGACAAAGGCCTACCCCAAGGATCTGCACAATGATCGGTCCTGCGCTGCCCGCATCCAGCGGCTTCCCGCGACCCTCACCAGATCGTCGGTCCACCTCGTGGGGGGCCTGCCCACACTACGTCTTCCGGCGCGCGGTCGCCATTCAAGAACCTTTCTACCACAACGACAGTCGGTTCTATTCGTCGTTTCACCTGTAGATATTTCACATTAAAAAAATGCACCCACAGACAGAACAGCCTTTTTTAAGGTTGTCTGTTGGTTGGTACTAACACCAATGAGCTTTTTTAGCTTACTTAATTAAATAAATATTTTTATTATATGCGTATTATGATTTAATCAACTAATGTATACTCCAGGAGTCGCACTGCCAGCAATATCGTGTGCACATGCGCATGGTGGACGCGGCGGAGATGCGCCGAGGGTCGTTCCGCGCCGAGAACGGGCTGGTGCGCCGGCGCAGGCGGACCGTCTCCGAAAACGACAACATCCCCAAGAAGGACGCCAACAGTAATAAAGCTGACAAACGGATATCATTCGAAATACGGCCTTTGGATAGTGTTCAGACTGATTTTGGGTAAGTACCTACCTTTTTTGTGTTCCAATCGCTATCAAAATTGTTTATTGTTGACTATTGGACATTTAATGTGTACCTAAAATGGCGTACCCATTGTCAATTGTTATTCGCAAACGTCCGTTTTGTGATCTCTTACGACGATTATAATTAAGTTCCATTCGGTCTACGTTACGCGAGCATAAGACAACAAAAAAAAACTTCCAATGTACAAGCTCCACATGCCTTACCTGTAATGTAATGCAATGTCTATAATGTATACATGAAATTTATCAGTCACGTCTTCACCGGCGGATGTGGTTATCAGAAGAGCACTCGAGATAAGAGTGTCCCATTTTTTTACTACCTACTCCTAGGGAGCCTGTTGTATTTCCTAATGTTTATAGTCCTAAAGTCGATTATCCGAACACCATTTTCCTAATATTCGATCGTCCTAATGATCGATCAGCCTAAATATTGATTATCCTACAGTAATACTTGTCCTAATATTCTTTAGTCCTAATATTAATGTCACAAAAGTTTGAAATTTATAATTTCGATCCTCCTCTCTTAAATATCTAAAAAATCTGGTGATAAAAATCTTATTATATCTCAGTTCACACGCCCAGTAGTAATTACCGTTATGTATGAGTTCTATTTTTCTCGTATATATTACCGTTCACATTTAACTTTAATTGTAATTGTCCTTTAATTGTTTTGAACACTTGATAGATATTAGTTATTATTCGACATTATGAGCAACCAACCAAAATTTTAACAGCGAGACCTGCGAGCGATACTGACACGACTGACTGACACATATTATTTTGTATTTTAGAAAACCATTTATTTCTTCCTACAATACAGTTTTATCTTTGTGGATGGCCAAAATAACGCCAAAAGTTGTCGTGTATAATTTGCTAACCTGTTTTTGCTAAGTTATTTTTTATTTTATTTAGGACTATACATTTTAGGAATATAAAGGATTATAACTATGGACATTAGGGCTTACCATAATTAGGATAAAAAAAATAGGGCAATGAACAGTAGGAGTTAAAAAAATAGGACTAGAATCATTAGGACAATCGATATTTAGGACTAAAATGCTAAGGAAAATAAAAAGTAGGATAACAAATTTTAGGGAATACAATAGAGAACCTTACTCCTATATTGGTAGTTTCAAAAAATCGCGTTTGAAGCTAATTAAAACGCGTTGTAGAATGCGGCAACTTGCCCGCCGTTCTTACTTGCTTTTGTGTGGGTTTCGATGTTAACCTACCTCACAAACCCTGGTGTCAAAATTATTAAGCCGCCTAAGGCTTCTGACATGGCTCATGTAACGACTACATCCGTAGATCATAGCCGTGACCAACGACTTTACGTGTCTTCCGAAACCATCATCTTTATTTTCGGACAATCAGGTGAAGGTGCAATGCCCTAACCAAACTGGTGAAAGTCTCACAAAGTGATATTTAATCGTCAAGTTCCCCACCGGGATTCGAACCCGGAACATCCGTAACGTCCTGCAAAAACCATAGACTTAGAATAAAAATAACTAGTCTTTGGTAGACGATGAAGAAACTCATGGTCTAAGAAAACAAGGTCTTACAATTAGACCACGTGACTGACACGAGCCTACATCATTTCTACGTTATATTGCCTATTCATTCTTTTCGAATGCGTGTAAAAGACAAGGATGAACAGCGCAAAATTACTATGCTTGTGTCAGTCACGTGGTCTAATTGTAAGACCTTGTTTTCTTGGACAATGAAGAAACTTCAATTTACATCCTTTGTGAATATGATGCTCTTCAACAAAAGAGGTCAAGTACTGGGAACGCACAAGCCTGCCCCGCAGGAAGCCCGAACTCTGAATCCCGCCATGACCGTCAGCTTATTCAAAGTTGACTACAATGCATGTCGTCGATGCTACAATGGATCCTCTTATGATTATGATTTTTGGAGGGATTGGGCGAGAGATATTCTCAAACATTCTTTCGAATCTCAACGATCATTGGGATGATATCTAGTTCAAACCTTCTCCAACAGATCATAATTATAGTCTAATAGCATTCCGCCGCGGCTCCACCCGCGTTAACAGTTTTTCCCGTGTGAATGAGGTATTTTCCGCGGTAAAAAGTAGCCTATGTCACTCTCCATCCTTTCAACTAACTCTATGCCGAAAATCAAGTCGATTGGTTGCTTACGCCGTCGTACTTTTTCGTGAAGCTTGAGCCGTCGTACTTTTTCGACTCAAGCATAGGTCAACTAAAAAAAAGACATGAAATGAAATGTAATCGTTTATTTTAACTTTTGGACATTCTATATCACTAAGTCAAATAAAATTACATTGAGTGGCGAGTTATAGACTAGATAGTACAGATATACAATTTGTGTATGCCCAGCAAGGACCCCCTGCAGCGAGTGGTCCGGATAAGCCACAACGGCAAGCTGATGGCGACGGGCGGCACCGACGGCAAAGTGCGCCTCTGGGCCTTCCCCACCATGCAACTGCTCTTCGAACTGGAGGGGCACACTAAAGAGGTAACTTTATCATTTTTGAACAATTGAACCGATGAAAAAAGGATGTGAACCTGCCAGTTCTGTTCAAACTAATATCGCATCGCCTCTTTAAATTATTAAGTTTATTCTTGTTCATTAGTAGAATAGAATAGAATATACTTTAATGCATGCAATTTAATAGTTTACTTTAATGCATACCAGAAAATAAATAGTATTTTTTTTATTGACCTATGCTTGAGTCGTAAAAGTACGACGAATCAAGCTTCACCGGACTTGCGGGGGAGCGGAAGACTCTACCCCAAAGTAGTCATGTAAAGCCTGACCAAAGAAATATGACACCTGCTCTGGGGGCGCCACGTGTATATTTTTACGACTATGGCAACAATTTCCCCTATAAAATTAGTTCCTCTGAAATTCCGCAATATGGCGAGGTGTCATATTTCTTTGGTCGGGCTTTACCAACGCGTCTAGGGGCGGCTCGAGGGAGCCTCGGACCACGGTATTGCGTTGATACTGAAAAATATCGTGAAGGAGACGACGACGCCTGAAGGGCTCCGTCTCTGATTATCAATTTTGATGTTGGTTATGGCCGCGCCTTGTTACCTGAAAAAAAACACAACAAAATATTCATAAAATAATAATTATTATAAAGAAAGTGTACATGTGCCTTATTGCATTAGTGCCAGCGCTGGTTTGTTGAGCAACTTCTGATCATTGGCTTTGACGTCGAAAAATGAATTGTAAAATTTACTTCGCGATTTCAAAAAATCTTTCACTATTAGAAAGCTACATTCACCCTGAGTAACATAGGTAACCTTTACCGCGGGAAAATGCCTCATACGCACGGGAAAAACTGTTAACGCGGGCGGAGCCGCAGCGGAAAACTAGTTAAAAATATGTTTGCGGCGTACAGCAGAGTATTTACGCCGAGGCAGCATCTTACTGTGAAATTTGTTTATTAATTATGTGGCACGCGACATGCGACATTGTTGCATGCTGTTGCCTCGGCGTAAACGAGGCTTAGCGCACGTGTGTCCTGTCAATGTATATGGTCACAGGCGACATCTGTTGAGAAAGTAATGAATTTTTTTATTGATGAACGATTAAGGGTAACGCTTGTGTTGTGTTGTGTGTCCGGTACATAGAGGTAGAATAGGGATGTTGAATATATTCAAAATAAATAATGTAGGAAATAAAGCATCTGAAATTACTCTAGTTTAGGTTATGTAGGGGCGATTTTTGCCAATTTTATGATTTGTTAAAAATCGTACAAAAACGGCAATACAAGCTTGTGACGTCATAACCCAGTATTTGTTTTAATGTGAATATAAAATTTGATTTTGACATTTCATAAAAAGAAGCTCTTTTGACTAGGCAGTCGACATTCCTATTGGTAAAGCCTGACCAAAGAAATAAGAAGCCTGTTCTGGGGGCGCCACGTGTATATTTTTACGACTATGGCAACAATTTCTTTTATAAAATTAGTTCCATTGAAATTCCGCAATATGGCGAGGCTTATTTCTTTAGTCAGGCTTTAGATATTTTTGACGTGACGATGTCTTGTAATTCGATGGAGCCGGCTGCACGCACGAAAAAACATGACGCAATGCGGCGTTACCGCGCGGCTGAGGCGTTACATTTAAGGCTTGAAGTGCAAGCGAGAGCGCGGAACGTAACAAAGAACGTAACGAGCGACAAAGAGGCCCAATCGTTGTCACGTTCAACTATCGTCAGTAAGGGCGTATACACGTAGAAAGCTGGTTGCCAGCGCTAATCTGCCAGGGCTTACCGGCACCGATCCGCGCAGGTAACCTCTACATAAAGGAAGCGGGTTGACTTTGGCTGGATGGCTCAGTAGCGTACAAAATGTCGGCGGCGGCCTCAGCGCTTGTCGAAACTTGTTGGCGACATTCGGCGCTTATCGGCGCTGGTTCGGAAAAATGTATAGAAACTACCTGTAAGCGCTGGCAGATCAGCGCTAGTAACCAGCTTTCTACGTGTATGTATACGTCCTAAACCAACTTTACAGACAACCGCTTTTTTTTGTTATGGTCCGGTAGCTGGACGACCTGGACTTCAGTCCGTGCGGGTCAGTGCTGGCGAGCATCGCGAAGGACGGGCTGGCGCAGCTGTGGAGCACCCGGAAGCGCGCGCCCCCCCTCACCGTCACCTGCACCCCCCCCAACGGGACCAAGTACCTCTTCCGCCGGTGCAGGTCAGTGCATCTAATCTACATTATAAAACTGTACAGATCAAATGTCAAATGTAAATAGTTTTTCTAGAGATACGGCATTAGTGCCAGTATCTTCTCTAAGGAGTTGCTAACGCGATTAAGCAAACTCCACAGTACATAGAATAAAAAAGATGAAATCCGAGTCAGGAGGATGTAAGAAGTGAAATAGAACATATCCAATTTTCTTTTTTTTTTGTTTCTCTGTCTGTTTATCTGTTTGTACGGGCTAATCTCCGAAACTATTCAACCGATTTGAATACAATTTTGCATGGTGGTTCTTTACATCCCTGGTCAACATCTTAGATACTTTAAATCGCGGAAAATTAAAGAGTTCCCGTGGGATAGTTCAAAATTACTACGGAAAAGTCAGAAAACAACGCGGGCGTAGCCGCGGGCAGACAGCTAGTAAGTAAATATATATGGGACATCTCACACACGGCTATCTGACCCCAAACTAGGCAGAGCCTGTACTATAGGTGTCAGACAGCTGATATATAAATACACATTGAAATTCCGCAATATGGCGAGGTTTCTTATTTCTTTGGTCGGGTTTTAGTCTAAAGACACTTGTGATGAAAATGCGACGCTCTTCCTTCTTAGAACAGTACATTAAAATTTACTAATAAGTTAAATTACAACAGAAAAGGTTAAATAAAAGTGTATAGTAAGTGTGTGTGAGAAAAATTAAATAAAAAGTAAATAGATAAATAAGTAAATAAATACATCATCATCCGAAAGACGAAACATCATGCAATAAATACATACATAGTAAATAATATTAACATATATAAATAACTAGTTATTGTATAGGGCACTATGAATTTTTAAATTTTAAGATATTAGTATAGATAAACTATTTAATGTGTTGATTGTTTATTTCCAGGTTCGGCCTAAACGAAGACAAGAAAGGATCATTCCGGATGTTCACGATAGCGAATCCCTTAGCGCGCTCCGGGAAACAGAAGGGGCTCATACAACTGTGGGACCCTACTGGTAAACTACCATTTATAACTGCGGAAACACTATTTCATCATCTCAGCCGTAAGATGTCCACTGCTGGACTCCTGCCTCCCCCAAAGTTCGTTACAACGATCGGTCCTGTTTGGCCCGCTAGTGGCTTCCCGCGACCCTCACCAGATCGTCGGTCCACCTTGTGGGGGGCCTGCCCACACGTCTCCCAGCGCTCGGTCGCCATTCAAGAACCTTTTTGCCACAACGGCCCACTGTCACTTGTCTAGCGATTCTAGAGTTAAGTCGGTGTTGTTTGGAAACACTATTTAACGCGAAAATATCATTATTATAGTCATCATCATTCAAATTGGAATTGGGTATTGTCTTTTTTTTTGGGCTTCTTGAACTGTACTCTACTGGCACACAAAATCTGGCTGCACAGGAAAACGACCACGATGCCACAAACGAAAAAAAAAACCGCGTCGTAATGGAAGGAAGTGTTTGCTTTGTTTCAGACGGGAGCCTCAAAAATACGGTGGTGATTAACGAGTCGCTAGCGTCGCTGTGCGTGCGCGACGACGGCCGGTTCGTGGGCATAGGGACCATGCTCAGCGGCTCCGTCGACATCTACATCGCATTCAGCCTGCAGGTACTAACCAAAACACTAAAAGTACGAAGCAAAACACTAAAAGTACAAAGTGAAATCCTAAAAGTAAAACTGGCGGATTTACAAACAGGCTGAGTAGGCTGAAGCCTAGGGCGGCAGATTTTAGGGGACGCCAAATTAGGAGTAATTATTTTTTTGTTCATACATATCTATGTCGAGTCGTATCGGGTCGAGTATATTTTCAATACCACTGCTGCTATGCTGCCTACCTTTCAGCTGGTTTCGCCCAGTGTCAAGTTATCTGCGTACCTTACCCCCTTTTGCCTTCTTTCTTAACTCAAATACAAATCTATAGGCATTTGAAAATCGTAATTCGGAAATTGCCGTTTTTCGCAATTTTCCTATCTCTAACTAGCGAGATATAATAAACAAAGTTAATAGCTTCTATATATCCTACAGAACCCCGTCTCCAATCTTGTCGTCCAGATTTTTGTAAAATAATGTATTTTCCGAGTTATTATTTTTTAAAGGGTGGGGGCGCCACTTAGCATGGTAGAGCCCCTTAAAGTTAAAATTCCAACTTTTCAATAAAGTGGTCACGTAATTTTAAGCACAGAATACAAATTGTAGGCCCTACAGAAGCTGCACTAGGCGACATAATTCATATAAATTGCAACTCTAGCTCCGTTATAATAAAGTGGAATTCAGATCGCACGGCGCTAGGCGAAAAGAAGAAGTTGCTGCATCTCTCTTTCGCTTATTGCGCCACTCTACTAACACGTTTAGGGAATGGGGAATTTGGTCTGCAAAAGTCCCGAGACCGCTCGGCCGGGCGGTAGGTAGTTGTAGCGCGCAAGTACATACACACAAACACTTACACAGAAGAGTACCCTTGAAGTCCATGAACCTTTATTATGTTTTTTTTTTCATTTCATTTTTTTAATAGTTTTTATTTAATGTGTTATTAATGGCGATGGACGGTTCTTTTTTCTTTTGTTTGTTTCGAATAATTTGATTAGCCCTCATACTATGTCTTCCACACAACACCATAGGAAGAGGAAATGTCTGAAAACACGCGTTGGGTGAACCTCCGTGGTCATTCAACATGAGCTGAGACATTTCCTTTTGCCGAAATTGCAAACTGTTGGTACTTAATTTGTAATTTTTTATTTAAAAAGTATTTATTTGTAAAAAAATTGTAACATAATGTAACTTTGTTTAATTTAGGCAATAAACTTGATTTGATTTGATTTGGAGTGACGGAGGCCTGCTTTAAGTTTATATGAAAAGTTAAATTTTAATTTTGTGATTTGAAGCTATGTTATATGGTGTGTTGTTTGCAGCGCGTGTTGCACGTGGCGGGCGCGCACCGCATGTTCGTGACGGGGGTGCAGTTCCTGCCGGTGGGGGGGTACGGGCCGGCCGTGACGTCACGCAGCGAGGCTGCGCTGCTCTCCATCTCCGTCGACAACTGCCTCGCCATACACGCGCTGCCGCACCGGAGTGAGTGTAAAACACACACACACACACACACACACACACACACACACAGACAACTGCCTCGCCATACACGCGCTGCCGCACCGGAGTGAGTGTAAAACACACACACACACACACACACACACACACACACAGACAACTGCCTCGCCATACACGCGCTGCCGCACCGGAGTGAGTGTAACACACACACACACACACACACACACACACACACTCACACAGACAACTGCCTCGCCATACACGCGCTGCCGCACCGGAGTGAGTGTAACACACACACACACACACACACACTCACACAGACAACTGCCTCGCCATACACGCGCTGCCGCACCGGAGTGAGTGTAACACACACACACACACACACACTCACACAGACAACTGCCTCGCCATACACGCGCTGCCGCACCGGAGTGAGTGTAACACACACACACACACACACACACACACACACACTCACACACACACTCACACAGACAACTGCCTCGCCATACACGCGCTGCCGCACCGGAGTGAGTGTAACACACACACACACACACACACTCACACACACACACACACACACACACACATACAAGGCCGTGACGTAAAATTCTGAGTTAATGGCAGGCCCGGCGCACGCCGCGCCAGAGCTCCAGAATGTACCTACGCCGGGCGGCCCCGCATACGGGGCCATTTAGTGGCAAAAACGCGCGCGCCTGTAAAGACGCTATTGTTTTAGTCTGTGGTAATTTTGTTTCAATACGAGCGCAACGGCAAACAGTAGGCTATTATAGCCAGGGTCACGTTCGACACGTTCAAAGTTATTTGAACGTTAGTGGCGTGGTAGCTAGAATTAAATTCGCACGTTTGCTATCAGAGAGTGCACCTTCTGTACCTAGTACTATTATTTATTCTTTGTTAATTTGGAAGATTTCCAGTAGCAAATAAGGAAAAATATACTTACAAAACGGTTCAACAGATGGCACTAGTAAAAAGTGAGGTAATAAATACAGAAGATTTGGATGATAAAAAAAAACATTCAAATTATGTACCTAATCAACTAATTATCCTAAAATTAATCTCAGTCAGAACCATGTATTTTATTATACAATCCGACACAAAAAAAGTCAAAAAGTCTACAATAAATCTCACAGTTCTCATTATTTTACTAGCGTCATCTATGGAAATCTTAAAGAACGCTCGTTTTCTTTTTATTTCAAGCTGTCAGAAAATCTCGCATTGACTTTAAACTGAATTTTATTTTTTTAAATTAGGTAGTCTATAAAATAGATGAGAACTATAAAAACACCTTAACAAAATTAAATACTTTCTCAAAACTATTTAATCTTTACTAACTATCCATGTGGCTGATTGATTTGTATGATTTGTCCACAGGTACTATCCCCGCCTGGATAGCAGTTATTCTAATAATTTTCGTTATTTTCTCAACCTTCACTCTATGTTCATATCTGGGCATCTAGCCCAACCGAATCTAAATCTATGCCTGTCTATAGAAACTATTTTATTTTTACTCTAAGTACCTTGGGGATAGCGTAATTTTATTGTAATAGGAAATATTATGAATGACACTGCTCATTATACATACGATGTATTTATGTATAAATAGGATCAATTTATTTAATATAATGAAGTGCAATGTTGCTGATTTTGGTTTTCATCTTTTCATTTCCTATTCAAATATTTTGTCCTTACATTTTTTAATCTTTTTCACTCAAAAATATCATAAATCTTCGTAACCTTCTAATACTGGAAAAAATTATAGTCAAGAGCACACCAAATTGATCATGGATTTTGCAACGTTCTTATGTCCATTGAATAAAGTACAAAATCGTAGTGCACGTGTTTATCTTACTTTGCACTTGACCATTATGACCATAATAACAATTTATGACATTTTGGGAAAACGTGATTTTGAAATCAGTACTTAAAGCCTGACCAAATAAATAAGAAACCTGCTCTAGGGGCGCCACGTGTATATCAAACGCATAGCAAATAAAAAAAAAAAAATTACGACTATGGCAACAATTTTCCTTATAAAATTAGTTCCATTGAAATTCCGCAATATGGCGAGGTTTCTTATTTCTCTGGTCGGGCTTTACATAGTGGTAATAGGATACTTTGGTTTTAGGTTCTTATTATGTAGATCAGTAAAAAACAACATATTTTTCATAACATTTAATCAATTACATCAAAAACAAATAACATACATTCCATCATAACTCGGCAAGTTGCATTGAATGATCAGACCGACTAGATACCTATACATAGTAGTAGCTTATACACTACACATAGTACGTACACCTCCTTGCAATAATAATAATAATACATATATACGAAACTATAGTTCATTAGGTACTAGAGAAGGAAGGCCATCAGCTATAAAATAAATATTATTCTTTACTTGGATAAAACTGGTAATGAACAATCATAGTCATTAAATGAGTCTGTTATTTAGGAATATATTTTTTTTACCATATTTTGTTGCAAAAAATGAGGTTGAATTCTACACATCACAATTATCAAGGTGTTCTTTCGATAATATTAAGTAATTATTACAAATAATAAAAAAAACCCATATACTAAATAAAACAAATAAAATATGTAGAAATTAATTTTATATTTTTTGTGTCGTTATAAAACATACATGTTTTAAAATATTAAAAGCCTGAATAATATTCCTACTAACAGATTTTATAATATTTAAGCACACATGTTTAAGTATTAAAAGTTAAATTTGGTTCTCTTTTTTATTTCAGTTCATAAGTTGAATTCATATAGATTTTCAAATACGTATAATAGGATTTTTGCCATCAAAAAATACTTATACGCAAGTGATTAAGTAACGGCCTTCCCTTTACAATAATAAAAATGCATACACTGATTTAAGTTACCTTCAGCTAATTTTTGCAATAAATAACATACTCTATATGGGGGACCCAGCCCTTTTTGAAAGACTGTCAAAATAATAACATATTGGAAGACAAAAACATTGTGTAGTTCCCTGCAAGTATGGAACATAGTTGGATTGGTCTGTCATTTCTGTATTTTATTTTGTACTAACAATCAAATTGAGTTTTTCTGGCAAAAAAGTCGTAAATCTGAAGTTATTTTGAGAGGCGTACTATCAGTGTGAGCGAGATAGAATGGCATACAAAGAAAGTGGCGCACGTTAAACAACTTTTTTGCCGAGGTGAACTAATTCGACACTTAAATATAACGTTGCGTGATGGCAACACTAGTTTACTTTCAATCAAACAAGTTCCGGTGGCCACCAATGACAATAAGTTCCATAATTAAAAAAATTTGATTGTTTTGTGTAATGTTTGGCATATTTATTGAGGTGTAGGTGGAATTAACTGCAGAGATTCGGATATTTCTTTATTAGCAACACAGTATTTACGTTCTATTGTTAAAATGTTCGCACCTATAAAAATCACCTATTTCATAATGGTTAAATACACCAATTCAATAAAAAACGTAACCGGTACCCGAATATTAACCGGTTATAATTTAAATAAGTATTAAAACCGAATTCTACATTTATGCACCTATTGTAATAATTACAGGAAAATTGTGTATACAAATATTATGGATTTACGAGAATAGCGACTAAATTTGTTATGCATTAAGATACATATTTTTTAAGCATAGTTTATTTTTTCATACGGACGGCATACAAAGCACGGGTGTGCTATAATTTTTTTGCTCTGGTGATGCCGATTTTGCACGATTTATTAGGCTTGTTAGTATTGTTCTTATGGTCCCTGAGTAAATACTGTATATATATATAATATGGTGTATTTGAACATAGCTAAAGGCACACTAATATATAATATATGATCAAATGTAGATTTTAAATATTGTATTGTATTATAAAATTTTGTATAATCTGTATAATAATACATGATATATTTGTCGGCCAAAACATTTTACACCGATGGATTTTACGATATGCTTTTAAAAGTATATCTATACTAAGATTACATAGAGATGGCACATTCAAATATGTAGCATTCGATTTTTATCTATAAAAATGATTTTATACTATAAACAGTTATCTTTGCTCTACGTCACATCAGTACAGTTTTCCTTATACATTACAATAGCTACTGTTGGATAATATGTAATAAACATCGGCTATATATCTCTAACTAATGTATGACAATCTCTCAAGATCCAATCGTAAACGTAACGTTCATTATATAATAAACATATTTTTATTTATTTTTGTACTAAACACGTTAAGATAAGTCGTTCATAATAATTAAATATTTCATTTATAATTTGATAGCCAACATTTTGGTTAAATGCTTAAGTAATATTATTTCTTGTACGTCTGGCGAGTACGACTATCATACATTAGCATATCACAATTAATAACTACAACATATATAACAATATATTCTTGCTACCTCAGCGTAATATACATTATCCAAAAATCGGTTTTCTTAAATATATTTTTTCAAGGTTATTTAGACACAGTAATCAGAAAAAAAATTGGATTATAAAAATAAAAACGTCTCAATTTTAAGCATTGCTTAATTGACTTTGTTTTTCGATATTAAATTATAAAAATAAAGCACATTTGATGCTTTTCTACGAGTGCAGCACACCGCATAGGCTCGAAAATCTTTTATAAAATATCAATTTACTACATAAAGGTAGTTCATATAATTTCCGATTTAGTGTTAGTCATATGGAATAATTTGACATGTGTATATAAAGGTACAAAATTTAATCCATTGCACATTTTTAAGTCTAGTATCAAATAGCCTATCAGCGTCTCTGTTCAGGAATCTGGCCGGTTGGAGATCGAGAGAATTGCGATTTTAAATTTCCATAAGTATACCCATTTTCATTAGTAAGATACCGGTTATCAATCCGCAACATCTTAATAATACCGGTAATTTAACCGATATCGCCAATGTGCTATGAAATAAATGCAGACTCGAATTACAATATTTTTTACCAATCCTTTCAATCTCTGACCGGTTTTGATAATTTCGATATCAGTTTAATTCCATCTTACGGCTAATATAAATTATGTAATTGTAAGTTTGAACACATTTATAGCTACACTGGCTTTAAGTCTGCAGTAGTAGACAGATTGTGCATTGGATCATGTACAGACTGGCAGTTTAACTGTCGACCAAATCCGATGGACTAACCGACTCAAAACAGACGAAGAAATTCGACTCAATCTAAGACGATTTTCTTTTAAATTTAAACTGCCGAGTCGCACGTACATTGCTCTAATTACCTACAATAAAGATATAATAACATAAATACCAAGCTACTTCTAACACTAACATTATTTACACGATAAAATTCGAAATTAAAATTTAAAACATTCAACGCACACAGCTCGCTGCTTCAATAAAGTGTTCAATTTTTCTATAATTTGTATACATACATTCTGCTTTTTAGTGTATATTCGTTATCATGTAAATATTAGCCCTGTAATACTGTCGCACTAGTTGAAATAATTGACATTCCATACTTTTGTCGATCAAAAAACTTAATAATGAGAATCATAAAAAAAACTTAATACAATTACGACGCATTCGCCCTCAACAAAATAATGGAGATTATAATGTCCTACGTTTACGATAAATCTAGACATCTATTTAAAAAAACATAAAACTGCTTTTGAGCCCTCAACACATCACAAAAATGCATCCTAATAGGCATGTAATAAAGTCTCATTTTCGTTGAGTTTCGACCCTCGGTTTCGAAGGTAACGTCAAGCCGGCTCGCGCGCAGATTACACTGCAAGAGATAAATAAATATATTAATTTTCAAATATATATGAAGAAAACCAATATAAGTTCGGCGTCAGTAGACCAGTTATATAGAGAAGCCATATCCAAAATTACATTTTTGGGTCTGTGCAGATGAGCTGTATTTTAAATTGACCTGCATCACAACGAAGTTAAAAAAAAAAAAAGAATAAAGTTTATATAGGGTGTAATTAAATTAGCGCACAATATTTTTAGGGAGCAACATACCCATGAAACTGAGTAACTCCCCCAAGGAACATACATTTAAATCTGAAAATTAAAATCAATTTTTCATATTGATTCGTCATATTGAGTCGATTGAAAAACCTCTTATTGGAAAATCCTTTGTACTCGGTAAACGAGTACAAGGATATATTATGTAAAAAATTGTAAACAATTAATATGCTTAGTTTGTAAACTTTACCTTTGACATTTTTTTTTGAACATTATTGTAAATTAATTATTTTTTATTTTGTAATTTTGTATTGATTCTCTGGACATAAGTATTATGATCATTTTTATGTTTTGACATCAATTACCATTATGGTAAATTTATATTTTTTGACATTTCGCATTTTTTATTATTCCTGACATTGAATTGAAAATTGAATTATATAATCTATTTAATCTTTTAAATTTTTATTTTTTGCATATTGACGATCATACTACGGATGTCCTTTTTATACCATTATTGTAAAAACGTGTCTAATCTTGTAGTATGTGATAAATAAAACTAAACTAAACTAAACATACAAACTCGTGACCGACTTCTTTGAAAAGTTGAATTTTAGTATTGATATTCTTGGGGAAGTTACTCAGTTTCATGGGTACGTTCCTCCCTTAAAATATTGTGCGCTAATTTATTTACACTCTTTAAATAGAATGTCTCAATAATCATCTAAAATTATCCTAAAAAATCAAGTGATTTTAATAACGGTAATGGAAATGTTGATTACCGGTAACCGCTAACCGTTAACCGATTTTAGTCAGCTGCAGTCCATCTGTACAAACCATTAAAGGCTTGTGAACTGACGCTTGAATTCATTATATAAAGAAAAGTATCGAAATTGAATAATTATTGCTAGCAGTTACTTACAGGAATAATTAACAGAAAAATAAAATTAATAGGAACGATACTAGGTACTTAGGCAAGTATACTAAAATATATTATAAAAATATTGTTTTGTAATTAATTCTATCACTATAGTCACACCTCTATATGAAGAGAACAACGTACTACAGACTAAAGTGATATTATAACTGGTGTTTTATAAGCTAATACTTAATAATTTACACCCTGCGTTTCATTTCGGGTTAATAAACAAAATAATGGGTTATTGTGTACATTCACTTTTCTATTTATAGCAACCATTTATATATTGTTGTCAACACATATCTATCACATTGAAAGAGGGCTAGCTTTATTGTGTATCAATCAAAGGATTTATGGCACAAAAATCGCATCGAAAATAAAATTACATAATTTACGTATTTGATGACATGCAATGTAATTGCAGTATTCATCAAACTACCCTCATATTAATTGTAAGTAACCTAAAATTTTGGCATAACTAACTAAATCAATAATAATATCATATCAATAATATTGCATAATTGATTTTTTTGAACGTGCTCTTTTACTTAATATAATAAATTACATCTTTATAAATAAACATCACACTTAGATATCACGGCACAATAGCTTAAAAATAATAACATCATTTTAACTACATTTAAAACAGTCTCTAGCCGGTGTTCAGTAGTAAAGGTCCATGTACTCACCCTGGTCGAAGGTGCTGGGGTTTATATAGGAGAGCAGGTCCTGGTCGCTCATGTCGGTGAGCCCTTGCACCGGCGCCGTCATCTCCTGCGACACGGCCTGCGACACCGCCTGCGACACTGCCTGCGACACGGCCTGCGTCACCGCTTGGGAGACGGCTTGAGACATCGCGACTAAAGGAGTCTCCCCTTGCGGCTCGCTGGAAGGCTGCGGATCGGAATTCTGCATCCCGCCGTTCTGCCCCGCGCTCTCGGTCGTCAAAATATTAGCAGTGTTGATTGCTGACGTGACCAATGCGTTCATCGTCGTGTCTGACGTGAGGATCTCTGCGGCCGCGTTCAGTATCATGGATTTGACGGCCGCCGGCGGCGTCTTCACTGACGTCAGTTCAGAGATCATCATTAGGTCGTCCTGGTTGGCTTGCGGCATCACGATTCGCTGGTTGTTGTCGCAGAGCATGCTCGGAGACACTTGAGGGTTGAGGATCACGTCAGGGGATATGGCGGACGTTGGCATCGGGGGTAAGAGCTCAGACGGTTGGTTGCGCGATACCACCGCCGCGTTCGGACTGAGGAGAATGTCTGACGCGTGGGATGCTGAAGATGGGGAAGTAGAGTTGCCAGACAAGTGGTCGTCTACGCGGGAATTGACCAGCTCGTCCAACTTGGCGGCGTCTGATGGCAACATGGCCGCGGTTGCCTTCATGGCGTCTTCGACTAACGCTTCCATTTGTGCGCTTTGCTGGGCTAGCCGTTGCTCGATTTGACCCGTATCCATTCTGTCCATCTCCATTTTGGTCAGTCTGAATGGGTTGAACTGCTCCTCAGGCCTTGGCGCTTGCATTTGATTATACGCTATCAGTCTCTGTTCAGTGTCGGCTTGCATCACAGAGTTTTGGATAGTTGTGTCGGTGATCATGAGTTCTGGGTTCAAAACCTTCATCTCATTTTCTAACGGCACCAGAGCAGATTTGGACGGGATCAGCTGCCGCATAGGGTCCATCGACTGCATGCAAGCATTGTCGCCGTACATTTGCGACATCTGGGTCGCGTTGTCTGTATTGAAGATGGCAGCTGTAACCGTCTCCACCATCTTATCTGTCTGCACTTGGTTTTGCATGGCTTGAAGAGTTTGTGTGAAGGTCGCGAGAGGGGACGGGGCTTCACTCGGCGCGGGGGTTGGGGGGGAAAGCTTCATGGCGTCGTAACCGAAGCTCGAGTCGCGCGTCATCGTCTCAGACTTAAGTCGGAGGTCGACGACTTTGAGGTCTTCGGCCATGCATTTTTCGCCGTCAAGGCCGCAGGAGGTGTCGGCGTGGTCGACCAGAGAGTGTTGGGAGGAGTCGTCGCAGAGTTCCGACTTGAGGCCGTCGGGCACGATGAGGGAGGGGCGGCGCAGCGGCGTGGGGGGCGGCGGCATCATGCCCCCTCCGCCCCAGAGCAACACGGGTCTGGCTTCCTCGCCACCTGCGACATACACACATCCATCATAGTAAGCTCTAGACGCAACTCCACACCCTAACTACGTGCCGTCCCAGACATCCTCACCTGGACTGATCTCCATTTTAACGCGCATGTTAATTATAAGCTTCCTTAAGTCGGTCAATCCAGATGGCAATCAGGATGCGATTCGTGATGATCATAGTACAGCTTTGATTGATTAAAATGTATCGAATAGATCTGGATCGGAATTATTGATTTCAATCGCTGATCGTAATCCAAACAGACGATCTGTCAATCTGAATTACAATCTATGGACTAAATCAATATCTAAAATTGACCATGTAAGGTTTTTTATAGAGCTACCAGTTAGAAGTTTCAATCACGAATCGCAAAAAAGATACATCTGTGTTACTTGTCCAGACTTCTGAGCTGCTACTATTAGCAGAACAAACCGCGGAAGCTAATTGGTTTGTGGAAACTGGACAGAAATAAAGGGACTCAATGTTAGGACTTTTTACGAGATGAGAGAATGGATTCAAATGGAAGGAAGTTGGTTATTGGTATTAAAGAAAAGTTGAAGCATCGATAAAAATGTTACTTAGAATCTTATTTTCATGTCGATTCTGCGACTACAATAAGATCAATAAATTCGGTAAAATTGAACTGAAAACTATTCATTTTAATTATACTTATATTAAAATAAATTACGCATTTGTCCCGTTGCTTCTACTTTAGTAAAGGATACTGAAGGCGCATTGAGACGAATGCAAAGCCATTGTACATCTCTTTCTGCCATTACGCTATTCATATGCGACGACAGAGGGACACATAGTGTGAGCGGTCACAGCCAAACATTCGCGACGACCGCCTAGTCTTGTCTTTCTTCATCGCAGAGCAATAGAGCAAGAGCAGAGAGAGAGAGGTTATGGCTGTCATGCTTAATATTTTAGGGGCACCGCACATTACCGAGACTAAATTTGTTGCCAGTTCTGATAAAATTTTCGATTGATATATTTTGGGTAAATATTTCTTGTAAATTCATTTCTACATATTTTATACATAGCCCATTTAATTGGCAAAAAAAACACGGATATTTATAAAATAAACTTTCAGGGCTCTAGGGTCTTTAAATATAAATAAAAGACTTATTTTTCAAGCGTTCTTAATTGTTTTATAACTTTGTTTTGGAATATTTTTGATTGTAAAATCAGTTAAAAATTCGAAGTTTGAATAAGTTACAAGGCTGGTGTATGTAATATAGTCCCATGAAAAAGATCGAAAAAGTGTATACTTTAAAATTGTATTAATTGGTTTGCCAGAATATCACATAATAGTAATTAAATTAACAACTTTAAACAAACTATAAGATTATTTCAGATATTGTACGGCGAACCTAGCGCCTCAATACGCTTTTCTTAGGATTTTGGAGGGAAAGTAAAAATATAAAAGGAAGGATAGAGCGAGGAACGTTCGGCTAAATTGGAGATCGGTCTTGCGGTGGCGGATGCAGATTGGGCCAGGATCGGGCACTAACGCGACTAGCTAAGTGATGTGGGAAGGGGTTTGTGAAGTCTGTACCTAAAACGTGAACTGTTAGTGTCATTGAATAGTGAGTTCTGTGTGGGTGTATAAGAGTGCAGATTCAAAATCCACCGATAAATTATATTAAATTCGTCATTCTCTTGTTTCTTCGTTGCATGTTTCGCTTTTTAATTTGTTGCAATTTATTTTCTTTGTGTGTCGATTGTATTGTATTGAAAAGGCAAAGTGTAATGTGTGGTGCAGTAGTGTCGTGCTTGTAGACTTTCTAAAATATCTATACAATATTTACCTAAATGAATTTTGATGGGAGAGCATTATCAATAAGTTGACTGTCAAAGAAGAAAAAAAGAAAACAATGTTTAAATATTAAAAAATGTTACTGATTCTAATTTTGCACATTTACTGTCAAACTAGAAAAATAAACGTAAAGTAAAGGGAGTGAAATCTATATCTTCAACATTTTATAATTTGACTTGACAGTCCAATCTTCTAATTTTGGCGACGCCATACAATATTTTAAAATTACAATATGTTCCCTAAATAATACTATTACTCGTTCGTCTTGTACGTCAGTGGTTTCGTCATAATATCAAATCAATCTTATCAAAAATAAAAATTTGAATGCAGAAGGAACTATTTAGAGAGCTGGTTGTGTCTGTGTAAGGGTGTGTGTGTGTCTGTGTGTGCCGTGTCAGTACCGTGGGGCGCGCGGGCAGCGGCGGGCGGCGGCGCGGCGGCTACCTAGACAGACCTAGCTTGAACAAAGGGAAAAACAAAGGTACGCCGTTTCGCATCAGTCAATTCTTCCAAAGTGTTTTTCATAAATACAATTCATAATACTTTTTTGCCTTTGCGACATTTATAGCATGCCATTATGAGAATCGCTCTGACACAAACAATAAAAAAGAAACGTACAATTTAGGAAATATAAACAATGTACCATTTTTATCGATATGGCAACACATGGTGCCGTCTTGTTTGTGAAAGCGTCTCTCTTTAACCAATGAAAGCAAATCATATTAATTGATCGCACATCACTCAAAGCAACGTTTTCAATTAAATAATATTAAACATTTCTATATTTATGGTGAGTACCAAATAAGCAAGATTACAGTTACAACAACTAATAAGACGTCCATTACAACCACAGGCAAATATGTATAGTATAGTGATGACAAATTTACAAAAAATTGTAATGAAGAAATGTTTACCAATTTTTATTTTTGTCAATTATCAGTATTTATCATATATTTATCATCACGTAAAATTTTATTTATGGTAAATCAAATTGTAAGATATTGTTAAGATGAGCACCAACATAGTTTTGTTCATTCTTAGGAAACCAAAAAATTAAATAAATGGAAAGCATAATTAATAATTATACTTTGAAAGTATTTGTTAATTCAGATATGAAAACTAAATTAAAACATATAATGTAGTATAGCAAATGAACTTGATTTACGCTAATAAAGATTCACACAAAGATTCTTTCAAATTAAACATATTTTTTTGGTGTAAGAAACAAAAAACATTAATATTACTTTGACAAAAGAAAATACTTCGTGCATTTAATTTTGAAACGATACGAACACCATCTCCATTTAATTTGAAAGACCTCATCAATACAGTGTATTAATTATTTCCAGTGCATATCCATAAAGACGACGGTTAATATTAAGCATCATATGGCTTTAGCACACCCGTGAGCATGATATGTACTAAGCTATCCTGGTCCCGGCACCAAAAGCCCATGCTGGCGTATATATGTCTACATGTATTGGTAAATACCTTGGGCGTGGTGCCTGGTGCAATGTACAGGGCCGGTGTCGAGGCTCGGCGGCGTGTAATAGAACGCGTGTGGTTCGGACGCTTTGCCTCCCGACCGCACGAACAGCTGGACGGATATCGTCTCAGTTATATCTGGGCGGAGGTACGGGGGGACGCAGCATACTAAATGGGTCTGCAGAAAAAACGTTTTATTAGCTTTGGTTTGGAACTGCCGTTGTTCCGTTGAGGTGAGACTGGGTCCTGGAAACGTGGGTGATAATATACTGCTGGAATTCTCCTAAATCAGTGGCATATCTCTACGTGATCAAAGACGTTGACAATGTTGCTATCCTGCTTGCACGTGTGGTAATTAATATATTTTGCTCTTTGTCTATAGCTGATGAAGTAAGAATGATCGACCGTCATGTGACTTGGGAGAAAAACTTATTTTGCTAGATTATCAGTGATCCTATAATTTAAAATGAATGAATGATGTTCAGCGTTAAAGGAAAAGTTGTGAGGAAACTATAAAATTACAGTTTTCTTTCAAATGTATAAAGGTAGTTATCAAAAGCAGGACCGGTTTATTGACAAAAGAATTGGCTGGCACACTGAATGGCAAACTCAAGATTCGTGTCAAAAAATATTTTATATGAAAAATTAAAGTGAATAGGACGTATCTTTAAAATTCACATTGACTATTGTACGGTTTTAGCTTAGTTTTGAAATAATACATCTCAAATTGTAAAATAACTACATCGGAATAAGTTGTAAACGAGTGATTTCAGACGGTTTATCTTCTACACAGTAAAATTAATTTATTTTAAATACATTGAAGTACGCAGCTCTGACACTAAAGTTACTCAGGTCGTTCGATGAACTTATACCCTTCACACCTAAGAGCCGCGCTCTTTTCGGTGGAGTCTACGCCATTTTCTTTTGTTTTCCATCCTCAGTTTGACCTTCTGATACGACACGACATCTATTCCTTCCAACTTATCTAAAGAAGAATAATGAAAGTTACCTGCTGCAAGAACTCTTTGTCTGGTACCACCTCCTCCTCCCAGGGCGGCAGGCCGTCCTGTCTCTGGCAGAACACCACCCTGGTTTCCTTGAGGAAGTTCTTCCCTAACAGGTACAGCTCCAACCCGCCAGTCGCCGGGCTCGACACTAATGACTTGCGGCACACCTCTGGCACGCCGGGCGGCTGGGCTGCGAAAGAGAACGGCAACATTTATTTATTTATTTACACACAATTAGAAATCGACTAATATAAACCATTACACACAGAAAGTGCATTGATTAAAAACTATCCACTAATAAATATCTGCAAAAATGATTTTTGATAGTAGCAGCCCAAATAGATTAAAAAGTCTGTGCTAGGGTTAACTACTTCATGAACAGCTTTTGAACGACTTTTAATTTTGTCCCTATTTTATCTGCTTTTTAATGTGTTAGTTTGAAAAAAAAAATAGTACCTACCAAAAATATCAAAATCAAAAATATTATTAAATCAATTAAATATTTACGTACAGTCTATTACGTAGGGCTTATAATGTAAAAGAAAAACACTGCTCAATGTAGATCGGCCAGCTGATCTGCATAATATCAGTCAGCGTAATATCTTCAAATAAAAAAAATCTAAATCAAAATGTTATTTATTTATGGTTTACAGAGACAAGTTGTGAGAATCTTCTTTTAAGCTAATAATTTGCCTGTGTGTGTCAGAAGAATCTGCTCCTTCGTAGGCCTTATTATATGGTGTCTAATACCAGAATGATCAAAAAGACAAAAAAAAACAGCCTAAGCTAACCACTGAGCTAGATGAGCTTTTGTCGCGAGACGAGGTTGTTTCTGCCATCAGATAGCAAGCAAATAGGCTGGCGATTGGCATTGATTTTATACCAGTAATAAACCGCCTACTGCTGTGACGGTGAACTGCGGTCCTTTGGGAACTCTTTGTTTGTATGTGGGGGGAGGAGCGAGCCCCAGAAGATTTAAAAGTATTTTGTATAATACATAGGATACGAAAGGCTTGGTTCTAAAAGGACGGAACAACAAAATATAAAGTGGGCTCAGAAACAAACTTAATTTTTCTGTCAGAAAACTAGCAGCCTCATACAAAATACCAGTAAGGAAAGTTTTCAAAGCTACTCACTACAGATGATCTGCGTGGAGCAGACTTGCAGTGTCTCTGGCTGTCCGTCGCCTCCGAACACAATTTTTCCATTGGGAAACTATCGCCCTCATACAAACCATAGCCGGTGGTTAATTTATCAGTTGCGAAACAAGTTTGTGATAGAAGACTACTCACTGCAGATGATCTGCGTGGAGCAGACTTGCAGCGTCTCCGGTTGGCCGTCTGCTCCGAGGATGTCGGTCCGGAAGACCATGCGGCACCTGGTAGACTTCTTTTTGCCGCGCGACACGTGCGCGCCGCCCGACAACGCCTCGCCGAAACGATGCTCCACATCCACGTTACGCTCCTAAAAAACATGGCTATCAGTTCTAAAGTACTTTTAAGATTGTAAAAAGTATGCACAAGGGATATTTCACACACGGCCATCTGACCCCAAAATAGGCAAAGCTTGGAGAGGGCTTGGAGTTGGAGTTTCCCTGGGCCTATAATACGAATAGTATAATAGTTCAAAAATAGGGGGTCTGATACAGAGCAGTGGACGTCTTTCGGCTGCGATGAAGCAAGCTAACCCTAAAAATCGCTATCCAAATAAATAAAAATTTATATAATCACAAAGAGGCTCAAAACGCATCTGGCGCATTTTATTGTCTATCTTTATGTAACGAACGAAGCTTGAATAGGTACAATGACCGAAGATAATGTGGGGGCGATACTCGCCACTCGATTTGTATATATACCCGACTTTACGAAGGTAAAGAACATTATATTGATTTATATTTGAAATCTTATATGATTTTTGTGATCTGTTATGTCCATAATATTATACAGAAAACAAATATGTACAAATTAATCAGTAACTAAAAATAAATGATGATAATTTGTCTGTTTTCGTTTGATCAATGAATTAAAATCTGTCGGCTAGGCGACTAATAATAATATTTTTTCATACAAATGTACAAGCCAGCACATGCAGCTGGGCATATTGACTTTGAGAGCGCCCGTATTCCGTAGCGGTAGGGGTGAATTTCGTAGTGCGAATGTCCAACACGCATGTGCTGGATTCTGTACAAAGATTGAGATAACTCGAGTCGCACGGCTTGTATTGCATTAGTACGTCGCTGATAAAGCTAAGAATAGACGGCGAATTATTTAAAGAACCGCGAATGGGGCAACAGGAAAATATCTTCAAAATGTGTAAATGCTAGCATGACGTCGCGAATAACCTGAATGACTAAGTTCACTTTGCACTGCAGAGTATAACATTTTGGATGTTGCCTTGAAAGATTTTAGGTGAGAATTCAGACCGAGGAGAGCAAAAACAGACTTCAAAAAAATAAATTGAAAAACTGCCTGCACATTTCAATAAGAGTGACATGACATGCCTTATGGAAATGGCTTATGTTATGAACTTATGACATAACATAAGCCATAGGTGGCTCAATAATTTTGACACCAGGGTTTTTGCTTCGAAACCTACTACTAGATATGGAAGCAGGAGATTTGGCAAGAAATGTTAAAGAAGATTAGAATTTTAGATCACTTGATCTGTATCCTAATACAGGATAAACAAAAACCGTCCGCTCGTTTCTCTATCACGACTGGCTAATTGGCTGGAACGCTTTGCAATCAGGCCATAAACAAAAAAAGCCGTAAACAGTTTGAATGTAGAACTTGCCTTGAGTATCCCGACGCAGTCGCAGGTAACCTGCCAGTTCTTGGCCGGCTCTAGATCGATCTCAATGACCACCGTGCCATCCTCCTTCCGCTCCTTGCAGGGAGTAGAATTCTTCCCTGACACTCTGCACGCCTGGTAGAACATGTGCGGCGCTACCCGGCCCGTGTCTGTGCCTATGAATACCTGCGGATAGACGAATGGTAAGGTAATTGACCTACGCTTGGGGAGTAGGTAGCCGTTCGAATTGAGCGTCAGCGACACTGACGCTGCGTCACGAAAAGAATGGACTCTAAGGTGACGTATTTAAGGTGAACTTTGGAGGAATGCGACAGTGACGCGGCGCGGCGTTCCCGCTGTGTGTCGTCGCGACAACTCACTTTTGAGTAAATTCATTCTTAATCCATTACCGTAAGTCCATTATTATTTTTCGGGCCACAGCGTCAGTGTCACTGACGCTCGGTTCGAACGGGGTACCTCGAACCTCGACCTGGCGCGTTGTTACGGAAAATATAAGGAGACGTAGCCTCAGCGGATCTGCTTTTATAATTACGTAATATTGAATTGGACCGCGCTCCTTGTTACTGGGTATACCTATGCTTTTATTTCTACTTATATACTATTAACGTCCTGCCCCTCAGTCGGTTCGAGCCTACCCTAAACTCGGGGTGATCTGGCGTTTTAGTCAATTGCGCTGGTCCAGTGCAGGTTTGTGAACTTCACACACCGTTGTTGAATTTCTTAGCAGGTGTGTGCAGGTTTCGTCACGATGTTTCCCTTTACCATAAGACTTTAAACGTAGATAAACGTAGATAATAATTCATTCATTCGTAAGTACATATCAATCAGGTTTTCAACCCGCGCCTCACAAAGACTCCGAGTTTCCTTTCAATTGGTTTTGGGTAACAGCCGTAGCTATGGTCTGTTTCATATAAATCCGGACAAAAGTTTATTGACCGGTTTGTTTTCTTGAAAGTAATTAAAAATAATATAACGCCAAAATGTCTGACACGTCTGGCAAGATCACACGCTCACCCCGCCTTCTACTACGGCATGCCAAATTACGTATTTTGCGATAATTTCCTATAGTTTTATCATATCGTTTGAAAAAAATGTGCGCATTGTATGCAGGCGTTTTTGTCCGGATTAATATGAAACAAACCATAGTACTTCAATATACATAATATTATATTATACTTCTGTGCCAGTTCAACTACGGCCTATTTACCTCAATTAAAAACCGGCTTGAGACCCTTGGTGGGGAACAATATGAATGTCTACAAAGACGAAATAGAACAAAGTGTATAAGAGAAGCTTGTTTACGTGATCGAGGCTCGTGCTAACGCGGTTCACTGCTCCGTCCGTTCGATAAGGACGCGAGCTGTCAACTTACGCATCTTTCAATTAAAATACACTTCAATTATCTACTGGCTGGATATATCTTTTGTTTTGAATGTAGTTTGTATCGTGAACGCTGTTTCCTTTTTTTATTTACTTTACAATAGTCTTTATCGCCTCTTTGTACCTACTATCAGCAAAGTCCCGCTAGCCCAATTTGAAAATACGAGTATTCTCCTTGCACGCGACGATCTTCTCCAGCCCGCCTTTTTCTATAGCCTTGATTTATAAAGTATATTTCTGAAGAAACGAAGATTTAAAAAAAAGCGGCCAAGTGCGAGTCGGAATCGCCCATGAAGGGTTCCATAGCAGCCAGTAACATAATATAAAAGTTTTTGTAGTTCGTTGTGACTTTGATCGATGTTTTTATAATAGTGAAAGGTAAATTGTTGTTTACGATTTATGACGTATTAAAAAAAAACTACTTACTAGATCACGTTCAAACCAATTTTCGTTGGAAGTTTTCATGGTAATGCACATCATATATATTTTTTAGATTTATCATTCTCTTATTTTAGAAGTTAGAGGGGGGGGGGACACACATTTTTCCACTTTGGAAGCGTCTCTCGCGCAAACTATTCAGTTTAGAAAAAAATGTTAATATGAACCTAAATATCATTTTTGAAGACCTATCCATAGATACCCCACAAGAAAGGGTTTGATGAAAAATTTTTTTTAAATTTCAGTTCTATGTATGGGGACCCCCTAAATTTATTGTTTTTTTTTTCTATTTTTGTAAGAAAATCTTAATGCGGTTCACAGAATACATCTACTTACCAAGTTTCAACAGTAAAGGTATTATAGTTTCGGAATAAAGTGGCTGTGACATACGGACGGACGGACAGACAGACAGACAGACAGACATGACGAATCTATAAGGGTTCCGTTTTTTGCCATTTGGCTACGGAACCCTAAAAAAAGAATGTTAAGTTTATGACGAAATCAGCAAGGTGGGGCCTAGCATACAGGTTTTTTATTTTTCTGGTTAGGTTTTTAGTACTCGATGATATATTATACATTAATAAAGTATATAATTTACCTGGAGCACAGCAGGCTTATCGTAACCAACTAATTTGACTATTGGGAAACCATTTCCCGAGTTATCTTTGACAGCTCCTCGGCTGCCCTCAGTCTGATATCTGGAAGAATAAAAAATATTTACATTAATTATATTGTTCAATACAAAATATTAAACGTTCAAAGTTTGAAGAGAATGTTGCTTGTTTGTTTAACAAGTTATCAGAGAATGTTGATAGGTAACTGATTATGAGTCTCGTTCGACTAATCTTATATATAAAATTCTCGTGTCACAGTGTTCGATTCCATACTCCTCCGAAACGGCTAGACCGATTCTCATGAAATTTTGGGAGCGTATTCAGTAGGTCTGAGAATCGGCCAACATCTATTTTTCATCCCCAAAAAAAAAAAAAAAAAGCAACGCGGGCGTAGCCGTGGGCGGACAGCTAGTAATATTATAGTATAATAGACGCTCTATGGATACAAAAAAATTATAACGTTAAAGTTTGTAGAGAATGTTGCTTGTTTGTGTAACAAGTTATCAGAGAATGTTGATTAGTAAATGATTTGAGTAGTCTTACACGACTAATAATAGTCTGTTGATACAAAAAAAAATACGTTAAATATTTGTAGAGAATGTTGCTTGTTTTTGTAACAAGTTATCAGAGAATGTTGATGGATAACTGATCACTCTCGACTGGTAATACTCTACAGCAACTTGGAACTTGGTGTATTTTGATGACAAATTTAAAGCGGAAGACCAGTGTTGCCATAACAATAAAAAGCCCTCACCTCGCTCTATGCTGCGTCTCTGGCTGGCACAGTATCTGCAGCTCGACCGTGCCGTCCCGGGACCGACACGACAGCGGCGCCGCTAAGCTCGGCGGCCCCGTCGTATGCATCGCAGCTAGCGCCCTCCGCCTTGCTAACGCCTGCGCTAACTTCCCCCCATACTTCCCCCCTAGCTTCCCTCCTAACTTTCCCCCCAGTTTCCCAGAAAGCTTCCCTCCTCCGGGATATTTAGCCACCTTCCCGCTCCCTAGTTTGCCGCAGGATCGGTAGCCTGCCGGATCTTGAAACCGCTTGCCAGGAGGCTCGCTCATTGGACTAGATAAACTCGTGCCTGCTCGTATTCTGGAAATAAAGAGATTCCGGTGATGGTTGAGTGGTATTTGATGATTACCTATCGTAAGTAAAATTACTACATTCTGTAGTTATCACAAAAATATTTTTAAATCACAGTGCTTTCTAAAATGGTTAAAAAATGCGGATGAAACGATGACGATGACGATAACTATAGTGAAAGCATGGAGAATGGACTGGCATCATAACGATAAAAAAAAGTTGGTAAAATAAATAAAACAAAAAACCTACACGGGCGCTGGCAGCATAGGGGCGGGCGCGGGAACTGAAGGGATAGGTGTCACCACGTCTAGGGGCGAAGGCGTCGCGAGCGGCGGCGGCACGTCTAAGGGAAGCGGGAGCGGCGCGGGGGGGAGCTGCGCCGACACCGCCGGTGAGAACGCGTACGCATCATTCGCGTCGTCGCACTCTAACTTCACCGTCTCGCTCTCGCGCCGCCGCCGTTTCCTTTGTTCCCACTCCTCCAACGTGTCCGATAATCTGCGCACAGGTGGAATGCTGCCTTGAAATTAGGGCGAATTTTCCCAAATGCCAGTGCGAAGCGAATGAATGCGAAAGATGAAAGCAGTTAGATGCAGCACAACAGCACAAGCTTGCGGTGGTTATGGGTTAGATAAGGTAGGATAGATATTTATAGATGTTAGATTAAACCGAAATGTGTAAAACAAAAAAAAGTTATGTAATGGATAATTTTCTAAAATAGTTTTAGTGGTTATAGGATCTATACTGCAATAATGTGTTACTATCAATTACAATAGTGAAAATTTGAAACCAAAGCCCCGAATAAAAGTCTATGTTTTGAATCATAATTTTCGTATAAAAATGGAGGACGTGGTTCCTTAGAATAGAAATGCTCTTTCACTTTGAATTCCTACACAAGAACTAAGTTCAAATAGCAGAAAATACATGCACAATTTGGCAAAGCAAACGCGATTATTTCGTCTATCAGTGGTATCGATTTAGAGGTGTAATTAATAATCCCAGTGCATCACTCTAATCATATCACTCACGATGCAAACTGCAGTTGGATCTTGGCCAGGGATTACACGGTCTGACGCCACGTGGATATCTATTTCTACTACCTACATACCTACTCTATTACATATAACAGTGTTTTTGCAGTACAAACGAATGGAAAAGCTAGATTTTCTTAACTTACAATATTAGTAAAAGTATCCGGACCTGATTACCATTTTTGTACAATACTTAAGATCGGAACCTACAGGCGCGGAAAATTGCCGGCAACGGGAGGTTCTGGCAGTTTATGTATGAATTTGCACATGGCCAGCGCGGCCGCCTAAAGCCTGTTAACCCTAATTTAGGTTATGTTACAGCCACTCAGTTATTACGTAGTATCCATTCAAATACGATAACGATAACAAATTACCATAATGAGCATTTTATTTTTAATCTTAGATGATGAATCGTGGCTGGCTGCCAAATATTAGCTAGCTAGGCTAATTAGCGGAGTAAAATTATTTGTCTGCGCGTGCGACTAAGTGAACAAGTATCATTAACAAATAGATAACTGTTTCTGGTCGTTTATTTATTTATTAATAATTTTACGGTCTTTTTATCATTATTGTACTTTAAATACCTCGTAAACTCGTACTAAATAACCGCAGAAAGATGTATTTAGCATTGTAAGTGACTGCAATAAAAGTGATTATATAATTTGAATCTAGATGACTGTAACTTTTGCAATATACCAGAAAGTACAATTTACTTTCTTCCATATTTTTATTTAATAATTAAATATCTGAGCCAGTTGGTTTTTATTTATATTTAACATTAATGTCGAACTGAGGATAACTTATAAAAAGGACCAAATGTAATGCCTAATTTTTTTTATTATTTTTAGTAGGTACCTATCCTTCCGAGATCACCTACGTAATTATTGTTTTTTTTTTTATAAGCCTGACAATTTATGCACCGTAAAACAAATTTAACTACAGTTTATTTGTAAAAATACACACCGCAAGGGCTTTCTCTGGCAACACTGACCGGAAGCCATGGATTACAATTTAAATCCAACGATAACCGTGTTTGGTTAAGATGCAGCTGGCGTCGTCGACAGAAGCGCTATGAAGTGCATTTTACACATCATTATCTCGTTATCATTTCCTGTAGTTTTCGATTACACTTAGTCTACTGGCGCTTAGTCTACTGGCGCTTATAGAAAAACATCGTGGGAAAAATAATGAGATTGTGAAGAAATGCTAAGGTCGCTGTGAACAATCTTCATCTCAATAAATCTCTGCATATATACGCTTTATATTGGTCTGCGGGATCATGCCACTGGGCTCAGCTCAATTCCGGCGTGGGCGCTAAAATCTCTAAATTAGTACATACTATATTTATTCTGTGTCTAAATTTAAGTTCTTGGTCTTTTTCATTCATATGGGATACGAAAAGGATGGGAGATGAATGAATCTAATTTGGAATGAACGATATTTAAAACAAGAGCGCAGGTGACAAATTTAGTTTAATTTTGTCAGAGTATCGTAAATTGTTTACATTTTAACAAAAAAAATTATAATTTATTTACAAATTTTGCCACCTTCAGGGGGACAATTATCCAAATACAACGTAATATGTGTCCTCTTAGAGTATAAATAGAAAATTTTCTGGGAGGGATGTGTCCCATTATATACTACTACGTCACTGACATTTGATTTGACGTCCACAGGACAATTTAGTAGAAATCCTTTCGTCTCGCGTCGCACCAGACTGTTCATTCGACCGATATTGTTATGAAAATCGAACTGTTTACAATCCAACGGCGCCGTAGGTCGCCAGCCAGCAAAACCGATTACATAGCGAATTTCGCCTTTATAAATAGAAGGTTAAGGTTGTAACTGATACCCGTTACGATCTGCTATGCTTGTTACGATGATGTTTTGATCTCCAGTCTCATTGTCTGCGCAAGAGTGGGCGTGGCAGGAAGTAGTCATCGTTGGTGCGCTCTTCTTTCAAACGGCGCACATTGACGTTTATTTTTAGAACAGGTGCTTCTGTTATTAAAAACAGCTTGAAACGATTTCGATTGTCATTTAATTAGCTCATTGTTGTCTAGTAGAGGTTACTGGCACAAAGATTGTGATCTGATTTTTTAAATATAGAATCACTTTGCATACTAGGTAGGTAGGTTTATAGAGTTTTCTTGTAAGGTTGTCAAACGTATTCGAAAGTTTCAGAAGGTTTGCATGGTTTCAGTGGTAATGAGTCAAGGACGTCAGTCAAGGCTTTTGTATCAACTTTGATGTGGTTCATGTAACATTTGTTTTTTAAAACTACGCTCGTTACAAGTTCCCTGACCGATAGCTCACCTCTCCCTATCACATCCTTCATAACTCTGTAGCAAGTATGCAGTAATAAATTACCGCGGTGACGGCAGACTGACTGCAGTTATCATGTGATAATAGTAAAGCAGTGATAAGAATGCATTGCGTTGATAGCGAGGTATAGCTGAGAGTTTGATAACGTAGAACTACAGACTGCCTACAGAAGTCATCACCGTCATCGACGCCTAGTATCAAGACATACGGTTTCGTCCACATTTTTTTTTTTTACCGTGGGTATGCTTTTTTACTGTAGAAAATGTACGCAAACCTTGTCCGGACAATAACAAACAACACAAAAACAGAATTATCCAATTTTGTGTAGCCGTTTCGAAGTAATGCGCATACATAAAAGTACATTTCTTCTTGTATTTCTAGATATGTGCAAATGTTTTATGGATCTTTAGAGTTTTCCTGAGAGAAAAATATTTTTCTTTTATTAAGATTTCTAAACCGAGTCAGTTGGGTCTGTTTGTACCTGTGTCAAGCTTTTTTTTTAAATACTGATGCAAACTCATTGCTTGACCGTAGTGTACCAGGTTTCACCTGATGGAAAATGATTTAATGTTTACAAGGCTATGAAAAAGGCAATAAATTTGCCAGATTATACAAGTAATAATTCGATTATTTAATTATGTTTTTATTATGATTTAATAATAGTATATTTCATGAACACAGATACCAGCTATCAGTTAGGAAGTGCGTCAACTGTTATACTATTATAGTAGTAACAATAACAACGCAATAACGATGACAAAGTGACTTTAAAAATAGGTACATTTTACGGTGTGTAATTTACGTTCATATCGGTTATTGTTCGCTATTGTAAAGCCTGACCAAAGAAATAAGAAACCTGCTCTGGGGGCGCCACGTGTATATTTTTACGACTATGGCAACAATTTCCCTTATAAAATTAGTTCCATTGAAATTCCGCAATATGGCGAGGTTTCTTATTTCTTTGGTCGGGCTTTAGGCGATACGAACGTTCATACGTGTCTCTCCGAGGGTCCGAGCCTACCATGAAATCAGAGTGAATCTACCCTCGAGTGAACACACCCTAGTCTGGTTATGATCACGCTGGCCCAGTGATGGTTGCTCAACTTCACACACAATTTTTGAATTACTTCGCAGCCGTGTGCAGGTTCCTCACGATGTTTTCCTTTACCGTAAGAGCATCGAAACGTACAAATGAATTTATGGCTTGAACCCGCGAACGGCTGAGCTTGTATGAATTAAACACTGTTTTACTACGACGAATATTCCCACGGGAAAAAAGAAAGATCACGCATTACGAAGGTGTCAGGTTCGAATCCGGATGGGGCACTGTCGAACAATTCGTCTTTTTTTTACTGATTTTGATTTCCCCGGTTTTTTAGGACATTAAAGGTCGAATCATCTGATTGTCAGAAACGTAATAAGAATAATGTCAGAAGTTTTGGCAATACATTAAATCTAACACCAAGGGTCGGTCGAACACCTTACAACTCTTCCCAAAAAGAAGAAAAAGCAAGTAAATAAGCTTGATACGTTGATTTTGCGACTTAAGTGTAATGAAATAAAAACTACTATTTAAAGTCCCGATCTTCGGCCGCACGGATCGGGTCAAATGGCGCGCCTTGGGAGAGGCCTATGTCCAGCAGTGGACTGCCGCAGGCTGCTAATGATGATGATGATGATTTAAAGTGACAAGTATAACAGTAATTTGGATGTTATTAGTGCGGTTTTATCACACAAATATTCAGTGTAGCTATATTATATTACCTATATATAATAACCCGCCCGCCCACGTACTACTGAAATAGTTTTCAGTGAGTTGCACAGCGTAACTACAAACTGAGGTCACTTACCACCTGCAAGGCCACGCTGAAAGCGCGAGATTTCAAAGTACAAATATCTTTCATCAGGGACCTCAAAAGTAGGTATCAACTGAATCATTAATAAATATTAGAATTGAATGAAATGTTGCTAAGTATTTGGTGTGTTTTATTCTAAATCGTAGTTATTTGTATTCTTCTGAAGAAAAGGATAGATAGAAAGACATGCATGATGGATGGGTGATTCATGAAAGATGAACAGCGCGAGCTGATGTGGTTGCAAATAATTATTAAATAAATAAAGACAGACGCTTTCAGCTAAAAATAAATATGACATTGTCCTTGGTTATTTTATTATACTAAAATTAGTAAGGCACTGAAAGGAAGCAGAATAAGCGAGACAAGTACCAGGGCGTAAGAACTTTGAGGATGTTTAAAAAGCGCGCGCAGCTAAAATACAAAATGACGGCTTACCTGAGCATAGGGTCCGGGCCCAGCCCGCTGTCGTTACTGTTGTCGCACGGCTCTGGAGGGCGACTCGCGTGCGTGTGCGCATAATGTGTGAGCTTCCCGAACTTGCCCATGTGCGTCATTTTTCCCGGATGCACCATTTTGCCCGGGTGTGCCATCTTGCCCGGATGCGGCAACTTGCCCGGGTGGTGGGGCGACTTGCCAGGGTGTGGCCTTTTATGAGGCGCCCGGATCACCTTTCTGTGCACTCTGGCAGACATAGTCGCGCTCGTTGACATAGTCATTTTCATGCCTGTGGACAACAAGAGAAAGAAAATATTAGAATTTTGCGAAGGCAAAACTTTATAATTCCTTTGTCCTTTGTCGGCGAGAGATTATATGAAATGAGGGTATATATACATAGTTGATAATAGAAAGATTTTTGTTTTATAAACCATTATTATAAATTATGCCTACAGACACAGAATCTTTCACAGGGAGGTAATGTGCTAGGTTAGTTCGCTAAAATTTCTATTACAGTGTTCAAAAACAGTATCAAAACAATTCGGCAATACACTAAAAGAATAACACATAAGTAGCTAATAACGTAATTGCGTTAAAGTAAATGCACATTTTTTATCTTTGAATACTTAAAACTTAATTTTCAAAAGAAAAACTGACACGTCAAGTCTTTATTTTATCTCAAGTAAAGGCTAGCACGAGTTTATTTGCGCACCCATTTCAAACAGTGCGAAAGCAAATTAGACAATCGAAGTGGCAAAAATACCTACCTTTGTTTTGCAAAGTTATCTTTGCTGCCGCTCTACGACCACAATGTATTATAAAAAGAGTACAACAAGCGCAGTTATATTTGTAATCGTGCGCATACTTATAGACTACATCGCGCATCGGTAAGCTTATCAACAATCAGAAAAAGGCAAAAAAACAGGTTTACCACGAAACTATTTTCCCGTTGGAAATCCCTAAAACTACGTGCTAAGCTAAGCTAAACTAAGCTACCCAAGGCCAAACTTTTTTTTTCTGTACAGCAGTCAACATCGGACGCCTTAATTTACATTCCCTTTTTTGTACCTTTTAACCCGACTTTGTTATTTAAAACAAGCCTCATTTTCCCTAAACAATACAAAGTTATGTTGAAAAAAATGCATTAGAAAAAACTTGTTTACATTGAGCCGAATGGCGGGTATAGAGTTAGTATGGCGTCTCTGTTTTATTTTGTAAGTAATTATATTTATTTTACACTTTAATACCGCGCATTAAGTCGAAAAAAATGCTTCACAATTTTTCATTCCGTACGAGTATTCCATCCGAGTACTGTAAGAACTGTAAGTAAATGCAATTTCCGATGAAGTCGAAAACAAAAACAAATAGCAGTTATCAGATCGATGTGCCAGCGAAAATAGTTTTTGATGTTCATTAAATCGACAACCGACATTCAACTTTGGGGTGGCAAACCAATTTTTTGACTGGCAGTACCTACTACACGAACTCACATTATCACAAGTCCTGTGACTCTACATTTGCATTGGTATTCCTCTTGAGATGTTGGTACCGAAAAGAGCGGTGCTTAAGTACTAAAGGAGCGAACCTTCAGCAGGTAAGCGCAGGCTGCTGGATGGAATACGAGTTTATATGCAGACTGTAACACAGGTCGCGCCCGCTTTCTATAGGACAGACAGCATATAAACACGGAATCCGTCCCGCAGCCCGCTCTTTCCCGCGCCTGTACGCGGCTTAGGGAAGTATAACGATGCGTGCGATGCGATCCTGACGAAATAGGTATTTTGGAAAACAAATGCTATCGCTCGTGCGCTTATGCAGACCCCCAATAGTGCGATGTCACAAAAATAAAGTTATAGAAGTGCCAATAACTCTGAATTTATTGCAAATTTTGAAAAAGAAAAACCTATAAACCTAGTCTTTCACTGTGTCAATCACATAGGTACTAAAAATTATTGAGATTGAAAAATATTCGGAAGTAGAAAAACGTTTTCTCTTTTTGTATGAACGAGAACGTACTATAACTTCCTGACGTGACATCATTTGAAGTGATACTTACTACTCGTGTATGTTTGCCTTACATTTATATGGGGAGACTCCAAATCAAAAAATGTCAATGGTTCACTAAGTGTATAAAATATTTGACAAAAATTACCGTTTTACGAATGTAAACAGAATCCTTCGCCATGACTATACAAAACTCTTCTAACGCCCATGAACTATGGGGCACTGTGATACCTTGTTAAGGCAACGTTTCTTTGTGACCCTGAGATACGGAGTTATATTTGGTTATGTATGAAGTAAAGCAAGTTACGTAACATGTTATCTATTCACGGAAGTCGTTATACATACATCATCATTTTATTTCGTTCAAAATGAACTAGTAAAGCAGAGTGACGTCAGATTGAAGTACTCTGGACCGACGAGAAACGGTCTGTCTTTTGTTTAATCCCGCGGGATGATTTTTATACAGGATGCGGGCAGCGCAGGACCGATCATTGTGGAGATCCTTGGGGGAGGGAGGCCTTTGTCCAGCAGTGGACGTCTACAGGCTGAGATGATGAAGATGATGACGATTTTTATCCAGGCCATTATTATTAAAAAGTCAGTCCAGTTGGAGGATCTATTCCCATCCAATCCCACGAACTAATACCATTTGGTATTAGTTTATTTCCGAGTTTATTTACTATTCCTAACGAGTACCACGTTATTTCAAATTAAAAAATCTATTCCCAACGAATACCAAAACGTTACTTTTTGTACACTCAGCTACACAAAGTTTTATTTTATTATCTGACATTTACATACTATCGTAATTGAATGTTAAAAGTCTAAAACTTTCCAAACTAACTACGTGCCACGATTTTTAGAAACAAATCATTAACTTAGTTCAGTTATAAATAAAATTTAATTATAAAAAAAATAATTAAATCATTGTTGAAATGAATCAATAAACTCCACTGTGCCCAAAAATGCGAATTTGTATCAGCTTTTAAAAGCTCTGAAAGAAGACGCAGATTTGCAATCAGTGGTTATAAATCAATAGGTACATGACCAATGTACTCGACGCAAAACGACGTGCAACAGAAACAATTGCAAAAAATCGGTGGATCACATACGTTACTGACTACTGACCAACTCCGCGAAAAGAAAATTAGCGTTGGTCATTGTTTAGAAAAATAAAGGGTGTAATCTAACCTACTTGGCGATATTTTAAAATTAAGAAATATGTTACAATTTTTAAATGGCAAATTACTTATATTTGATGGTTTTTCCAAAAAAATATTATTTATGATTACTAACTTATCACTATTTAAAGTACACAATTATATATAAAAGTTGATTGTGATATTTTACATCACAATATTATAGACTACAGGCCCGTGTTAAAAAAAATATGGGTCATTTGAACCACCAGATGATCTATGTAGAACGATATAAGAGCATAAAATAATAAGATTCAGCATTATGCCGTCACTTGTAAGCTGTCCAACTGAGTGCAGGTGAAAGAAAGGGGGTTGCAACCCTCAGCTTTTTCCCCTTGTCGCATGATTTTTGTACGGCGTTGCGAAATAATGGATTAGAAGCAGTATTGAAATAGTATGAAACTGATGCCGTACAAAATTAAATGACCAAATTCACCCTGGTAATTGTCGAAAAATTAAAAAAAAATCCGACTTTTTGGCGCACCATTTTTTTACGGCACTACGCGTTTTCTTATTATTTTTCATGGATCTATCGATGGTAAGAATGCCGTACAAAAATATATGACCAAAATGTACTCACTCTACCTACCTACTTTTGAATTCTCACCTGCACTCAGTTGGACAGCTTACAAGTGACGGCATAATGCTGAATCTTATTATTTTATGCTCTTATATCGTTCTATATAGGTCATCTGGTGGTTCAAATGACCCATAATTTTTTTAACACGGGCCTGTAGTCTATTATATTGTTAGATTGTAGGTAGGTAAATTATCCATTTTTGATGTTTTTGCCAAAATCATTGTTACTTTAAAGTTGGTTATCTGTGATACTTTATAATTTTGTTAGATTTATGTAAATTATTCATATTTGATTTTTTTGCCAAATTTTTATGTGATTCATCAAGATACGCGAATTGTTACATTAAAAGTTGATTGTCTGTGATATTTTATACGTACAATGTACATTGTATGTAAATGTTCCATTTTTGAAGTTTTCTCCAAAAATATTTTTATATTAAAAGTTGATTATTTGTGATATTTTATAATTTTGTTAGATTTTTTGTACTGTTATTCATATTAGTTTTTTGCCAAATTTTTACTTGATTTATTATTATTATACGCAATTATATCAACCAAAATCATATGAGTCAATAGTCCATGATATTTAAAAATATATATATGTGTTTTATATATATCAAACCCTAATCATTTTATTTTTATTTTACTGAACCTGACTGTACCTAATTCCTTAAAACTTGTTTTGGGATTAGTTTTTTTATGTGGTACTCGTTAGGAATAGAAAAAACATTCGGAAATAAACTAATACCACATGGTATTAGTTTGTGGGATTGGATGGGAATAGATCAGTTGGAGTTTAACTTTCTTAACAGATATGTGCAGATTTCCTCACCCTTTTCCCTTCTCCTAAACGAATAACGCATATAAAGCGGACCAGATAACAGAATAACTCGCCATATTGTGGAAATTATGCACTGCAAGTTGTGTGTGATAATGCGTCAAATAATATATAACACTCCTTGGATGGTAAATAAATAAATAGCATCATTTCGGTTTATTAATTCTACTATAATATTATAAACCCGAAAGTTTGTATGGATGTATGTTTGTTACTCTTTCACGCAAAAACTACTGAATGGGTTTAAATGAAACTTTACAATAATATAGCTTATCTCGTACATCAGAATAACACATAGGCTTCTTTTTACCCGGGAGAAAATACTTCTTTTCCACGGGAAAATATGTTAACGCGGGCGGAGCAGTGGGGAGAAGGCTAGTCATATAATATACTGACACGGTTTGTTCACAGAATATTCGTATTTATACACATACTAGCTGCCCGCACATCATTTAACATTCACAGACGTCTTCGTATATTTCGGTTTGATTCCCGGCCTGTAAAGTCCTTCACAAACAGCCATAGAATCACGCCATGAATAATTTCGATGATCGCAATCACTTTTATAGATGTACAGTCATAACTCTCGTCGTAAACCCGCCGTTACAGGAATGCATAAGCAGGGAATCGAACTGGCGATCAAACGTTAAGATGTGGCGGTTAACTGCGCAACCAAGGACGAATGATTTCATAGGAAGAGGAATTACGTTCAAGTGGCAATCAAGGTTTGTTTTACATAAGATATTAATTTATTTGTACAGAAGCCATCACATGCGGTTGGACATTCGCACTACGAAATTCGCCCCTACCACTATATACGGAATACTAGTGCAAAGTCAACATGTCCAGCCGCATGTGCTGCCTAATATTATAGTACAGGTATTATAGTAAGTATTTAGTGTTATCTTTTAGCGAAAAAGCAATTGAAATAATTGTTTTCAATCAATGCAGTGGTTAACGCGTAAAAATGTAGAACCACAGTTTGCCAACAAAATAAATTTATATAATCTGTAAAGTTATCAACCCTGCTTGCAAAATTTCACAAGAATCAGCTGAGAAATGCTATTTATAATAGAGGAGAACAGTCATCCTAGCATGACCGTTATCGCGTGGCAGAGATAAATTTGTCGTGGGTGTACTGTTATCCTATTTGAGAATATTTTAATATAGCGAGTTTCTTGTGGTATTTTGACAGCACGTTAAGGGATATAGTTTGTCACAGTGGTTGTGCTAGGGAGGCTACCATGAGCATTCACGTGTGATACATAATTTTGTCGTGCGTATTGATATTCTGTTTGAGTAATTGTAATGTAGTAGGTTTCTCACAGCTTTTTGTAAGATAAATCGAGATACGCTTGTAACAATGCTCCATGCTAGGCTTGCCGATAGATGGACAAAAACAGTCATACATATGAAAGCACTTTTGGCCAGAACAATTAATAGAACATTATAAAGACAGTATAAATAAAATTGGGTTTTTTACAGTAGAAAACCTATTTACTGACGTTATTGGTGGCAAATTGTAGTGATCATTATGAGAGAGGTCATTGGACTTTGTTTATTACATTTTTAATAGAAGTTAAGCATCATAACCACAATACACGTTTCAACATTGAAGTAAATCCAGTAAAACTATTATGACTCATTTTTCAATTGAATTTATTTGTGACGAAATGCCGAATCATCGATCAACTTTATTTTAAGTTGTGTCGTTTCGAAATGTGGAATTTTATTTTATTTGTAACTAGCTTTCCGGCGCGGCTCCGCCCGCGTTAACAGTTTTTCCCGTGGAAATGAGGCATTCTCCCGCGGTAAAAGGTAGCCTATGTTACTCAGGGTGAATGTAGCTTTCGAATGGTGAAAGCATTTTTGAAATCGGTTCAGTAGTTTTTGAGTTTTTTCATTACAAACATACACACACACAAAAATACAAATCTTTCCTCTTTATAATATTAGTATGATATTATGTATGATGAAAGCTTATTTGTAAAATATCATCTGAGTGTTTACATTATTCGCTATTTCGGTCAAAAGTCTTGTTGAAATTAAAATTTGTCGAAGTCAAGTTTTGCAGCAATATGCGATATGTCAAAAACATCGCATTAAATCAATTATAAACTTTGAAGGAATTTTCTACGTACGCCAGTGAAAGTTCCCGGACATTACAAAAATACACAAAATCTTATTTTCATGGCAAAATATGAAAGAACGTACGTATGTGGTGTCATCATTAGTGTTAGAGACGAGAGCCGAGAGATAATTGACAAATATGCAAAAAGTCAGAAATGCAAAATGTCAAAAATTAAAAGTTAGGAAAAATTATACCTACTATTTATTACAATCTTAGCTTAAAAGGTTGTTTGAGCAAAACTTAGTCACTTCATTAAAAGACGTCGAAAAGTGATTTGTAAAATCTTACTTCGAATAAAAAAAATCTCCTTTTTATTTGTTGTTGCGGACTATTATCAGTATCAACTTGACACTGGCACAGAGCTTCGCTAGGGATAGAAACAGAGAAAAAACTATTAGCTTTAAATAAAAAAAATGCTGTTTTGGTCAACTGGCAGTTCCATTAGTTTATGCCAGTATCATAAGATGGCGGCACTGCTTTCGTTTCGATATTAATTAGCATAAGCGGGTTCATTACCCCGTCTGGCTATCACTACTATCTGGTAGCCAAAGTCCAGTATCCCGACTGCTATTAACTTCTATACATGTAGACAATGCCTGAGATGCCACAGTTTGTTAATATACTAAAGAATATATAATAGAATTCATATTAATAGTACCAGCACAACGGATATAAATGATACCAATAATGTCTACAATGTGTTTTTTTCTCAAATACGGCTGTCTGACCCAAAACTCCGTGGAGGAACAAGTTATATGCGTGTATTTACTTAAAAAAAACTGCTGTGAGTTGATCAACTTCACAGACCTTTGAATTTCTTCGCAGGCGTGTGCAGGTTTCCTCACGATCTATCTCTTCTAAGAGTGTCGTGTAATAAAAGTATATTATAATGAATATGATAATCGAGCGCCGGTGGTTCAGTGGTGGGGGCTGTTGTCTTCCTTTCGAATGGCACGGGTTTAAATTTAAGGCACGGCACGTAATACGTTTTTTACAAGATGAAATCTTGATTCTGAAGCGCGTAGTGGTAAAACCTAAGCGAGCTCACAGAGAGACAAAAAACCAAGTTTAGCAAACAATTTGTTTTAACCATTTGGTACGCATCAAAACGAAAACATCAAAACAAAAACGGGCTGGTCAAAAGCCTATGATCTCATGGACAAAACATTACATAAGTATAATTTAACACGAACACAACAAAAAGTTGCGTAAGAGGCATACATACCTAAATATGCACAAGTATGGGTCAAACTCTGAATCAATCTTAACTTACTGAATAGTGATGGGTTTTGTTGAATAGTCAATAAGGAACGCTGCTTAAGATGAATAAATAAATAAATAAAATACAGGTTCGAATGAGTTCAGCTAGGAGCCTATCACCTCCTAGCTGAACCCCTAGGTTACGAGATAATAATTATCATTTTACACATCAACAACTTGAATGTAACTATTGATCATATATTTAATAGGAAATTTTCATAGTTTTGCGGAAGTCAAAGTCAAAGTCAAAGTCAAATAGTGTTTATTCAAAGTAAGATTTCACAAATCATTTTTTGACGTCAGGGCGGGTTCACAATTTGGCTGTCTTCTGTGGAGAAGAACCCGCCGGAAGAAACTCCACAGGCGTTGCATCTTTTCAAAATATTTTTACATAGGTAATTATTATTTTATACAATTTGATTAATATAACAAAGAGTGCAGCCGAAATATGAAATTAAAGGAAGGCAACCAGTCAAAGCAGAAAAACTAAACTATACAAACAATAAAACAATCGGCAATCGACTAGAGCAGACCAGTCCCCCCAAGCAGCACCACGTTCACGGGTTTGACGTATGGGACAGCCATCGCCGGGCTCAACCATATTAGAGGGAACCCAACGACCCGGCCCACACGCCACCGCAAGTCAGGACACTTTAGTGAGCATGAATACTCAGTCAGCCAGATGTTATCACGACAATCTAATTAATGGCTTCCCAATTGCATAGTCGACCGCACTACAATGTTGCACAATTACGTAGGTTTTTACAAACAAATTTTAGTAATAATATTACCTTAGATTAAGCACAGCGTTTCTCGTGTCGAGCTGAAGTCTCTACACACCAAGCTTTTTTACCATTCAAATATTCATCCAATCCATAGTACGCATTCTTACATAGATGCCGTTTCACGTGGCATTTAAACCTTTTTTCTGGAAGATTTACAATATCATCAGGTATTTTATTATAGTAGCGTACACAGAGCCCCACGAAAGAAGTACTGACTTTAGCCAATCTATAGTTATCACGAGCTAGTTTATTTCCATTTCTAGTATTACGTTTGTGAATATCAGAATTCTTTTTAAATTCGTGGATATTTTTCCTAACGTACATAATATTTGCATAAATATATTGGCACGGAACTGTCAAGATGTCTATTTCTTTAAACAGTTCTCTAAGTGATTCCCGACAGCGAAGTTGGTATATTGCCCTAATGGCTCTTTTCTGCAAAATAAAAACTGTGTTAATATCGGATGCCCTGCCCCACATTAAGATACCATAAGACATTATACTATGAAAGTAACTGAAATAAACCAACCTAGCTGTTGCTATGTCTGATAACTGTCTGATTTTCCTCACTGCATACGCAGCCGAGCTAAGCCTCCCCGACAGAGAAGATATATGAGGACTCCATTGTAGTTTAGCGTCAATAGTTATACCTAAGAAGACTGTACTGTCTACCAGATCAAGCCGTTCATTATTTAACACAATGTCACCCCTACAGCTGTTCACATTTGGTAAAGTAAATTTGATGCACTTAGTCTTCTTTGCGTTTAATACCAGGTTGTTAGCAGGAAACCAGTTATGAACCTGTTGAAGAGTGCTATTTATTTCATTATATTGAGGTGATCTTCGGTTTAGTTTAAAAATAAGAGAAGTGTCATCCGCAAATAATACAATGTTCGACAAATTTTGAACTACGCATGGCAAATCATTAATATATACTAAGAATAAAAAAGGTCCTAATATGGAACCTTGCGGCACACCCATTTTTACTAAAGATCCCTTGGATTTCATTTCATTTATTTGTACCTTTTGAATCCTGCCCTCTAAGTAGGACTGAACTAGTTTAAGTGCACTATTTCTGACCCCATAATGTTTTAATTTGAGCAATAGGGTTTCATGTTGAACACAATCAAATGCTTTTGAAAGGTCACAGAAGACACCTATGCAATCGTAAGAATCTTCCCATGCGTCAAAGATATGCTTTATGAGTGCAACACTTGCGTCCGTGGTAGAACGTCCCTTTGTAAATCCGAATTGCTGTTTGTGCAGTAAGCAATGTTTATTAAAATGAGACAGCAATTGGTTAAGTATGATTTTTTCAAATACTTTACTAAGGACTGGTAGAATAGATACCGGTCTAAAATTACTAGGATCGCTCTTATCACCTGTTTTGAACAAGGGTATTACTTTACTATATTTCATTAAATCTGGGAAGACCCCTTCATCTACACATGTGTTAAAGATGGAGGCAAGATAAGGCGCCAGCGTGTCAATTACTTTACTACAAGCCTTAACAGACATTCCCCATATATCTTCCGTACCCTTTACTTTAATTTCCTTAAATGCTTTAATAATAGTGTTTGCATTTACATGTTTGAATTTAAATTCATCTGTACAGGTTTTACATGGTTTTCAAGTATTGAAGCAGAGACAAGAGGTGAAGAATTTAGCAGTTCTGTTGTTTTTATTGGAATATTAGTAAAGAAATTCTCAAATTCTTGTGCTACCTCAATGTTAGAATTAACAGGCCCTTTATCTGAATTTAAAACCAAGTCATTATCGCGTTGTTTAGTTTTTCCTGTTTCGCTGTTAATAATATTCCAAACTGTCTTTATTTTATTGTCAGAACTTTTAATCTTATTACTTATATAATTCGCTTTAGCGGTTAAACAGACTCTCTTAAAAGTTTTTGAATACATCCTAACATAATTATTTAATCTGTCACAATTTGTGTAGCTTTTCATTTCATATAGCTCAAACAATTTATCTCTACTTTTCCTAATACCAGGAGTTGCCCAATCACTAAATTTAAATGACTTGTCAACGCTTTTATTTTGAATTTGGAATATTTTGTTATATTCATCAGACACCACGGAGAAAAAATTTGCATATATCTCATTAGGATTACTAAAATCGCAATCGATATTAGGCAATTTTTCAGTCAAAACTGAATTGAATTTTTCGACACGACCAGTAGTAATCGGTCTAGTTTTAATTTCAATTTTTACATTAGATTTAATGGCGGGAAAGTCTACTTCTTGACCCGTGTGGTCAGATGGTAATGAATTTATAATTGACTTACTAGAATATTTACAGCTACAGAAAAAATTATCGACACAGGTGGATGAAGTTGATGTCACTCTGGTCGGTTCTAGAAATACATAATCTAAATTAAAAGACCGAAATAAACTCAATATTCTATTTGTGTAATTATCCGAGATCAAAATATCTACATTAAAATCCCCACACACAATTACTTGTTTTGTACTTCGGGAAATGATTTTTAAAATGTCCTCTACCACAGATTCAAAAATATTAAAGTTTTGACTACATGGCGGCCTGTACACGCACACTACAATATGATCATCCAGCTCGACACAAGATACCTCTACCTTTCGCTCAACCGTAAGACCCACAATGTCTTTACGATCTTTAAATCTGATATTTTTACGTAATAATATTAAGGAGCCACCTCCCACAATATGATTTTTATTTGCCTTTCGGCTGAACGAACTGGCAACATAATAATTATCAAAATTAATAAACATGTTACATTCTGAGAACCAGTGCTCGGTTATACACACTACATCATATTTATGTTTTTCTAAAAATAGTTCAAAAACTAAAGACTTGCTGGAGAAACTTTGAATGTTTTGATGAAAAACCTTTAAACGACTACGCTTCCCCTTTGTCTGTTTTATTTCTAGCTCCCTGCAAGAAAATCTCTGCTCAGCTCTATTGCTAGCAATATTTACAATTAGATTTTCCTTTGTCGAATTTAACAGTTTAAAGAATCGTTATTAGTACTTGTACTAATTGTGATCAAAGATGACTGCGTCATATTTCCTACGACGGAGTTCTGTATATGAAAGGCTAACAAATTAGCTATATGTCGTTTAAATTTCCTAGACAGGTACATAGTATCCCGAGTCAAAGTAAAGTTATGTATAAATTTATTTATGTCAAACAATACAATAACATCGCTATGATGATGTGTCAGCTGATAAAGATATGAATTTATATTGTAAATGCAACTATTATGTTCACTTGACAAGTTTGAACAGTATGGGAAAGTGCTGACTATAAATTTACATTTTAAGGTTTTATTTAGATTAACCATTTGTTTTATACCAGAGTTTAACATATTTCTAGATACTCCTATATGACTTCCTACCATAATAATGACAGTTGTATTCTCATCAAAGTTTTGCTGACTTACTTTTTCTATGATGTCACTGTAACTTGCATTTGGATAGCAGATATTAACTACTTGTTCTGTTAGACAGTTATATAACAAGGGTCCTAAGCCTACTCCTACTTTATCTGAGAAAATAATAGTTTTCTTGGGAGGAGAGTTGGCCACTACACTACGACGAAGTGGAGAGGGGGAGACCTGATATTCCTGACCAGTAGTAGTAAAGGCCGGCTGGGGCAGCGGCGAGTGCGGCGGGTGCCGCGTGGGAGATGGCAGCACGGTCGCAGAGTGGGCAGGTGTTGGTGCCAGCTCCGCCGTCACAGCCGGACGAGTCATCGGAGTTCCCCTCCCACCTCGCCGCGCTTTAGGGACCGGCGGCACGCTTGCATCAGACTGGCTGGATGTGGTGGCTGGATCTGGGCGCGCGGAAGACTCAGGCGCTCCAGCTGTACTGACGTCATCTGCTAGGGTAGGAGGTGCGGGCGGCGGCGCGGGCGCGGTCGCGGTCGCCGTCGCCGTTGCGGTCGCTGGCGAGCTGTCATCTGTGTCGTCGGCCAATGAACCTTCGGGTGGCGTGCAGCTGTAGAGAGGCTGCGCGTCTTCCGAAATCAAGCTATCGTCGTTGGCCGAGCCCAAGACTGTTTTAAGCTCATTGTTGTCCAGCAGAGAACCTAACAGCCCAGTATTCTCCTGTTGTAGTTGAAGTAACTCTGACGTCACAGTAGTGAGATCGTTAAGGCTCGACTCACTTTCCTTATATCTAGATATTGCTTCTGCTAGTTGAATCCGCAGCTCTTCCACCTCAGCTTGAGCATTGGTGAATACAGAATAAATTGCATAAAAATTATGCTTGAGCTTCTTGTTTTGTTGATGTAAAGAGATTAGTTTACCTCTCTTAGGTTTCTGCTTTTGTGATAATTTTAATATTTTTAAGTTTTTCCTGGATTTTTTGAAAAATAATTTTAATTTACAATATTTCTTTATTCTTTTAATCCTTGTCATTTTCCCATACTTAGTGCTAGTATTTTGTGCCTCTAACTCATCATGTAAGGAGATCACATGTAATAACTGAGTGTTTTGTTGTTTGTGAAAAGACATCAGACGGATTTTCAGTCACGTAAAATTTGTAAAATGCGAAATTGACATCATTTACTGTAGACTAGGAATATTTTTAAATAATATTGAATAACAAATAAGAAAGAAATAACAAACAAAAAACAGAACATAAATGAAGAATAAATGAATATACTATAATACTAGGAAGGACAAATCTAGGACTACTTAATAATATATCTACAGCCTGATTTTAATTAAATAAGAAATAAAAGATATACTAGGTGCGTGGTGCTGCTTGGGGGGACTGGTCTGCTCTAGTCGATTGCCGGTTGTTGTGCTTGTGATAGATTTTTTGGTTATATAGGTTAGTTTTTCTACTTTGACTGGTTGCCTTCCTCTAATGGTTTATTTCGATTGCACTCTTTGTTACATTAATAAAATTATACAAAATAATAATTTATAATTTTGTAAAAATATTTTGAAAAGATGCAACGCCTGCGGAGTTTCTTCCAGCGAGTTCTTCTCCACAGAAGACAGCCTAATTGTGAAATCGCCTCGAATAAAAACTTTTTGACTTGACTTGACTTTGGTATGTAACTATGTATCTAAAAAATTTGGTAAGAATAAATCAAGGATGTTTATAAGTACTATTCGTACACTTGGAATAAATACATCTATTGACAGAGCAAATTGACTGTCAGGTGTGAGATAGTTGCTTGTCACAGTATTCATGCAAAGTTTGAAGATGTGTCTTCTCTTTCAAAATTAATATAAGTCCGTAGACCCGAGACGAAGGGCATTGGACTATGGACTGTAAGTCCCACAGAAGATTGATATTCAATATTAAAGTGTACCTTCGAAGATTTGATTCAGAATAAGTTAAATGGCCGTCGTCGCCACATTGGAGTGCGCGTGAGCCATTTCACTGTACAATGAGGAGCGCGGGCGCAGATAGTTGCTAACGATTGAATATAAAGTGCATTCGGATAGTGTTAGGTGTTAGCTAACCGATGTGTTTGAACCTAACTTGATCTTATACTATCGCATGTCTAGTACATCGCGTTGGCGTATCATCTATCTTCTCCTATCTATAATATAATAAACTAGTGACCCCCCCGGCTCCGCACGGGAAAATGGTTATTGTGGGTTATCCTTAAGTATATTATGCATGTATTACTTTATTACGTATTACTTATTATGCATTTAAACCTTCCTCTTGAATCACTCTATCTATTTAAAAAAACCGCATCAAAATCCGTTGCGTAGTTTTAAAGATTTAAGCATACATAGGGACATAGGGACATAGGGACAGAGAAAGCCACTTTGTTTTATACTATGTAGTGATGATGAAGTGAAGAATCGGCGTGTCTGTACAATGAATTGTTTAAAAAAAACTGATTGTACGTGAAAAAGGGAATGTAGCTTTTCGTTCTTAAGAACGTGAAAAGGAAATTATGGTTTTTAAATTTAATTAAAGCGTAACCTACGAGTAGAATCGGGCCCATTAATTAAGTTATTAATAAAATAACACTAATTAGTGAGTGCACAGAATACCAAATAGAGTGTAATCTAGAAAACTAACTCACGCATTCGCGCACGCGCGCTACAACGGTCTTTGCGTGTCAGATAAAACCGCAGATAAAACATCGCACATATCTCCTTCATCATTTTAAAATACTGCAGGATTACCAATTTCATAAACCTTATCGTAAGATTGTAGACTATATCAAGCCACTTGTAATGGTGATTCATTGGGAGAAAAAAGAAAATACTTTATTTTGGCGCCGTCAGCTGTACCTATTTTCTAATGCTGTCGGGCGGAAAACTCGAGCAGGTGCGAGGTGGTAAATTTCCCTTCAGTGACCCCAGGAAATGGGCAGCAGCGTACCGAGGTTCCGGGTTCAAATCCCGGTGGGGACCCGTCGACAAATATCACTTTGTGAGACTTTCCCCAGTTTGATTAGGACATTGCAGGTTAAATCACTTGATTGTCCAAAAAGAAAGACGATTCCGTGCTTCGGAAGGCACGTAAAGCCTTTGGTCCTGGTTACTATTTACGTATGTAATCGTTACATGAACCATGTCAGAAACCATAGGCAGCTCAATGATTATGACAGGTGACAGGTTTTGTGAGGTAGGTTAACCTCTAAACTCTAAACCCACACGATAAGTGGAGTATGGCAACACCACCATCACCTTCCTTCTAAGGGAGATGCCTAAACAAAGATGTAGTAGTTAGTCTTGACTGTAGTTACCAAGACAGTTCATACGCAAAGCAGATACATTTTTACTAACAGATAAACCAATTACAAAACATGAGATTATAACATACGGCTGTTTATTTGTTATAATGATGTGATAAACTTATCAATGTTTGCGTCGTAAGTGGGTCGCCGATCGAGGTGCCGTCAATATTTTTTAATTTAATCAAACGCATACTTATCTGTTTGTCTTGTTAATATACGTAGTTGTACAAATAAGGAAAAACTATTTAAGATTATTAAAGGAAGTCGTTTAGGAGATGGGTAACTACATAGCTTATGACAAAGTATAGGATAGAGGTAGAGAATAGAGGTGTCTCGAGGGACAAGAAATAGTTTTGTCCTAATTATCTATGTTTGTTTAATATTTTAACAGTTCTTATACGAGATAGTTTTGTCTTGCCTAGTGGGTTTACACGCTTGCCGTGGCTTGCCAAGCCTAAGTCATGCGTTAGAATGAGATACATTTTTTTTTAATTGGCCTATGCTTGAGTCGAGTCAAGCTTCACCGGACTTGCGGGGGAACGGAAGACTCTACCCCAAAATATGTCATGTACCAACGCGTCTAGGGGCGGCTCGAGGGAGCCTCGAACCTCGGCCTAGCGCGTTGATACTGAAAAACATCGTGAAGGAAAGAATGAGATACAAATACACCGCGCTCACTCTTGCGCATGACCGCGTCCCGTAGCCATTCAAAATAGGCAAGCCTACGGATAGTCATTAGAGTCGTTTTTTTATTTTTTTAACACTTGGACATTTAAACGTTAGATAATCTTTCGTCACAGTTTTTCAAGTTACAACGACTGTGTGGCTTTTTTATGAGGAATTACACGCCAACATAACTAGTCGTTTCGTCCTTGAACTTTGAACCAGCTCAACCTTTTCTTTTAAGGGTATTTGTTGTATGAAGCGACTAAAGCATCGTCCGCCTATACAGGCCATACGACCAACAACAACTGCGATACGCCTGTCCAAGGGGATTATCTCCCTTTAAGGGAGAATCCCTGGACCTGTGGTCGTAATTATGTGATATTTGATTCTAAGTTTTCAACAATAAAGACCTTTTTAGATTTCGGATCCGGTTTTCTTACATAATTTTTTTTTCATCTGGCTTTCTTTATCAAAATTTCATGAGGCATGTTCTATGTGTAAAACAAATTGAAGACTGTGGCCGTATGCCACGGACCTTGCTCGCGCCGTGACCCACTTCGGTGACAGACGCACAAGCTGTTTACTATTTGTTTGTGTTATCAACCCATTTGCCGTAATGCACCTGACTGTCAAAGACAAGTCAACCAGTTTAAATAGGCCTTGCTGTACTATGAATATCGATAGGGTTATGTGTCAGCATATAGTGGTAAAGCGTGAGGTTTTCCCCGTGACTAACATATCAAAGAAATAAAAAACCTGCTCTGGGGGCGCCACGTGTATATTTTTACGACTATGGACTATGGCAACAATTTTATAAAATTAGTTCCATTGAAATTCCGCAATATAGCGAGGCTTCTTATTTCTTTGGTCGGAATTTTAACCTTATACCCTCAACATAAAGTTGAAGACGAATGCATTTTACAAAGTTTTTTGCCGTATATTAATTTCTAATAAAGTTCTGTAGCATAGACATTTAAAAAAAAAACGTTTTTTTTTTTAATTGGGAAACGTCGAAGATCAACACGGGCGTACTCGCCGGCGGCGGCGCACTGTGGGCTGAAAATCGCCTTTCATAGACATAGAGAGATGAATTATTAAGGGTCACTTTTTTCGCTTGAAATTGAATCTGCCCATCAATACTATTCTACAAAATGTTGTTTGACACTATTCGGAACATAATTGAGCACGCTGGAATTTTTTGAAGAAAAATTTGTATGGAGCTGACTTGAAAAATAAGGATATCTCAGTAATCGCAAGGTTGCGGGTTATATCCTTCGGTGAATATTTAGAGGCATTTATTTATGATTTTTTGGCATACTTCATATAACGGGAATCAGTGCGATCTCGTGGGAAAAAAATACAAAAGTTATAATATTTTTATTTTCATTAATTTCATATTTCTTGAGCCATATTATTGCTTAAATGTTTTGGATATTATGTTTATTATGTGCAGTTTATAGTAAAATACGATATATACAAAAACCAAAAACATACACCAGTAACGGACTGACTTGCGATTGCTTATTAAAAAATACATATTATAAAGAATCTCTTAAATATAAATTAGTCATTCTTAATCGTAAGGCAGGTACATTAGTTAATAACGTCAATAGTGATAACTGATAATCACAAAATGTTAGTAAATGACTGCACGGTACTGCATGTATTGATGTTTAAAATTAAATAATAACGAATTCTCGGTTATTGAGCAAATTTGTGCAGAAATATCTAATGAGGGTAATTAGAAATGATTCGAAACATACGATATAAATAGTTACAAGTTCAATTCAATATCAGTTCATTTTGAGCATTTCTACTGTTAACGTCTAAAAGGATCTTTTTATCCTGTGATTGTGAAACATGGAAAGTCTAATTACAAACTTGGACTTATTCGTTCTTATGACCGATAAACAGGTCGACCTGTCAACCTTTGATCACGAAGTGCTGTTCAATTCACTTGTCATTCGACTAAGCCAGACAGACAAGCAGACAGTGTTACTCTCAAGGAGTATTGTCGAAGATTCACACGAGCTGTTCAAGACAGATGGATGAGATCTGACGAACATAAAGGCGAAGATGCGACGGAATTAGCATATTCAGCAGTAACTTTATTAAAAGCAGATGGTCGGAGGATTTGGCATCCGTTGTTGAATACATGTTGAAAAATCCAGAAGCAGCGTCAAATATTAAAGAAATGATCAAGAAACCAGTAACTGCTGCCTTATTTTCTCCGGAGAAAGCACTAGGTTTGCTACTTTCACTAAAACTGTCCAAATGGCAATACATCACTTTGAGGGAAACGACTATTCGAGAAGGTGCACAAGATAGAAGAAGTTCATAAATTGTTACTTCATGGAGCGGACATAATCGCTGAAAATGCCATTATACCTATAGGGAATCTTTCAGAAGACGCTTCAGAGGCCCGCAACAAAGACTTTAGAAAAATCAGAGAACATCGTTCCAGAAAGAAGAACAGGCAAGCATCTAATGAAGATATTCTCAATATGCTTGTTCTGACTTCTGATCCTCACATTAGTTCAATAAGACCTAAGCTCATTGCCCATAAGAAGCATGAATACTTTCCAGAAACTTTGGACCTATTTAACCTGCAGGAACCTTTTCCTACAGAGTTTATAGATGTAATGGCAATGGTAGAGTCCGATTCTGAAAGTGAAGAAGATTAAATGTTGTTTTTTATTGTTTCTATTAACATAATCTTGTAGATATTTTTGGTTGTTGGTTTACCATTTCGTGTGTGTTATTTTGACAAGATGTTCATTACGATGTATAAATGTAAAATTTAATTCTATGTAGTATTTTTATACAAAAGATTTAATCATTGTAAATTTTTAAGTTGATAATATTTCTCATTTAAAGCTGTCAAGGACTTTGAAATAGGTATATTTATTAATATTTAACTTTAAATTTCCCAATAATAATGTCGTGTTTTGATTTAAAAAAGTATTTATATTTAACTCATTTTATTATGAAACTTAATAATTTGTATGTTTTGTGATTATCAGTTATCACTATTCAACTATTGACGTTATCAACTAATGTACCTGCCTTACCATTAAAAATGACTAATTTATATTTAAGACATTATTAAATATGTTATAATATATAGGTATGTTTTTTTTATAAGGAATCGCAAGTCAGTCCGTTACTGGTGTATGTTTTTGGTTTTTGTATATATCGTATTTTACTATAAACTGCACATAATAAACATAATATCCAAAACATTTAAGCAATAATATGGCTCAAGAAATACGAAATTAATGAAAATAAAAATATTATAACTTTTGTATTTTTTTCCCACGAGATCGCACTGATTCCCGTTATATGAAGTATGCCAAAAAATCATAAATAAATGCCTCTAAATATTCACCGAAGGATATAACCCGCAACCTTGCGATTACTGAGATATCCTTATTTTTCAAGTCAGCTCCATACAAATTTTTCTTCAAAAAATTCCAGCGTGCTCAATTATGCTCCGAATAGTCTCAAACAACATTTTGTAGAAAAGTATTGATGGGCAGATTCTATTTCAAGCGAAAAAAGTGACCCTTAATGATTCATCTCTCTATGTCTATGAAAGGCGATTTTCAGCCCACTGTGCGGCGGTCAGCTAGTTTAAAATAGACGCAAACTTTGGCTCTAAAAAAATGCACAAAACGTAAAATAGAATTTTAGAATGTCATCTACTTATACGCTATTTGTATGCTCCGAACATTATTTCGGTAATCATTTTTTTGGAATCAATGTAAGTACCTATTGCTTTTTACTGAATCCGGATTCAAACTGGATAACCATGATTTGCAATATCTGTTCCAAAAATAGATGCTTTTTTATAACAACTAGGCGCTAGCCTTGAACTTGGCGGTATACATTAAATTAATTACGTCTCTTTCACACACAGTAAAAACACACATGGTAGCTGTATTGAAACATATGTTTTTACCACAGATATAGATTTAAGACGTTTGTGATTTTTACCCGTATTGCGTCTCGTTAACCGTGTGTGGTGGCGAGATATAAGGTATAGCCTGTGCATATTAATATGAATATAGCTGCGTGTGTGTTGGGGGATATTCTCTGTGTACACAGTACAGAATTAGTTCAACCCAACTCTTGTACGTGTTTTCTGAGGCGGCTACAAGACCTACAGCTGTTTGCACTAACCTTGACTTAGTCTTAGGCTTTTCGCGGTTAAGAAAGCTTTAAAAAAAATTGGTTTTCAGTAACAGTCTAATTAGGCTCATAAAGGTAGGCAGAAACTAAGCAGTTTAAAAAAAGTCAGAAGGTTACTAGCAAACAAAATTTTCACCAAATCTCACCTAAATACTTTAGGCATCAACTTAAGCGATTCTTAAGTTTTGTGCAAACGGGTGCTAATCCTGACAAATAGCAGTGTTCACCGTTGTAACCAACAATGTGATCCCATTTCACCTGTCAAGAGTGGGGATCAAGTGGGGATTATGTCAGTATCTAACGACCGAAGGAAAAGTCTGTCAAGCCGCACGCCGCTAGATACGCCAGCCTCAGTCCAGCCCCCGTAACATGCAGTGCTATGACAAAAGTTTGTCGCACATTTAACTGTCAAAAAACCCGCCATATTGAAATATCCTCCAATAGGATAAGAGAATACGCACGACAAAATTATGTCTGTCACGCGTGGACCGGGCATGTTAGAGGGGTAGAAATAATAATGTGACGTCTTTCTCTGTTGTTAACTACCATACTAGCCTCCGTGGTTGAGTGGTCAAATACTCGCCTCGCGTTACGGAGGTTCCGGGTTTGAATCCCGTCGATGAAATATAACTTTTTGAGACTTTTCCCAATTTGGCTAGGATATTGCATGCTAAATCACCGGATTTTCCGAAAAGAAAGTTGGTATGTTTACTAAAGAAGGAAAAATAAATTTATAGAAGGAGCTCCACAGGTTTAAATCATCTTTTGATTTTTCTTAACAATGTAGAGTCAGTGAAGGATAAATTAAAACGGAAAGAAAATTCAAGGAAATGGTTATATTATAAAATACAGTATGTAGTGGTCAAAGAAATAGAGAACTTATTGCGTCGTAATCAGACAGATATTGTAACACGCGCTCGCCGCATGCGTCGCGCCGCTAAAATGCTGCAGATTTCTCGTCATGTCTCGGAGTTTGAACTGCAAAGAGCGTATTGGAAGCGCCATATCAAAAGTTCAAAATTCAAGACCTTTATCGGTGAATTTTTTAACGAATAATTGAATTTGTTCTTGCTCCATACCCCTAAATTAGACAAACAACCCAACGGCAATCTCATTTGAGGGCGTTACTATGGCTTTGCAGACAGGATGTCCCCGAGGGGTCAAACCGAGTTATGCAAACAAAAGAAGATCAGTCTACAGCGATTCCGTCACGGGGGGAGACATTTTTACTAAGGGCACAATGCTAAAGGTATTTAACACTGGGCTTCCTCTAACAAAAGTCGTCCGAAGATTTGATAGCTTAGTTAGTAGCTTAATTTACCCTTGGGCCTAATATTTAATTGTGACGAAATATAGTCACCTAAGCCAATCGCTCAAGGCTCTCCGATAACAAACTTTACTTGAATGCATTTAGAAGTTAAGTATAAAAATCGAGAAAATCAAGAAATATTTAATTGTCACTCAAGTTCTAACAGATCATGGTCTAACAAGATAAGGTCTTCTCATAAGTCACGTCACGTGACGCTGACACATGCCTTCATCATCAGTGTTAGACAAAGAGCGAAATAATATAAATTATCGCACGTGCAAGCAGGATAGCTAGATTATCAATGTCAAATTTTGATGACGTAGAGATATGCCACGAACTCAGGAGAATATCAGGCGCAGTACATTATTACACCAGCAAAGAGAATAGTTAAAACATAAATAAAGCTATTTACTCCACAGCTCTGAATGAAACTAGGAACTCGCTGATATATACGACCAATGAAATGACTATAGATAACCAGCAAAGTCATAACAAAAATAGTTTTTAAACATCCGAATTTCAAAACAAATAACAAAAGATAGCTTGATAGCCTCATACAGTCTGTCTCAGTAGCATAATTGGTAATCCACTCGTCAAAGGTGTGAACGATAGCAAAAATTTAACCTAATGCAACATTTTAGCCGCCCTCGGCCAGTCAAAGGGCAGTAGCGGCCGATTAACCTGACAAATAACAATTATTACTCGATTACCACTCGTTATTAACACATTAGCCGAAGATAACCGACTATTAAAACTGTATTAATACACTACAAGCCAATTTGTTTTTTATTAGACCTGCGTTGGATCAGGCCCGGCTCACTTCGCGCCAGAGCTCCAGAATGTACCTACGCCGGCGTCACCATTAATGTTGATAGTTTGTAAGGAGCGACGCGCGCCCGAGTGACGACGCCCGTGCTTTAATTTGCTTATTCCAAGTTTTATTTTAATTATTATGGGTGATGGAAAAGCTAAAAGGTATTGTATAGCATTCGGGTGTTTAAATAACGATAGGAATGTCGATGAGGTACAACTTTTTTTCCTTCCGAGTAATATCGAAAGCTAAGATAATACTTTTATTGTCTTTAATATAATTTTTATTGATTAAATCATTATAATAATGAAATAACTTCAGGTATTAACATATTTAGTGATATCACCCTACCCCAGCGGCTATATTTTCGTGTAAATGTTAACCACCTCTAATTAGAAATCGTTCAGTATAAGTAGACCTCCCAGAACTAGTGATTGCTTACTAATACAAGCTCACATAAACTGGTTACTAGTTAAATGCTCATAAGTTAAGTAATAAAATAAAGAAATGTATTGAAAATGACGAACTTTAGATCAAATAGTAGCCACGATACAGGCTGCGCCTAGTGTGGTTGCTTTGTAAAACAATTATTGTAACCGGTCAAGTTTAATTAAAATTATTTATTATGATTATTATTAGTTACCAGTGAAGTATTACCAATACCAATATAATATCAAAGGTCTAATTCATTTATTTTGTAATTACGCCCAACCCTACAGAGGAGCGGCTTTATCAAAGGCGCGCGACGGACTTAGGAATGCGGACTCTCGCATCGCGGACTTAAGGTGCATAATGTTTTAAAACGAGCGCAGCGAGAAACGGTAGGCTATTATAGCCAGGGTCACGTTCGACGCGTTCAAAGTAATTTGAACGTTAGTTGCGTGGTAGCTAGATTGAAATTCGCACGTTTGCTATCAGAGAGTGCGCCTTCTGTACCTAGTACTATTATTTATTCTGTGGTTGGATATTCAAATTGGGTTTGGAATTCCTAGAACAAGTTAGTTAAAGATTATTCCTTTTCCTTTCCTTTCCTTTCAATTCATATTCCTTTTAGATTTGCTGGTATACTATGTAATCGTATCAGATTATAGACGCATCCATGCACGGTGGTCCAATATCACAGACGTCCAATGTTCTATCCTCTCTGGCACATGATTGGCGGAATTGTGAAGACGCAAAAGCCATAAACCAAGAAAAAAAACGTGTCAAAGAAACTGCCGTACAAATCGCGCGAACAGATGTAATTAATATTGCTGCAAAATCTTACGCGTCGAAGATTTGAAAAAAATATATTTTATTCAACTTTAGAATATTTACATCACTTAGTTAAGGGGCTCCCCTATGCTAAGTGGCGCCGCCATCCGTTAAAAAATAATTACTGTATGAGTAAACAGTTTTTCAAAAATCCGGTAGGTCATTTTAAAGATTTGGTGTTTTAGGATATATAGAAGCCATCAACTCTGTTAGTTTGAGTTCGATGAAGTTACAGATAGAAAATTTGCCAAAAGTGGCCGTTTTTAGCAAATTTTCTATCTGTAACTACAGCGGACTATAATAAATACAGTTTATGGCCGCTATATATACTATAGCACGCCAACTTGAAAATGACCTACCGGATTTTATAAAAAAATTATACTTCGCGAGTTATTATTTTTTAACAGACGGCGGCGCCACTTAGCATAGGGGAGCCCCTTAAGTCAACAAGCCGCAGCATGTTTTTTTGTATGGGGATGTTTTGGTGGCTGGAGTGACATAAACTACTTTTTAATGCGGGAAAATACTGTAAGCGCGGGCGGAAAACTAGTACTTATATATGCATAGGCCAAATAGTACAGTTTGGCACAAAGTATAACCAGTGCCATAAAAAAAGTAGAGTTCATAGTTAGCGCTATATATTATGCGGCCACGTGCGGCCACGTGCCTATATAGGATATCTACAAGTATCTCCACAGTACAGCACACAGTATCGATTAACAATCATATCGTCGGCTTACGTCTACACCACTGTTGCCAACGGAATGTACACAGGACTACCAACAAAGCTTACACCCTTAAGACTCTATACAATTGCTTTAGCGATCATTTTCGCACCAAAAGAAGCAATTTCGGTCCCTGTTGATCGTACTCATAAAACCGCCGTAAATTTAACGACAGCGCGACTTTTGCGCGTTAATGACTACGGGTTGGTACTTTAGCGTCCTGTGCGGCGCCCATAAAGTAGCTCAAGTTGACAAGTACGAGTAGATAGGGTTTTGTTTTTTTAATTGACCTATTCTTGTGTCGAAAAAGTACGACCAATCAAGCTTCACCGGACTTGACAAAGTAGTATAGGGACGCTGCCGTCGCGTCGACTTTACAGATTGACACAAAACCCTTGAATTTCTGCGCGCGTGTGTGCAATAATCCTCACGATATTTTTTTCTCGCCATAAGAAAATCGAATTATATTAACGTATGTTTCAATTCAAAAATATAAGTAACATTGGTATACAGTATCTACCGAATAGGACCCTGCTATGGATACGTATAAACAGACCAAACAAACGCAACGCTTTATTAAATTCCTACCGCACCCCCACGCGGTACTAGCTACGACACATTGCGTAGCAGAATTGCTGTTTCGTAGCAAAAGTCTGATTAAACAGAAGTAGCCAAGGCTACGAGATGAACAAAAGCAACTTTAAATTGCCACCACCCCCCACGCGCTACGAGCTACGACACATTGCGTAGCAGAATTGCTGTTTCGTGGCGTAAGTAAGTCTGATTAAACAGAAGTAGCCAAGACTACGAGATGAACAAAAGCAACTTTAAATTACCACCACCCCCCACGCGCTACGAGCTACGCTACGACACATTGCGTAGCAGATTGCTGTTTCGTAGCAAAAGGTTACGAGATTGGCGGATTAAACTATGGCTAGGAACTACTAGGACTAATAAAAGATTAAACTTGTTTCATGATTTGGCCATGATTATATACAGTAGCTAGCACATGCGGCTGGACATGTTTGAGCGCCCGGATTCCGTAGCAGTAGTCAATATCTCGCGTCATAGCCCACGACACCACTATGACCGCCCTTCTTAGAACATTGGACCACCGTGCATGGATGCGTCTAATCTGATACGAATACATTGTTTACCAGTATAACATTTCTTTGAAAGGATATCTAAATTGAATATTTACCGACAGGAATTTTATATAGGGTGAAGGGATATAAGATGTGCCGCAAATAGAAATAGTCCTCCATTGTAAGGTAACCATAGAATGCCGTCCGTGATTCCGGCAAAGCTTTTAGAGTTGTATCACAATTGAGATAAATATTATTTCCTAGCTGTCCCCCTGCGGTTTCGTTATTTTTTCCAAACTTTTCATACACAATTTGTCCTAAAAAGAAACGGACACAAAAAAACATCTAATTTAGTGCAGCTATTCTAAAATGATGCTTTTAATTTGGATACTGAATAGAGTTCAGTTTGTGTCTTTAGTTTCTATTCTAGAATTTTTTAAATTCTGGCGAAAAGTTTAGCCACATTTCAGTATACACAAGTAATAGAGAGAGATCAAGTAAGAGTGCGCACGATTACCAAGTTTATTTGCGCTTGTTGTAATCTTTTTATAATATATTGTGATCGTAGAGCGTCGAGCGGCAGCAAAGACAACTTTGCAAAACAAAGGTATTATTAGCGCTTCGATTGTCTAATTTTCATTCGGACTGTTTGGAATGGGTGCGCTCTTGGCTGCAAATAAACTTGGTACTACGCGACCAAAGCAATTAGGCACATTTCAAACATGGCGTCACGGCCGGTCACGGGGATTAGTGCTGGGAATAAGGGCGAATATTATACAAACCGCATTCCTGTCATGCGCCTAATTGTTTTGGTCGAGTAGTACGTAACCGTGGCATCAATACTTTATTTTGTTGTACAAGACGAGCTAGCTAGAATTGGGAGCCGGTATAGGAGAGTATTTGATTGTATTGCTCCGAAGTGGACGAGTGAGACTGATCCGTGACGTACGGCACCTTTACGACCACATACACACTCTGAATATATCAACTGAAGGTTTTTGGCGCATATATTGAAACGTACTACTGAGATTTTGTACAATTTTATGATAAATAGTTCTTTTTTATTTTATTCATTATAGGCTCCCACATTGAACCACTCCCACTTTCTCGTTAGAACACTTAATGACGACATTTCTAAAGTTAATAAGCTTTGCTCAAGCCAAGACCGGCTCTCGTCTCAAACAATGTACAAGTCTAAGCAATGAAAAAGAGATTTAAAAATCTAAAATCAGTTATGAAATTATTTAGAAAATAGGCAAACATTTACTTTTCACTCCCCATATATCCGGATCTACTTCATTCATTCAAAATTTAAGAGCAGGGCTCTTGTCCGTGGAGTAATTGCTACCTCTTTCTGTCCATAGCCAGTTCCTTGACTTCCTGGTACGACACGACTTGAACTTTTTCCTTCACTTGGTCTAAAAATGTGCGTCTTGGTCTTCCACGTCCTCTCCTGCCATCTATCTTCCCTTCCATTATTGCTGTAAAGAAGTTGTCATGTCGTATCAGATGTCCCAACATTTTTCCTCTTCTATTTTCCATGGTCCTTAACAAGTTTCTCTTTTCTCCCACCGGATCTACTGGACCTAACATTTGCGTACGCACATGTATTGCAAATACCCTATTACTTAAAATACCATAGACTTCTTATAGGGTTTCCTGTAATCGATAGGAAAAGACCTATCTTCAGTATTTTTTCAAAAGGTTGGGTTTATCCTAGCTGTCGCTACAACCTAAGAAGAAGACAAGGATATGGCACGTAACCAAACGAACTGTCGTGATTTCTCTTTCTCACGCACAGTTATTTAATTATAAATTTACATGGTACTTACAACATAGTGCACTATCGCACCTTTTACACATGAATGTTGCCACCATCAAAACAACTTAATATGCGGCATAAGAAAACAAGTTACCGTCGTTTTCACGTGTGTTTCCACATGACCAGCTCATCTTGTATGCTAAATGCTGGTCACACGAGCTGATCAGCTATGACCGGAGTAGTGTGGTACAGAGGTTCTCAAAATTAACAACCAAAGAGTATTTTCATAAGCAAAACACCCTCCCGTTCCGAGAATCCTGATTGAAATATTACGGGGGGAAGGAGGGGGAACATCTTACACACACAGCCATCTGTCCCCAACCTAGGCACAGTCTATACTATGGTTGTCAAACAACTGATTTACATACATACATGTATAAATATAGACACAAGGCAAAAATACTGATGATGAATACCTCCTATACCATTCAAAATCTAATAAAAATGCTACCCTTATTCATAGATTTTTAACCCAACTGATAAATAAACATTTATTACTAGAGAAGTTCAAGATAGTTTGTTAAGGAAAAACTGATTAAGAAAGCTTATTAGAAAATAACAGACTACGTAGAAGTCTGTGGTAGAAGATAAAAATCCATGGGATTAGTTTGCTTGGGAGATAGGCTTTTTCATTTCCTTTTATTAAAAAATGTTGTACAGAATAATATCTTAAAAAGATTCAACGACTGTGGAGCTTGTTCCGGCGAGTTTTGCTCAAGGAGACAGCTTAAACTCGGCAGAAAATCACATGTAACTGACTTAACTAAGTGATGTAAATAATATCCTAGAGTTAAGAATATACATTTGACTTTGACATTTGAGATAAGTTTGAGAATCCCTTGCGATCTGAGGAAACGCCTTTCACCTGCGCGCGCGCTCGCAATGCGGTCAGCGATCGACTTAGAAGAAATCGGGCGTTACACTGCACTGACAGGTGGACAGGTGCGTATAAAAGGGCATGGCATCTCTTTCTCCCGGCTCCGTGTCACGTTCCAATAGAATTCCGAACGCAAATGCTTTTTTTTATTTATTTGATTTTCGTCTGTCGTTATGTAGCGAAACAGTCCGTGTGAAAAGACGAGAGTGCTTGGCAACCTCAACACATTATATTTTATTGCATAGGAAATAAAACTAACATTATAAAGGTGATTCGAGTTTTATACTTTACGTGTCTTCTGAAATGCAGAATCTTGCAGAATCATCTTTTTTTTTCGGACAATCAGGTGATTCAGCCAGCAACATCCTAAACAAACTGGAAAAAGAAAGTCTTGAAAAATGATGTGTATTGTTACGTACACAGCCTTGTTCCTTCAATGTTTCTAGTACTTGTCTCACATTTGATACTGGTTGGCTGGACGATATTTCTATTTGTGTATTACCTCTGAATGTACTTCTACTTTTTTTTGTGTACATATTTTGTTCGACAAGTGCCCCAGATTAAAATCCGCGAGGTTAGGATCACAACATAGTCAGTCTTCAGTTCTGTCCCCGTAGCACTAAGTCTATGACAAGAGATTTTCGCACATTTAACTGTCAAAATGCTATGAGAAAACCGCCATGTTGAAATTCCTCTAATAACATGAGAGTATACATTATACGTGACAAAACTATGTCATGCCAAGCATGAAATCTTTTGCTAGTCCGGCTGACATAAAACAAGCCCCCGTAACATGAAGTGCTAATAACAAGAGATTGTCTCACATTTATCTGTCAAAATGCTGTGAGAAAACCGCCATGTTAAAATTTCCTCTATTAAGATAAAAGTATACGCACGACAAAATTATGTCAGGGACATTGTATATTTCTTAATCTTACAATTTCATGTTATTTACCCTTTCCACCCTTTCCGTAATAATATAATATCAAACCATAAAAACGCCGGATTGGAATAAAAGTCCTTATGAAGCTACGAGAATTTATCGAGCCTGTGGTTATATGTATCGACAACATCAATCTTCTGAGTTGCCAACTATACGTGATATTTCGATTGACATTGATTGATTGAGATGAGCACCATGTTATGAGTATATTGAAATGTTAGTATACTGGTAGATGCTTATTGCTTACTGAGGAATTTAGTATTACAGACTACAGCAAAACCAAATAACCCTGAAAATATTGTATTTTCAGTTCACCATCCACTTTTCACACCATCTAACGTTTCAACAAAAGTTTGCAATTTTTCCAACGTATAGATATTTTCCAATCCCAAAGCCTTATTTCTTTTTCCATGAACTAAAAAGACGATTACTTGATTATTGATTATTTTATATTCAAAAATCTACTCAACATGATCAAAACATATCACGGGCTAATCTCCGACATTGTAAGACCAATTTGAATGAAATTTTATATGGTGGTACCTAATATCTTATTCCTACGGGAAACTGCACGGAAAAGTAAAGTAACATTTATTTTCTTCACTACATAGTATAAAACAAAGTCGCTTTCTCTGTCCCTATATCCCTATGTATGCTTAAATCTTCAAAACTACGCAACGGATTTTGATGCGGTTTCTTTTAATAGATAGAGTGATTCAAGAGGAAGGTTTATATGTATAATATATGCATTATATACTTAAGTATAACCCACAATAACCATTTTCCTGTGCGAAGCCGGGGCGGGTCGCTAGTTTAAATACAAAACACAAGTATTGTTTCTTAGGAAATACCCCGGACATAGCCACAGACGGGAGGCGGTCAGATTTGTAATTAAGAGAGTTTGTATTGTACCATCTTACCGAGAATTCGAAATGAAACAGCATCGTTTTGGTATCTTTGGAATTTTTCCAATCATGACAAGTAATCAAATCAAAATTGACATTTCAATAGGACTTCTAAGGTTTATAAGCTTACTAAAAGGAAGACTTAAAGTTTTTTTAACGAGGCAATTTTCAATAGTATATAACAGTACGTAAAAAGTATATCAATATGGGAAATTAGAGGAATGCGAGTATACACAACCAATTAAGTATGCACAGAGTAAATAGTATCTTATTTGATTCTTTACAATATTAATAAAGAACCATAAAATTTATAATTTAATAAATTAATTAATATATCATACTAATTGTATATTTGTGTGTGTGTATGTTTGTAATGAACAAACTCAAAAACTACTGAACCGATTTCAAAAATTCTTTCACCATTAGAAAGCTACATTCAACCTTAGTAACATAGGCTACCTTTTACCGCGGGAAAATGCCTCATTCCCAAGGGAAACTGTTAAGAAAACGGGAAGCTAGTAACTTGTAAAGTTATAGTAGTTTAATATTAGCACGGTTTTGATGAGAACAGTAATTTTGGGCAATACTCTGGTTTTCACGAAGAAAAGCACCGCAATTAATTCCATTCGTTCAATTTGTTAATTCTTAAATGGACAAATTTAATTTTTTAATTATGTCTGGAGGTTTATTATTGCGTTTTCTAATCTAGTAGCTTGATAGATTTGTATGACTTTTAGTTGGTAGATGGTATGACTGAGAATTAAAACATAAACAACTTTTATTTAATGAATACACAGTCCTACATATTAAACTTAAAAAAAATAAAACATTATTTGACAGCAACTATTCCGTAAAAAATGTAGTGTGGTCAAATTGAAAATGGAATACCAAAGGTACGAGTACGAAAGCTCGAGGCGTGATAAAGTAGCGATCGAGGCGAGTGCGGCCACCCCCACCTCCCCCACATGCCCCCAGCAACAGGTGGGCTCGCTTGGGGGCGGCTAGGGCTGGGAGAACCAACTACCTCACATTTTACTATACTACCATGGTCTAAGAAAACAAGGTCTTGCATTCGGACCACGTGACTGACACTAGCCTACGTCAATATGCGCTGTTCATCCATATCGAATGCGTGTTACAAGTATGAACAGCGCATGATGACGTAGGCTTGTGTCAGTCACGTCTCACGTGGTCCGAATGCAAGATCTTGTTTTCTTAGACCATGTATATTACGTTTCAGATAGCATTTCTTTACTTGACACTGGCACAAAGTAAACTAGTGCCATAAAAACATAAAAAGATATAATTTTGGGGAATGTCGAGTATGAAGTGCATTAGAAAGAGGTATTTGAAAACCATGAGAAACTTATAAAAAAGGGATTATGCTCTGTGAGAACAAGAGGTCAGACAAAAATATTGTAAGTCCTTTTACTGGATTGACTAACGTTATTTGAAAGGAAGTTAAGTGGCTCCGTAAGCAACCAGTTAAAAAATATTATGGAACATGCTTACTAAATTTCACGTTTCGACTCGACTGAGAAACGCAACCTTTATTAAAAAACAGTGACCAAGCGAGCTAACGATCACCATTTTTAATGAGGTTCAAATTAAGTCTCTATAAAAAAAATGGTATACACTAATGAAACGCATTAGACGATTGCTTCTTCAGGACTGAATCATGAAAAGTAGAGGGAGCCGAAGGCAAGACAGGTGAAATTGTTTAGAGAAGTTCCTATATATTATCGGTGGGTAAGTGATCCAAAGAATGTTTTAAAGGGTAAAGAATAAGCGTTCAACTGTTTTTTACCTAACAGAGTGAAATATGCGTTTCAAATATAAATAGATAAAATGTTGGTTTGCCAACCCTAGCCTTAATAGGGAGGGGTGGTAATACAAACAGGCAACACTCGACTGTTTATCTATGTACAGTAATAGCGGCTGATCCCACAACTTACGGGGACTTCAGCTGAAAGCTTGGCTCTACAGGGTTCGGGAAGCGTCTTTCGGATAACGGCAGAGATTACTGAGTAGTTTATACAAATGGGAGTGAGATCGAACTAACCGCACATACTCAGTGTATATGGGCTTGAGTCTATTAAGATTTAAAACGGAATATTTATCGTGGTATTTGTTTTGTGTGGATGCCCGATATTTCGATGCAGTTGCATGCACCATGATCACGGGACGACTGAAGAGAACTTGCGGGTGGCTGCTATGGGCAAACATATCTATCCCTCTGGGCTTGAGTCTCTTATTGAGGATAATGTTTTTCACTTCTTTTTTCTCATTGATTAAAGTAACGATTAATTCATTGTTTGAAAGCCTTAAGTAGCTGACAATGGGTATAACTGCTACGTTATGAATGATGGATCTAAAATAGATAGAATCTGTTTAGCAATATGATTTCCTAGGCAAGCCTGTCTGCTGAACGTTACTATTAATACATTCTGGCGACCTGCTAATATCGCATTAAACCCTAAACCACCCTAAGCTAAGGAATTAAAGTTGCTTTTACGAAAACGTTTGAGACCATGAGCACAGAATAAATAATAGTACTAGATTCTATAGAAACCACACAGCCGTGTCATATAGATAGTTAACACGATCATTGGCGTCACAAACGACCAAGGAAATCCCACGGCCTTGCAAAAAAGAGATTGCAGAGAATAAACTTGCTTCCAATTTTAAAAATAACTCGATTATATCGATAATTTGTGCGCTGACGGCGACTGGCCAGCGTCACGCGGTCAACGCCCCCACTATCAGTAAGTCCACACAAACAACTTGGACCCTTCTAGTTACACAGTACGCTCTCCGCCAATAATATTGCATTGCATGTCTTACCCACAAGAAAGCTATTTGATGGAAATTGGTTTTAGAAACGCAATGTATGTTCAATGTTCGAAGGTTCATAAAATCGCTTTTTGGTCGTCCTGGATATCTTGGTGAACGCGTAAGCATTTGCGTCAGTAACTTAGTGTTCTAAAGTGATTGAAATTTTCGTATAATTTTGTTTTTTCTAAATTTTGGGTTGGGTCTTGGGTTGGGTTATTCTGTTTAATAACACCAACATTATATAAAAGGCGACACGACACGATCAAGTAATATCACCTCACCATTCTTTCCACTTCCACCCCATAGCAACATTAGGGAGGTTCCGGGTAACCCCGAATCCCACTCGATAGGCAAGCATTACTACTTTGTGAGCATGGTCTAAAAAAACAAGGTCTAACAAGAAGACCATGTGACTTGACACAAGCCTACGTCATCTGCTGTTCATCCTTGTCGAATAATACGCATTCGACAAGGATGAACAGCAGATGACGTAGGCTTGTGTCAAAGGACATGGCTTTTTTTGGTCTTTTATTCACAGAAAAATCTAACCACTATATAGAAAAAATATATAGATTCTAGACATAAAACTGAGTCCACATGTCCAGTTGTGGAATTTAAGTGCCCCCCATTTAGGAGATATTAATTTTTTCAATGTGAAAAAGTTGTCCACTCAGCAAGTCTATAAAACGCACCTGCCACTACCTATCTCTTTCTAACACCTAGCTAAGGCAACTCTTGTCTTCTCTTTCTTACAAAATAGTTACTAAACCGCGAAAACGATTTATTCTGTATTCAAAACTTTAAAAATGAGCATAGCATGTGCTGTAAATGTCTCGCATAATGTCACTGAAAATCGTTTTCGCGGTTTAGTTAACTATTTTAATAACCTTGTAAGAAAGAGAAGACAAGAGTAGCCTTAGCTAGGTGTTAGAAAGAGATAGGTAGTGGCAGGTGCGTTTTATAGACTTGCTGAGTGTACAACTTTTTCACATTGAAAAAAATTAATATCTCCTAAATGGGGGGCACTTAAATTCCACAACTGGACATGTGGACTCAGTTTTATGTCTAGAATCTATATATTTTTTCTATATAGTGGTTAGATTTTTCTGTGAATAAAAGACCGGGCCCCATACGATTTTTTTCCTGTCCTTTGACAGTCCGATTGTTAGACCTTGTTTTCTTAGACAATGTTTGTGAGCATTTGTGAGTTTTACTCCTGTTTCTAAAACTGGCACTCGATAGAGCAAGCACATAATATAAGTACTATTTTATAAATATAAGCGAAAAATTAAAATTAATGAGGCAGGGACTAAAACTGGCATCTCTTTGGCTATCCGGGCCATATAGGTGCACTACCAAATTGTACCAACAATTCTTTAAATAGTAAATACGCTAACAGACGGTAACTGTTAAAAAGTAAAAACTACACAATATAAGTGCTCAAAACAATAGATTATATCTGGAACTGAAAAAAAAAACGAGTTAAAAATAGCTCGTTAGAATAGAATGCAGTTAACATACAATAGAGTAGGAAGTAGGTGAAATGACAATAATAAGATATACCAAGTGCAGCGGACTGTGGAAACTTAAGCACTTGTCAAAATTATTATACTTTTAAAAGGTTATATTTAGACTGCAATATTTATTTAACACTCACCCATACGTAGCCCAATGATAATTGTCGTTGGTAACTAACATAATATTATTTCAGAGAGTACATACCTGAAAAAGAAAAAAAGTATATTAGAACACGAATACAGGAAATGATTATCTTTAGGTACTTCTATACTAATATTATAAAGAGAAAGGTTTGATTGTTTTTTTGTTTGTTTGCATCGAATAGGCTCCGAAACTACTGAACCGAATTTAGAGAAACTTGGCACAAAGAATAGACCTTGGGAAAGAATATAGGCTACGATTTACCGCGGGAAAATATCTCATTCATTCGCGGGGGAAGCTAGCCCTTTAATATTTATATTCGTGCTTTTGAGATCTGATGTTGTTCCGATTAAAAAGCTGCCTCGACGGTTATAATTGTTTAATTGACACCGACTCCTATGTGAAGTGTATAGCAATATCTACAAATGCTGTCTGGAAGTCTGCTTTGAACACGGAAGCAACGACATACCTACTTTCTGGTTCGGTGAGAGCCAAGACCGGCCCAAGTGGAAACCAGGCAGTACGGACTACACGCGTCCGGCCTCTCACATATAATTTGTATGAAGATAATATCTGTGATAATATTATGGTAATGCGTTTGACAGCACTGGCGATGTTATGTTATTAGGATCACCGTTCGAGTTGTAGAATGTGCGACTTTCTTTGCGAAGTGAGATTTTAACAAATATATCATTGCCCATAGCCACTGGGCGGTCACTCCATAGTGAAAACGCGTTTTTGAATATCAACTACAAGTCAATGGCGCTAGGCGCTATGTAAAACACCCCCTAACACCACCGGCGGAGTCCCGCGGTGCCTGTGTCCTTTCTGTACGGGTTAGTACTATTATTTTCTTGCCTAGCTGTAGGCTTACTACGTAAGAAGCGACAGGCTCGAGAAGCTGTCAATCGCGACATATTGACAGAACTACTATGGCACTAATGTCACTATGTCGCGTTTGACAGCTTCTCGAGCCTGTCGCTTCTTACGTAATAAGCCTACAGGTAGTATGCCTGCCTTCGAAGCATAGGGTCGCGGGTTCTAATCCCGTCGAGCGCCGCCGCGCTAGCTAACTGATGAGCTTAAATTGTATTCAGTAGTTCAAGTGTGAAAGCAGAATAAACATCAAAATATCAAAACATTTAATTAAAACTGTGCACAACTTACAAACTTATTTTTACGATAAATATTTTAATGGGATGTGATGTATTATCTTGTATAGACAAACCAAACGGTATTTAAGCTATAAACTGAGGTTGTGGCCGACTGTACCAAACAAATTATAGATTCAAACTGGTTGTAAACAAAGCTATTAAGATATTCAAAAATTCTAAAAATAGTAAAACCCATTACTTTTTATAAGTCATGGGCTATAAAATTCTTTACCTTTTAAGTTAACAATGGATCGTGAGGTTAAAACTTAAACGGTTTAGGAGGTGTGGGAAAATAATTAAATTACATGGTGCGTACGTCTCGTAGCAATTGCTACGGTTGCTACGCCGTAGCTTTTTCGTAGACCTTTGAAACTTAGAGATAATTTCTTGTATTTAAGGTATTTACATCGACTGCAAAGGAACTAGAATTGAACCTTAGTTGGTTGTAATAAGTTTCTATGACAGGTACTTCGAAAAGTACAGGTACTTCTAATTGAAAAGTTGATTTTGTGATTTCGAACTAATTTTATTGTTTATATCGAAATCCAAAACACCTAGTTATATTTTAAATACAATAATACTACTTAGACCAGCTAAAGGCATTTCTCATGGCGGCGGTTGGCCCTGCTTCGCTCACTAAAATATTTAATTATTAATTAAATAGTTATATCAAAAATATACTATTAAATTCAAGCCAACAGTACTCTCTTTTACGCAGAAAACAGCTTCAAACCAGTTTCGTATTTTAGGCAATCTAATAATAGCTACACCAACAGCGTCCGCAATTTTTTAGAACTACGACCAATTTACATTTGCAGTTGCCAAAGGAAATGACGCTAGAGGATTGTATCTTATCGCTAGTTAATAAGATATCAATTTTAAATTGTTTTTTTTATGTCACGCATATTTTAAGTTGGTTATATAAGGGAATGCTCTTGACTTTTGTTGATGGTTTTTGTGCCAATCTATTTACAGTTGAGCATGTTGTTAGGAAATAATGGACTAAGTCTAGTCAGACAAGATTAAATGCCTACAGCTTTCAAATAGCTTTTGAAAGCATCGGACTTTGGACCAAAACAATTCGCTTTTCCACAAATAACTAATTTTTTTGGATAAGCTAATCGCTATTTCCTATCATACTAATATTATAAAGAGGAATGATTTGTATTTTTGTGTGTGTGTGTGTATGTTTGTAATGAATAAACTCGGAAACTACTGTGCCCAATTCAAAAATTCAATTCAATAATTCCCACAAAAAAAGTCGACAAACAACGCGGACGTAGCTGCAGGCAGACAGCTAGGTTTTTTTTATAAGATTTTATCTATTTCAAAGTCTTCTTGCAAGATATCGACACCTTTTGGCTCAAAGGGTGTAAAGTTTAAACGTTATTTTGCTAAAAATTACCTTGCCATCATATTGAGTTTTTGGTGCTCATCGATAAAATTGTTATAACGACGACCCTATTTTACACGTATTTTATACACAGTATCAGATAGTCAAGTGAGAGTGAGAGAGCTGCTAAGCACGTTGTCGTCCTTTACGCGAAATGCCACAGTAGGCTCTATTCTGCCGTGGCCGCTAAAATCTCTAAAGTTAAGTTGTTGGTCTCTTTCATTCACATGGGAACCGAAAATGATGGGGAGATGAATAAATTTAATTTTAAATGAATGATATTTAAAATAAGCAGCACAGCTGTCATATTCAGCTTAATTTAGTCGGAATGTTTTTTAATTCCTGATAAATTACGCGTAAAATCGATGTTTGACGTGTCTATATGTAGGTTGGCACGTTCTTATGAACGAAAAGGGACAGGTGATTGCCAACCTACATTTAGACACGTCAAACATCGATTTTACGCGAATTTAGCAGGAATTTAAAAACTTCCCGACTAAATTAAGCTGAATTTGACAGCTGCGCTGCTTATTTTAAATATCATTCATTCAAAATTAAATTCATTCATCTCCCCATCCTTTTTGATTCCCATATGAATGAAAGAGACCAACAACTTAAATTTAGAGATTTTAGCGGCTACGGCAGAATTGAGCCCATCACTACATAGTATAAAATAAAGTCGCTTTCTCCGTCCCTATGTCCCTATGTCCCTATGTCCCTATGTCCCTTTGTACGCTTAAATCTTTAAAACTACGCAACGGATTTTGATGCGGTTTTTTTTAATAGATAGAGTGATTCAAGAGGAAGGTTTATATGTATAATACATGCATAATATACTGAAGGATAACCCACAATAACCATTTTCCCGTGCGGAGCCGGGGCGGGTCGCTAGTTGTCTTATAAAGCCAGATTACACGTCTAATTCGATTTACATTGCTGCGTTAGGCCCACACGCGTGGTGTTAAATCGGTACCGAAAGAGCAACGACCGGTGGTCAGCATCCGATATTTTGTGTATGGCATTATTGTGGCGTTGTTTATAAATAGCTCTAGCTAGTAAATGTGGTTCTATAAAAATGATTTTTTTTACGAGGAGCCGTCCATTAATCACGTGGGGCTTGAAAGAGGGGGAGGAGTTTGACAAAAATCACGAAATATTAGAAGGGGGGAGGGGGGTGTGGTAAGATATCACGTGTATTTATTTTTTCCAATCAAAAACAACCTGCAACCTTTCTGTCTAGGCATTTCTATCATAGTCCTTAATTTCAGAATGAAATAAGATTATACTTTATAACTGTATTTAAAGATAATATAAAAAAATAAATAAGATTCTTTGCAGGTACTAAAGATACACGTGATGTTGGTGTGGGGGGGTAGTAATAAACCTCACCACGTATCACCAAGGGGGAGGGGGGGGTTAAAAAATGCTAAAAAAAAGTCACGTGATTAATGGACGGCCCCGAGTCAGAGGTCTGGTGTCTGTTTTCATAATTTCGTTATGTTTTTTGTTTCGACAAATTTTGTTAGTAGGAAATAAACGGAACGTCGTGTATTACGGTTTTATTGATTTTCAATAATGGGCCTTTAATCTACGTTCTTTCGGAAAAGCCATTCTGTTTGATGAAATCTGAATTACCGATCGATTTTCTGTCTAAAAATTTGAATTGCCTTTTTAAGTTTGTGTTTTTGTTTTTATTTTTTGTGTTTTTTTTTTGTAATCACGTACTACTAGTTTTTATCACAAGAAAACATATCTTTCTCACGAGAAGAGATCACAACGTGGACGGAGTTAGTGTCTGTTCACAGCTCATATCATGTCCCCACCGAGGGGCTCGAGCCTACCCTGAAACCAGGGTGAATAGACCTTAGTCGACCACGCTGGCCCAGTGCGGGTTGGTCAACTTCACACACAACCTTTGAAATTTTTCGTAGGTGTGTGCAGGTTTCCTCACGATGTTTTCCTTCACCATAAGAGCGTCGAATAAACCTACATATGAATTCGCATATCGAAAACACATTGGTACGTACCGAGGCTTGAACCTGCGAACTTCCGAATGGAAGTCAACAGCCCTAGCCACTTGGCCACCGAATTAGTGTCTTATGTCTACTAAACTATAAAAGTCTAGAATAGAATATAACATAAACACGTGCAATAAACACACCAGTAATAAATTACAAGAAATACAGCCGCCTTATTGAAAAAGCAGTATTTTCTACCAGGCAACTCATGGTAAAGTGGAGGCGCATCGATAAGTGTGAGACAGTGCTTCATATTCTTTTAAAACCAAAGCTCCCAGCTCTGTCCATCCTTGACCAGGTAAATTAGCTAAAAAAAACAAAAAAATCTCAACCCACTTGCAAGAACGCAGCAGCACGTGTACAGGTCATTAACCCCGTCACGTTGCCACATTCGTTTGGAGGTTTGGACCTCCATTACGTAGTTATCAGACCTGCACTAACCACCGCAATACAAAGCTAATTACATTTACTATTTTTAGACGGCCGTGCTTTTTATATTATGTAGCTGTCACTGCTTTGTGAAGTGCTCAGGCGCAGTACGCAATCAAGCACGCGTTATGTTAAAAAGAGAGTCCGATTCTGATGTCTTTTAGGCAACTTTGTGGCGTTCGATTATACAGGGTGTAACAGTTAGATCGGTCTCAATTTATTTATTTTTATTTATTTATTTATTTAGTCTAATTATTAGTTTTGATTTTGATTTTAGCCGCGCCCCTGTCGGCGGCGGCGGGTCCGTTCCCGCCGCACTGATACCTGAAGGGTATTCGCTACCAGAAGGGCATTCTGTCCCCGTAACATGCAGTGCTATGACAAAAGTTTGTCGCACATTTAACTGTCGAAAAACCCGCCATATTGAAATATCCTCCAATAGGATAAGAGAATACGCACGACAAAATTATGTCTGTCACGCGTGGACCGGGCATGTTAGAGGCTGTTAGGTGTAATCTAATTTTTTTTAACTGCTTTAACGGCATCAGTGAACAACAGTCAAGAAAACAACAATCACCTCAAGCGGGCTTCCTAAATATAATTTATATGTAAATACTCGTACAATTTAGCCGAGGCTAAGAATAGTCACCTTATAAAGTAGACTGCTTTCTCTTCGTATATCACATAACATTATTTACAATTTTAAGCATATTCTGGAATAAATTAGCAATAATTACAAGAAAATTACCTATCTTTACGAATGGCTGAGTTTAGGGGGCAATTCCGTATATCTGGAGTTATAAATATAGGTAATAACGGGCCTAAATGCGGGTATTTTTAGAAACAGTCATTTTACTAATGGCTCAATTGCGTTTAAGTGAAAGGCTCTACTACCGTGTCGTATTCTTAATGATAAATGAAAATTATACTGTTATCGATGTACAGTGGAAAGCATCTAAAAATCTTAGCGACAACCATCTACCGTAAAATTCCAACAAACAAAATAATAATAATAGAAAAGAATAGGATTCACAAATTACAAATTTCGTCTCATATCGTTAGAAATAGACACTGTCAAGATATCTGGGCGAAGCGGTTAGAACTAGATTTGGAGATAGCTATCATATCACACAGTACAAATAGATAGCTGTAACAAGACTTATCAAACAAGAAATATCTTGCCTTAGGCCTTGGCGAGCCGACAGGAGCTGAAGATTGAAGTTCACGCACTTTAGTGAAATAAGAACGCTGAACTGATTGGGGGAACTGGTTTATATTTACATTTTATACACAAACAAATCAAGTATAAAATCATCTAATTATACACAATTATACAATTTTATAATTAAAGAAATAATTAAGAGACACTGCCGTCAACCGGGAGTCAAGGGAGTGATAGTGTTCTGTGGGAAGAAGTGAAGGAAAACGGACGAGGATGACGTATGTAGGTACGTTAATAAATAAATAAATAAATAAATAGTATGAATATCGAAGGAATTCCAAAATTGAATGTTTAAATTTAGACGAGAAAGTAATGGAAAATGGGTTGGAAATGAGATTGCAAAGCACTTCGTAACGATACGAATAAGATTCTGGATACCAGGGCTTGGTTTAACGTTAAAAAGTTGGTAACGTTACCTGCCGCTCAACAGGTTAACGTTAGCAAAGTGTAACGTTAAAATATCGTTAACATATTTTAACGTTATTTTTAACTTTAAATTAAGGTAACGTTAAAAGCAAAATATTGGTAATTTTAACATTAAAATATTAACGTTACTTGGTACGAAGATAGAATAGACCTTGGGGACTAATATAGGCTACTTTTTACTGCGGGAAAATACCTCATTCCCACGGGAAAGACTGCAAGCGCGGGCGGAACCGTGGGGCGGAAACTTGGTATCTGTACCAATCTGAGCTTGGGGTATGATAGAATAGACCTTGGAAATTAATATAGCTTTTTATATATACCTTTTACCGCGGGAAAACTCTTTATTCCCACGGGAAAAATGACAGCGCGGGTGGAAAGTTTTGATGAAACTTTGTACAGAGATAGAATAGACCCTGGGGATATATATAGGATACCTTTTACAATGGGAAAATACTTCTTTCCCACGGAAAAATAATACCTCATCCCCACTGGAAAAATAGTAGCGTGGGCGGAAAATTTAGATGAAACTTGGTACAGGAATACAAAAGATTCTGGAGTGATAAAAGCTACCTTTTACCGCGGGAAGATCCTTTATTCCCACGCGAAAAGTGGTAGGGTGGGCCAGAAGTTTTGATGAAACTTGATACAGAGATAGGATAGACCTTGGGGAAGGTAACAGATTTCCTGTAACCGCGGGACAATAGTTTATTCCCACGGGAAAATGGTAGTTCGGGAGGGAATTTTTGGTGAGACTTGATATAGAGATAAAATAATTTAGATTTTGGGATGAAAAACAATTTATTTTGCTGCCACAAAATAAAACAAGCTCCGATATAGTTGACATAAGCTATAAATCTATGATAATAAATAAAATAAAAAAAAACAATAAAAAAATAAAACAAAAAACATGATTTAAAAAAACATTAATAGTCGCCATATCTGGAGGCACGGCAGTGCCCCCGCCAAGTCGAGCAAAAAAGCGGCTCGGCCGTACCATACTTTTCTCGAAGCAGTTCGGGCCATTTTCGACCCCCCTATAACTTCGTTGTGGATGAAACTAGAAGCCTGAGTTTTGGGTAACCAAGCAGGCATTGTATAAATAGGGTACATTTCAAATTTCAATCAATTGGAACCAGTAGTTTATGAATTATAACTAGTCAAAGTTTCTTAATTTTGTCACTCACTCACTGACTGACTCACTGACCGATCATCAAAACTCTAAGGCACTTCTAAGCTTCAAATTTAGAATGGAATTAGTGTTTAGTATATAAATCAAAGAAAAATTCAAATATTTTGCAATTTCGGCCTATTTTTTTATATACATCATCTGCTAGATAACTTTGTAATCCCATATAAATCTGGGGGCAAACATAGAATTACAAAGTTACGTTTGCGGTTATCGAATCAGATGTATCAGTACCCCTACCATGAGTTGCTAACGTAACTTACGCGCTCGATATCGACTACGTAAACGTGCATTTAGTATGGAGAAATTTTACTTCAGATAACTGTCAATAGATGGCGTAGTTTTAATTCCATACTAAATGCACGTTTACGTAGTCGATATCGAGCGCGTAAGTTACGTTAGCAACTCATGGTAGGGGTACAGATCAGAGATGGGCATTATTCGAATAATTTTTACATAAAATAAAATAAAAGTCTAGGTATAAGTCTAGGTATAAGTCTAGGTCTAAGTCTAGGTCTAAGTCTAGGTCTAAGTCTAGGTCTAAGTCTAGGTCTAAGTCTAGGTCTAAGTCTAGGTCTAAGTCTAGGTCTAAGTCTAGGTCTAAGTCTAGGTCTAAGCCTAGGTCTAAGTCTAGGTCTAAGTCTAGGTCTAAGTCTAGGTCTAAGTCTAGGTCTAGGTCTAAGTCTAGGTCTTAGTTTAAGTCAAAATAATAAAGTATAAAACAGCTATTTATTTTATAAATCAATTATTCGATAACATTATTCGTGAATATTTTATTCCTGGAGCAGGCCTCCGTCACTCCATGTACTTGCGCGCTATAATTACCTACCGCTCGGCCGAGCGGTCTCAGGCCGTCTGCGGCCCCAATTCAGTGCGGCTGCGGCAAGCGAAGCGCGCGCACGTTGTTCAATATTTTGGAACGCTATTCGTTCGTACGCGTACCTACGATGCCGTCTGGTGCCTTATCATTCTTAAATTAGCACAAAACTTATTTACACATATTTCTGCCGCAAAATTCGTTAAATTAGCATATTTTAATTTCAAAATAATTCTAGCGGGCCGGGCACATTCACATTCATCAATAAATAATCCGTTTACGAGTATATCCGCGCGATCTTACAAGTTAATAAGTATTTTAATATTTTATTACTAAAATACTCGGAAGTGTCCACACTACGAGAAAATAATTTGATTTTTGAGGTACAACAGATCATTCCTAAATTAGCACACACGCTCGCACGCTCTGCCTAGTTTGGGGTCAGATGGCCGTGTGTGAGATGTCCCACATATTTATTATTATTATTATTTATTTGAATCATCATTTTGTTCGAGTAACAGGTAGGTACCTTATAGGTTAATAAATCAGATGTTTTATTTTCTCAAAGACGACAGCCCTAAAGGTTTTAGTAGAGTGGCGCAATACGCGAGAGAAAGAGATGCAGCAAGTACTTGTATTCGCTTAGCGCCGTGCAATCTGAATTGCACTTTATTATAACGTTGCTAGGGTTGCAATTTATTTGAATTATGTCGCCTAGTGCAGCTTCTGTAGGGACTACTATTTGGTATTCTGTGCCTGGAGTATTTCTCCGAATAAATTATTCCCGAATGAATTATCCGCGAATAATTTGTAGACGAATAATCATTCGATAAATTTATTCCTCATTCGCGAATGATTTTGTTTCATTCCATTCGTTATTCGTCATTCGAATATGCCCAATTCTGACCTGTATTAAAATGGAATAATAGGTGTAGATGAGACAGGGAGTGGGCTATGAGAAAATTTGTAGCTGAAGCTCAAGAATTAGTACCCGAAAAGAAAAAGAGGAAGATTACCTACAAAAAGAAATGAGATGCCATCAAAAACACAACTTGTAAAAAAACCAAGTCTCGCAATTCAGTTCTTCTACCGTAAAAAGTTGTGAGATCCATGTAATACCAAGTCGGTTAATTTATTCAGTCCCTACTTAAGGGTCCTTCTGTCTTAAGTTATTACGTAATTAGCTAACCTAACAACATCAGTAATAATATTAATATTAAAAATCTTTTATGTTTTAAATAAATAGATTGACTTGGCAATCGCATTAAACAGTCTAATTTAATACAATATGTATTACTTGTGAGATACATTGTGTTTTCATGCGATGGCTAAGTCAATGTATTTATTTAAAACATAAAAGATTTTTAATATTAATATTATTACTGATGTTGTTAGGTTAGCTAATTACGTAATAACTTAAGACAGAAGGACCCTTAAGTAGGGACTGAATAAATTAACCGACTTGGTATTACATGGATCTCACAACTTTTTACGGTAGAAGAACTGAATTGCGAGACTTGGTTTTTTTACAAGTTGTGTTTTTGATGGCTCAGTTTTTAGTCGCCGCGAAAATAATAAGCCAAAACAAAATATGCTAATTAAAATGTATAAATATAAAGCGACTTTCTTCGAATAACAAACTTGGATTTAATATTAGAGGTGGCTACCGTTAAAATTTCATATAAGTTAACGTTAAAAGTAACGTTAGTAAACTAACGTTAAATTAGTGTTAATGTACCAAATAACGTTAAAATTTATACTGTTACCGAAGTATCTAAATGAAATTACCTATACATAACGTTATTTATTATGATAACTGGTAACGTTAACAAGCCCTGCTGGATACAGGACATTTGCCCCCGTAACATGCAGTGCTATGACAAAAGTTAGTCGCACATTTAAGTGCGAAATACCCCGCCATATTGAAATAGGATAAGAGAATACGCACGACAAAATTATGTCTGTCACGCGTGGACAGGGCATGTTAGAGGGGCTGGTTTGGTAGTCAATATATATCGCAGAAAATCTATAGCAAACATGGTACTAGAACTACGCTGGCGAGTGCGGGCATTTCATTGTCAAAAAAATCAAGTGGTTTTTATTCGAAGTAAGATTTCCAAAATCATTTTTTGACGACAAAGCTAATAAATACCAAGAACCAGCCTAATAAATACCAAGAATACTAAGAATCAGTCCATGGTAAACCGTGAAGAACGGCCAGATGAAACTCCACATCGTGTCTCGCATTGTTGTCGAATAACAGTATAATAACAATTTGCGTTTTACTTATTTGAAAATCGTAATTTGTTTTGTTTAGACGATGATATAACGTTTGAGTGTATTAAGTTCGTTGACACTAAAACATAGGAGATAAAAATATTGTTGTTTAAAGCACGCGTTCGTTTCTACAAAACATGTTATTAAATGAATTAAATATTTCACTAATTTTTCAGTGAAGAAAGCAGGAAACAAGACTATCAGAACCTTTGATCAGAACTTGAAAATCCTGTATCATGTGTCTATTAGTCTAGGGCATGGCATCGTAGCTCCTAAACGAATGCGCCGATTTTGATCTAGTTTTTATTGATTGCAAGGTGTCATAATCGAGAGTGTTCTTAGCTATGATCCAAGAAAATATCTTCAGCCATTTGAAGATTATTATCTCTTTTCTAGTTTTTAAAAGGATCAAGTAACGGTTTTGTAATGTTATTATACCTACCTACGCTTCTAACGAAAAAACTAAGTTTCTAGCTAGAGGCAGCTCAAGAGAACCTTGGGTCTTGGAGCACGTTGGTAAAGAATACATCATGAGGAAGACGGCGCCCGGGGGGCTATGCCTCTACTCTATATAACCATATTCAATAGGGTGGGCGGCCGGTAGCGCCGCCGGCGAGTGCGGGCGTTTCATATTGTCGAAATTAAATCTTGTCGCACAACTTATCTAAATTCAGTTCACACTTCTGGTCATGGTCAGGGATACATAGTTACTTACTTCATAATAAATTTTCGTGGTTTTTGCCATTTTCCGCGCGATGGTAAAGTAACGCGGCGCGGCCGAGTAGTACCAGTAAATACTTCTGTGCCAAATAAATCTAAAGTTCTAAGTCATTGTCACATAATATTACATTAATTTATGTTTCCTTAACAAAATGTCTCATCATTTCAGCCTGTAGACGTCCACTGCTGGGCAAAGGCCTCCTCCAAAGATCTCCACAACAATCGGTCCTCCGCTGCCCGAATCTAACGGCTTTCTGCGACCCTCACCAGATCGTCGGTCCACCTTGTAGGGGGCCTGCCCACACTACGTTTTCCGGCACGCAGCCGCCATTTACGAACCTTGTCAACATAATGCCTATTTGCATTTATTTTGCATATTTGATGATAATTTGTTAGAAAGATACGATAATTTTCCTGGTTTTCCCTATATCACAATATTGATAACCTTAATAATGATCAGTCCAATAACTCCGTTTCCATAAAAGCGAGGAACAATATAACTAAATAATGCGATGTTCTCGATATTCAAAACCGCTGTGCTGTTATCCAACAGTATTGGTTAACGTTCAATACTTAGCTTCAGAGGTACTTGTGAACGAGCGTCCTTAGCGAAACAAGGAAGGCTATATAATATTACAAAACCTGAGCGGATCATTTTAATAAGCTATCATCTAGCTAGAAAGAATACCTGTAGCAATTTTCAGAACTCTACGGATTGTGTCTGCATATTTTTAAAATCTTTTAACAAGAACAAAGCATCTAAATTATTCCACATTTCATAGAAATTGGTTCGGACAATATAGTCGGGAAATAAATGCTTATGAATTTTATTTCATAGCAAACTGTTCCGGTCACCCAGCTCAGTTTTTTTAAAGTTGGGGAAAAAAATTACGTAACGTACAAAATCTAATTACTTTTCTACAAACCCAACTCCAATAATAAATCTTCATTCGTCGATCATACTAATATCTTTTTTTTTTATTAAATAAAAATTTATAAAGAGGAAAGACTTGTATTTGTGTGTGTGTATGTTTGTAATGAATAAACTCAAAAACTACTGAACCGATTTCAAATATTTCTTTCACTATTTGAAAGCTACGTTCACCCTGAGTAACATAGGCTACCTTTTACCGAGGGAAAATGTCTCATTTCCACGGGAAAAACTGTTAACGCGGGCGGAGCCGCGGCGGAAAGCTAGTATTCAATAAAAAAAAGTTCCAACTCCAAATAGTCCCGTTAAGTCCCTAGCAACACAGTGACGTTTGTAGTAATTGCGGACCGCCAGCCTAATGATACTTTATCGCCATGTCCGAGGACAAAGCCAGGATAAAGCGAACGTACGACCACGTATTTCACGTCCGATACGCGCCAAGGACGTACATCGACCTATTTGTGCGTACATAATCGTTATGCATGCATAACACATTTGCTTCACGAAAGTCAAGTACCTACTTAGATTAGGCCAGAAATATTGATCTATAATATTGTAAAGAAGATGATTGTTAACAGTATTGTAAAGAAGACTAGTATTACAATATTGTTGTAATATTTTTTAAGCATAATAAAAAAGGAGGAAAGTACAAAAGATGCGATTCTGTGGAGTTTCTTAGTCGGGTTCTTCTCCACAGCAGCGCACACATTGCGCGCGAACCTGCCAGTTATGTTCGAACTGTCATCGCATCGCCTCTTCTAGTTTAGATTGTTTATCTCTTTTTCATTGCTTAGACTTGCCGGTCTTGGTTTGAGCAAAGCTTATTAACTACAGAAATGGCGTCATTAAGTGTTCTAAGGATATAGATATAGTGAATAAATGCCTATTTTTGATTTGATTTTTTTTTAATTTTGATGAAATTAAGTCCATGTCGGTATGAAGACGGTTAGCATCATTTCTTGCCAAAGGAAAATACTGTGCTGACTGGATAAATATGTCTTTTACCGGACTATCGGGGGAGCAAAATGCTCTACCCCAAGTCTTTACGTCGATTTAACGCCTTCCGGATTGAAAGGAATAGTCCAATCACTATTTCGTTGACGGTCTCCTATCTCCGTAAGAGGCTATTTGTGTGCTATTTGACATCAGCTAATCAACGTCCCACCAAAGGGTTTTGAGCCTACCCTGATAGAACTGCATTAGTCGGTGACGCTGCTCCCATCCTTTTCTATTCCCATATGAATGAAAGAGACCAACAACTTAAATTTAGAGACTTTAGCGGCCACGCCGAAATTGGGCCCAATGTCGTCCAATTTACTACGTCGGATTAGAAACCACGCCCAACCTAGCCTACACGTGTTCTTAATCCCCTGGTGCCAAACAATCTCTAACGAGGGACTCAGTTTCCAGGAATCGCTCCTGGTTAAAGGGTCCAGAATTTGTTTGTTCGACCAGGAATAAATGTTTACTGGCTTGAAACCGCTAATAACTTTGCGATTCTGATTACCTAAGGGACTGGCGACTACCCACGTGTAGTCAGTAGAGGAAATATAGAGCGCGTCGCAAAACCTAATATTATAATCTAGCTGTCTCCCAGCGGCTACGGTGGCGTTGTTTTTCGACTTTTCCGTAGTAATTTTTAACTATGCCGCGGGAATATTTTTTTGCAATTAAAAGTATCCAAGATGTTGACCAGGAATGTAAAGAACCACCATGCAAAATTTCATTCTAATCTGTCCAATAGTTTCGGAGATTAGCCCGTACAAACAGACAAACAGACAGAGAAACAAAAAAAAAAGAAAATTATCTGGATATGTTCTATTTCACTTCTTACATCCTCCTGCCTGACTTTTTTTTTTCTATGTACAGACATTTGACCTCTTTATTATTATATAGATAGATGCGAAAGTCTGTCTTTCCATATATGTCTAATTTGGTCCAAAGCTCTTCCAACTATCTGAGACTTTAAATTCTTGTGAAGATATTTGAAAAGATGCGAATGCGCGACACGATATGAACTTCCTTCTGTTCGTTCTTCTAGAACGCCACCTTTGAACGACCAACCATGACGAAAAATTTAAACGCTTTTGTACATTTTCACGCCTATACGACTAAACTAATTGCAATAATAAATTGTAGGGTGATACAATGCGCTACGGAGATCGTCGGCTATAATTATTATTATTGAGTGACCATCTCACACGGGGAAAATATCGAGGAAAAAATAATAGAATAAAAGTACATAAGTCTGATAAATGCATACTCATCTTACTTACAGAAAACCTTCTAAACTTTAGCATGTAAGAGCAGTAAGGGAACAGGGGGAGAAGCTGAAGATTATTTCAAGATTTTTTTGACGCGCGTTTATGAGGTTTGCTACTCTACGTACATGTTAACTCGGTGATTCGGGGCATTGTTACTACAATACCATGCTACAATTATTATCTTGTCGCAACCGATATAAACATTAGTGTTACATTTTCCGTTATTACCTTGTTACAACGCCTTGTTAGCTGGAACCCTAACAAAGCTACTGAGACGGAAGTCCTTTGTAACCCTGGCGACACCCTTACCAGGATATGAGATATCTTATTGGTAAACAAACGGAACTGTTTACCTTTATTTATGGTAAATTATTTGTATGAAACTGTTTTGAATTTTGAAGAGACAATACCCGAATTATTATAACGTATTTTTTTTGTCAAATTTAAAACTCAACTAATCTTTTATTTATTTCGAGGTCTTTATACCTAATTATTTACACGTCGCTTTTTAATTATTACTAGCTTTCTGCCGCGACCCCGCCCGCGTTGACAGGTTTTCCCGTGGGAATGAGGCATTTTCTCGCGGTAAAAGGTAGCCTAAGTTACTCAGGATGAATGTAGCTTTCTGCTTTCTAATGGTGAAAGAATTTTTGAAATCGGTTCAGTAGTTTTTGAGTTTATTCATTACAAACATACACACACACACACACACACACACACACACACAAAAATACAAATCTTTCCTCTTTATAATATTTGTATGATTATGATTAATTAGAATCTGAAACGATTCCACTACAAAAAATGTTTCATAAAAATTCATTTTAAATGTACTTATTTGGTTGTGAATTGACTTTTATTTCGTTTACTGTAGTATATTTTTATCTTATTGCGTGGCAGATTGTGTCATATTGGAAGCCCTTTCTTTGCTAAAGTTACAGTACAAATAAGATGTAATACCGTTATGTAATCGTAACCGAAATAGAAAATGGAACCAGCGTAGTTCGTTCAAGGTTTTTACCTGTTTTTACGACTTAAATCAATACGATTGATAACGAAACCACGATAGGAAAGGAATATAAAATAGTTTTCTGGAGGTACAGGCCGGTTTGTGAGATTTGAGACTGGATAAGAAAAGTAACTAGCCGCTACGTCCGTGCTTTGCATTAATAACAATACCTAATACAGGGTGTCCCAAAACGAAAATTTATATTTATATAGCTTACTGCGTGAACGCAACGTTTCCGAGGGTCGCGGGGTTTATGACAATCGGTAGCCTGGCTCTTGGGAATTCAGTCGCTATGGAGCGTTTCTCTCGGGAGCAGACCGCGCGTTGTGCGTGCGAGAGTTTTACAAAAACGGTGATTCGGCGACTGTACGGGCGGGATTCAAACCCGCGACCCTGCTTTGTAGGCAGGCGTACTACCAACTAGGCAACGGGGCCGTCAATTATGCAATTATGATTTTGCTTTTTAAAAGATTTTTTTTTGTGTTCGTGAGTCACTTGGCTACTGAAGGTTTTTCTTTTCAGCTTAGTTACATTACATTCTACCGCTGTTGTGTGGATTCTGAAGTATTGCACAGAAGATTTTACCGTAGGATTAATGTATTTTCATTCTCTCCGTCATGCCATAATAAAATAAGCGGCCAAGTGCGAGTCGGAATCGCCCATGAAGGGTTCCGTGCAGCCAGTAACATAATATAAAAGTTTTTGTAGTTCGTTGTGACTTTGGTCGATGTTTTAATAATAGTGAAAGGTAAATTGCGGTGTACGATCTATGACGTATTAAAAAAAAACTACTTACTAGATCTTGTTCAAACCAATTTTCGTTGGAAGTTTTCATGGTAATGCACATCATATATTTTTCTTAGTTTTATCATTCTCTTATTTTAGAAGTTAGAGGGGGGACACACACATTTTTCCACTTTGAAAGCGTCTCTCGCGCAAACTATTCTGTTTAGAAAAAAATCTTACTAGGAACCTAACTATCATTTTTGAAGACCTATCCATAGATACCCCACACGTATGGGTTTGATGAAAAAAATTTTTTTTGTTTCAGTTCTATGTATGGGGACCCCCTAAATTAATTATTTTTTTTTCTATTTTTGTAAGAAAATCTTAATGCGGTTCACAGAATACATCTACATACCAAGTTTCAACGGTATAGGTATTATAGTTTCGGAATAAAGTGGCTGTGACATACGGACGGACAGACAGACAGACATGACGAATCTATAAGGGTTCAGTTTTTTGCCATTTGGCTACGGAACCCTAAAAATGCAACCCTATGGCTTCCTTTCTATGGCTTTCTTACTTTCAAGAAACGATATATACGGAAACTTAATGCCCCAGATGATTACATTCAGGTGATTTATGTTTACGGGGGTTGAAGCTTTACCAGTAAGCTACGAAACTAGCAAAATGTTCGTAACCAAGACATACCATCTACATTAAAGGAAGGAAACCGAGGCAGGATCGGTGATCAACTTTACCACGTGAATCACGACCTTAAAACCATAAGGTTAACGCACTCCTATTTCCTTGCAATACGGCACAAACTGACAGCAACCCAGACAATGACGTCAGCACATAAACAAAACACATTCGTGTAAACGAATTTATAAATCCCTGGAACTACGAGGAAAATCCTTGAAAAAGACAATTATTTACTACAACGTGCAAAGTCCAGTGCAACTCAGTTCATTTAATGGAATGCCGCTGCTGACGTCATCGCACTAATACTACATGATTCTGAATGGTCACAAGTCAATAAGTTTTATATAAATATAAAATAACAATGTTTAAAATCATGGCTAAAAACAGTCGCAATATAACACTAAATAAAAAAAAATTATAACCCCCGATACAAAACCGTTACTTGATCCTTTCAACAACTAGAAAAGAGCTGACAATCTTTAAATGGCTGAAGATATTTTCTTGGATCATAGCTAAGAATACTCCCGATTATGACACCTTGCGAACAAAAAAATACTAGATCGAAAGCAAATCGGCGCATCCGTTTAGGAGCTACGATGCCACAGACAGACAGACACGTCAAACTTATATATAACACCCCTTTTTTTCGTCGGGGGTTATTAATAATTTAAAAAGAAAACTAGATCGAAATCAGTACATCCGCTTCGGGATACACATCAAACTTATAACACCCCATTGTTTACTGGAAATCCTACTACCTTATATTATATTATGTACATAATTTATCTATCATTCCATACGACCAGATACTATCATCGCTCAATACTTTGAATTATTCTAATCTAAGACATTCAGAATCTATTTAAAAGAGCTCACACTTAAAAACAATGAAACAAGTTGGAAATAAGTATTAGTAAAAATAAGAAATGACCCAAAATCCTCATTGACATTATTTGACTGTTCCACATTCCAATAAAACTTTCGACGGCACAAGACGAATCAATCGCCATAGATTAGTAAAATCATTTGAAGTGACAAGTCTACAAAGGTTCACTCGCTAGTCTCGCTATACAACCTCAGACAAGTAGCTTGTTAAATAAGGTAGCAGCCACTTTATTAGCGGTTAAGACGTTGTAATACAATCGTAAAGCAGTCAAAGGGTTCCGGTGCGCGGTTGCAGTGCCAGCGATGTTGCACAAGCGGAAGCGGTGTCGAGTTACAAACGACACTACTCTCCGCGAACATTGCGTCAACTCGAGACATAGTTTTCTTTAAAAACATGTTTGTATTTAAATTCTTTTAAATAAAATTATGTCTGAGTGGAAATACTTTTTGTACAGTTTTTTTTAGATGCGTCCCGCCCTGTGGTCCCGCCCGTTGCAATGCCAGTGGTCGTGGGTTCATGAGCGGAAGCGTTCAGGACAACGTTTTCTGACTAAGACAGTTTTAGAAAAATAATTAGAACAATAGTGTGTTCATGCAACGTGCGAGTCCTGAAACGTCTACTGAAAGACATGTAAATGTGTAGATCCCCAAAATGTCTTAAAAAAGCCACAGTTTGGTATTGTTGGATTCAAAAGCTATTTTCCATTGACGGTCAAGTTTTTTTTTACAATTACTCTCTTTTTCCCTACGCTGCAGTAATTATGATTATGAAAGCTCTGCGTTAATAAGCGCAATGCATAATTCTTTCTTACTCTTTATCATGACAACCCATAAAAGTCAGGATAACAGACACTAGTCTCTGACATACTAATGTCATCGACCTCAGATAATCAACAAAACAACTGCTTTTTGGACCGACTCGACCTAAGTTATCTAGGTTAAGATTATACATCCTCCTTTTTTTTGTATGTGATTTTACATGTTTTTATGTGAACTATGGCTTTATTGGCTGAAATAAAAGTTTATTTATTTATTTATTTATTATTTTTAAATCGAACGATCCCATATTTTTTCGTTTGCTCCACTAACTGTGAGCGCGGATGTGATACCCGCTATCACGCGCGCCACCCAAACCGCAGATTGCGAACCTGCGCGTGATTCACCGGCCGGGCGGCGCACGCGAATTGTTTACAGAGTTGTTCTAATTGACCGGCGATTAGGGCCGTTTTGCTCGAAGGACAGTTACGTCAGAGCTTCTGAGTAAATGGTGGATAATCCCGCGGGAGTTAGATAAATTGCGATGAGTAACTTGATGAGATGACTTTGCACGTTCTGACTAGTTTTGATTTGTTTGTTCAAACAAGTGCAAATGCCCTCTTACCTTTAGGGTTAATTACCTTCGATACTTTAATTGTATTTGTAATCCTTGGCAATAAAGTTGATTTTAAGTCAGATTCATTTATTAATACGTGTTTATAGAAATCATTACCTCGTTAGAATTGCTGCATCGTCGCACTGCATTTATAATTACTTTACATTGACGTCATTTACTCGTTATAAAGTAAATAATAAGCTCGATTCACGCGGTCACGATCTAAGTCTAAATTTAACTCTACCTGTCCTTTTTGCTCTTCTTGGCTTGAAAAAGGACAGAATATAAATAATGGAGAAAATACATACCTATGTATTTAGAATTTAAGTCGACGTTTGACAGGTTCATAATATTGTCAATTTCTAAGGAAAACGTTGAGTCGCTTCCTGAAAATAGACTTGTGGCGAAAGCAGTGGCCTGACGCAGTTTTATTATTCTTTTCGTGACAATTCGGCGACTACATAACAGGACTCAGGACCAATACTCCGCCACGAGGTATCGGCATGGGTTTAGTTTTTTTTAGAATAAAATCAAGATGCGTCTTTTAGAATCAACGCCTTCTGTTATTAATACTCGTATTATTATTATTTATTCCTCTTCTTTGCGAATCAATGACAAATCGAACTATACGTTTGCGACCCAGAATCTAGCCATAATTTATTTATTGGATGTCACACTGCAGGGCAAAGGCCTCTCTCGCCCTCTACTTTTTGCGATCCTTGCCGCTCTACAGTAGGCAACCACCCCCGTAACATGCAGTGCTATGACAAACGTTTGTCGCACATTTACTTAACTGTCAAAAAGTTGCGAAAAACCCGCCATATTGAAATATCCTCCAATAGGATAAGAGAATACGTACGACAAAATTATGTCTGTCACGCGTGGACCGGGCATGTTAGAGGGGCGCGTCCCGCTACCTCTTGCGGGACCGACCACGAAACCTTTTATTTTTAAGGCACCCAATCACTAGTTATTTTCGTCCACAATTGATTTATCATACTAACTAATATTATAAAGAGGAATGATTTGTGTTTTTGTGTGTGTGTGTGTATGTTTGTAATGAATAAACTCAAAAACTACTGAACCGATTCCAAAAATTCTTTCACCATTAGAAAGCTGCATTCACCCTGAGTAACATCGGCTATATTTTATTTTCAAAAAATTAGGGTTCCTTACTAAAACTTCAATAATGTAACCCAAGGTGCATATTCCTTATAACTGGATAGGCTCCGAAACTACTGAAACGATTTTGATGAAACTTGGTTCGAAGATAGAATAGACCTTGGGGACGGACATACGAGTAGGCTACCTTTTACCGCGGGAAAATGACTCATTCCCACGGGAAAAACTATTAACGCGAGCGGAGCCGGGGCGGAAAGCTATATATTTAATTACACCTACGCTATTATGTAATCGTATGGTTTTAATTATAACAGGAAAACTGACAGTTTTTGTCAACAGCAACTTTTTCGAGGAAAACCTGAAAGGGAGCGTCCTCGAGCCGCTGCGCGTGCGCCGCGAGTTATTGTCCATGCGGGCACGCACTGACGTAGCGGAGATTTATTACGGAATCGAAATACCAACTTTAACCACCTTTAACTAGGTCTCTATTTAAACTGACGCAAAAAGATCGACGGTAAAAAAAAATGTTTTCCTGTTAATAACGCTTTCATTCATCCATTAATCTATATTATAAAGTGGAACGACTTGATTGTTTGTTTGTTTGCATTGAATAGACTCCAAAACTGCTGAACCAATTTTAATGAAACTTGGTACAAAGTTAGAATATATCTTGGGAAAGGAAAAAATAGGGGAAAACCGTCATTCCCAAGGGAAAAATTGTTAACGCGGGTTACAGTAATATTTGATGTAATAAATGATTGATTTATATGTAAGCAATAAAGTATTACTTACTTACTTATTTGATTGATTGATATTGGAGTTTCAGTAGGGATTGCTACTTCTTTAGAAAATATAATATAGCCTATGTTACACGGGGATAGTGTAGCTTCCCAGCAGTGAAAGAATTTTTGAAATTGGTTCAGTAGTTTCGGAGTCTATTCAATGCAAACAAACAATCAAATCTTTCCTCTTTCGATATTCATTTTAATATTAACATCATTTGACTATTAAATCTTGCATGCCTCAGAGAAATAATATTGTACTTTCTATTGATATGTTTAATACCATGTCTGAAGCAAATAAATTCAATTGTAATATGATTGTAATCAATGAAGAAAAAAAACAAATAAGTATCGTGTATACGTCTTGTTTCCGGCTCAGAAATACTCAGAATTGAACCAATGTTATTGTATAACACAAAATTTTATCGGAGGCAAGAAATTGATACGTAGAAATTGAAAACGTTTCGGATAAATGTTGATGTAAACAGTAAACAGCGGGTGTGCGAATTGTCATCTAAAATGATATAACTTGTACACATACGAAGTTCAACTGCCTGAGTCGATTATAGTAATAAATAATCTATTTGAAAACTGAGCAACTTTTTAATTCCCTGACTGTATCTAATATGTTTTCTGCTCATCCAATCAATCTATACTAATATTAGAAGAGGAAAGATTATTTGTTTGTTTGTTTGCATCGAATAGGCTCCGAAAATAAAATACTGAACAGATTTCAAAAATTGTTTCACTGTTGAGAAGCTACATGATCCCTGAGCTATATTTGATTTTCAAAAAAATAACTAAAGCTTCGATAATGTAACCCAAAGTGTAAAAATACCTAAAATATTCCTAATTATTGAATAGGCTATGAAACTACTGCACCGATTTTGGTGAAACTTGGCACAAACATAGAATAGACCTTGGGGAAGAATATAGGCTACGATTTACCGCGGGAAAACTTCTAATTCCCACTGAAAAAAATGTTAAAGCGGGCGGAGTTGGCACAAAGATAGAATAGACCTTGCGGAAGAACATAGACTAACTTTTACCGCGGGAAAATTCCTCATTCGCACGGGAAAAACTACTAACGCGGGCGGAGCCGCGGCGGGAAGTTAGTAAGTACATAAAAATAACTTTAATTATAGACTAAGTGCAAACTATAATGTATGAAGTTTGTTTATAGTGCATAGCATAGTTTCGATTCAGCAGCTATCGGCCAAGTTTGCAGCACTAATCGATCAATTGCACCGATTCGATGTACACAAGGTATTTTATCGTTTCAAAATCAAAAGAAAACAAGAACTTGACACCGATTCCTGAGATAACAGGTTAGCTACCGGCAAACGGCTTGGAAAGTGCGCAATACGAGAGTATTAACACCACTCACCAAGTTACTGCGATCGCTTTGATAACATCCGTCGCTCCACTATAAAGTCTCAAGATTCACTGTCACAGAAACAAACAAATGACAATATTGTCAGAAATCACTGAAACAGTCCCGGAAGATACGTGCGCTCCCGTAGAGTGATAAAGGCGAACTGACAGACGCGGCCCGTGGAGGTAAACAGTGAATTAATTGAATTAAACGTAGATGGGGATGTTTAAAAAACCCTGCATGGCTAGTGTCCTTAACTGGTTTAGTTGACGTCATGTCCAGGAGCTGAGTGAGTCATCGTTTAAATATGATCGGTTTCTGGAAATGTCCACGTGGGTGGATATCGTAGGTATATTGCCTGAATCGTTTTGGATGATTTGGCTATGTCAGTATATATTTATGAATTAACTAAGTTAAATGATTAAAACATTTGATGGTCGTGACTAGAGCTATTCGTATTATGAAGAAATCTGTTAAAAAATGTAACATATGGAGCACCAATTTAAATCTAATTAGTCTTATTAAATGCGAAGGTCATAATTATAAGAATTAGATTTAAAAAACTATCTATTTAGAAAGATCTTGAATAAGCTATACCTACTAAGTGACAAAGAAAAGAAAAGCACAAAGAATTTATTAATTTCGATGATGAAACTAGAATGTTCATGTTAAATAAGGTTTAAAAAAGTAGGATTTGTTACAAATATTTGTACTATCTGTCTGAACCCAAATAAATTTCAGTCTGGCATTTCAAAACTAAGTTTTTTTTTTCTTTTTTGAGAAGAGAATAATACAAAATTGAGCATATCCGCACAGCGACCACAAGTCTTGTGACGTCGGCGGCGTCATTATCTGCACTATACGTGCGATTCGCAGAAGAGGCGTGGCTGCGAGCGGTGTGGCGGACATTCATCTCAATTTGTGCAGCCTTGGTGCCAGCCTTAATCTCTGAAATTGTCTCACCAAGTTGCCGCCGATGACATCGATAGCCTGTTGTTTTAGCTTAAGGGTGACATAAAACTAGGTATAGTTTTGTTTAATTTTTTTGTCATTTAGGTCATTCACAAATCCAATAAACATCATAAAAATTTTCGCCGCTAATTTAGCTTTTTAAATATAGTACTGTCTGTCTTATCAACAAAAACACCTAAAATACCTTATTAAAGAAATTAGGTTTACGTTCTAAATAAGGAGCCTGAAGCCTTAAAAACTCTAAAACAAAGTTGTTTAAATCATGCTAAAACTAAAATTGGATAGCAGAGTTCGGTCTACAATAAAATAAACTTTATTACATTTGCTTGCTACGGGTTGGTTGGAACAGATTTCTATATAGAGATAAGCTCGCCCTTGCCTTGTTCTACGACAATTTCACAGATGTATCGTTTGTTTGTATTTTTGTGTTCATTAAAAAATCTATATAAAATTCATCTAACAACGCAACGCTATCAAGTCCGGTGAAGCTTGATTCGTCGTACTTTTTCCACACAAGCATAGGTCAATTAAAAAAGAACCTTATATTAAAAAAAAGCCTAGGGTTTGTGGAAAGTGGAACTAGTGTAAAATGTCAGGGTACAACAATAATTCACTACTATGTGTGAATCATAGCATAGATCTTTTATTACCTTCCGGAACATAATGTTGTATTCTCATAAAGTTGAATTTTCATAATGTTGATATAGTGACTTTTATGTCGTGTCATACATAAATAAATTCACGGCAAAATATAAACCATAAGATGCAATGCGTAGTTAGTTCTTTTTATTTCCTTTTTTTGACCTATACGCTGCGTGTCGCAGTTGCAAAGTATCAATATTTACCGGACTTGTATGCGTAGTAATTGTAAAATTAGCTAGCACTTTTAGAATTTTGATTAGGTTAGTGTATTAAAAATTCTGGAAGGATTAAAAACCAAAAATTAATGGTATTTGTATCAGTAGAAGTAAAATTGAGCGAAGCATTGGATTCCAAAGTGTTTAAATTAAATTGGTTTGATAGGTTTAAACTAACTAATTAAACAAAGACTTAAAAACATTTCTATATTTATAGCATGATTGTTATTTATGAGTTCGTTAAGGTTTGGTACGTCCAATAAATTGAAGCTTCCTACGTCGTACTTTTTCGACACAAGCGTAGTTCAATAAAAAAAGAAGCGGCCAAGTGCGAGTCGGACTCACCAATGAAGGGTTCCGTAGCAGCAAATAACATAATATAATAGTTCTTGTAGTTCGTTGTAACTTTGATCGATGTTTTAAGGTAAAATGCGGTTTACAATTTATGACGTATTAGAAAAAAAAACTACGTACTAGATCTCGTTCAAACCAATTTTCGGTGAAATTTTGCAAGGTAATGTACATCATATATTATTTTTAGTTTTATCATTATCTTATTTTAGAACACTTTGGAATTATTGTCTCTCGCGCAAACTATTTAGTTTAGAAAAGATATATAATAAAACCTCAATATCATTTTTTAAGACCTATCCATGGTAACCTATCACATTTTCGAAAAACTGAAAACCGAATTTCAATATTCCGTAAACGATTCATACATTTTTCAATTTCCATTGTATGACTTGACATATTTTTAAATCACCACAATAACACTTTACAGAATTATTCTTTTTCCGCACAACGTTATTCCGTTTTACGATTAATCTTTTTTACTAAATACCGTAATCTCATTTGGTCTTTTTTTAAACGCTAGAATTTTTTTTGTTGTGTTATTTTTATTATTCCGAAGTAACAATTACTATTTTTTATAATTACGACACATAATGTTTTTGGAGTTCAGGGCACCCCGACATCTGTCGGTTAGGTTAGATCGCCCACCACGCCCGCCATACCCTTCTGTTAGGTTTGACATGTATGCATGCCTGCTTGTGCTTGGTTGCATGCTTGCTTGCTTGCTTGCATGCTTGCTTGCTTGCTTGCTTGCTTGCTTGCTTGCTTCCTTGCTTGCTTGCATGCTTGCTAGATTGCTTGCTTGCATGCATGCTTGCTTGCTTGCTTGCATGCATGCTAGATGGAGTACAGAATGTAAAATGGAGAAATTAAATTTGACCTTGCAATATAATGGTTCAATTGAGCTATCGCACATGTAAAAAAATGGTTAACGTTGTCATGGATTTTCGGTATACTGGTAAATAGTTTAGCGGAAATTTGAAACATCGGTGAACAAGTAAAAAGGTAAATTAAAACGCGGAAAGATGATACAATGGAAGATGTTATTTCGGATAATAAATAAATTTTCTAACCGATAAATGTCAAAAAGTTAGCGGAATAACAATATTCGGAACAAAAAATATCGGAAATACAATAGGTAACCCCTATCCATAGATAACCGACACGTGGGTTTGATGAAAAAATATATTTGAATTTCAATTCTAAGTATGGGGAACCCCCTCAATTTTTTCCCTTTTTCTATTTTTGTGTCAAAATCTTAATGCGGTTCACAGAATACATCTACTTACCAAGTTTCAACAGAATAATTCTTATAGCCATTTGGCTACGGAACCTTAAAAATGGCCCAATATATATATCGACGGTAAAAAGGAAGTAGGGCATAAGCGACGTCTTGGTCAAAAATGAGTTATAAATGCCATCCTACTTAAAATTTTCCGCTCTTTCTATTGCGCTTACTCCCATGGCTCTACGATGACTTTTTTGGCGTTTATGCCCAAGCAAAAAAAAGCATTTTCCTAGTATCATTTTTCGTAACCGACGAAAATTCAGGTCATTTTTGCAGTAAAGGTGCTTGTACCCCTACAAAAATGACTTATTTTGTGTTTGCTTGTCGGTAATGCCTTTTAAGCTTTTCCCCCAAAAATTACAAACGTTGTTTATAGCCTACTTCTATTTCCTAATTTAACATAGCTATGGCGCTTGTACCTTTTATACAAAATTCATTTTCATATTACTCTGTCGGTTATACTTTTAACTGTCTTGTCTCTTATACCCTAATACGTATAGACTATAGAGTATACTATACACGTATTTTAACTGTCTTGTCTCTTATACCCGATGCGATAAATTTCTATGTCGCTTATACTTCTTATCCCTTAATATTTTATTTTGTCATTAGTATCTTATGCCATATTTCCTTATTGGGAAATTAAAAGCTATTGTTATAAGCGACAAAAATCACTTTAAATAGCGTAAAAGCATTAAAACTAAAAATACCAGTAACTGCTCCATTTTTTTCTGATTTTATTACTGTTTTAGTTTTCAAGATATCTCAATAAATTACAAAAATACGTCAGTTTTTCTAAAATTCAAAACTTTGAACGGCTCTCCTGAACATTTCACTTTTTGTCGCTTATTCCCAACTTCCTTTTAACCGTCGATATACACTCAGAAGTTTGTGGTAATGGTCGTGTACTCGTATTTCCCACGATAAACAATCAAAGTAAATTATTTTATACGTATAGTACGCATAAAGAATAATCCAAAAAGGGCTGACACTTAGCTACCTAGGTATTTCTTGAGGAATTGGTTCAGGGTGCTTAGAGAGTAAACATACTAAAAGTCCAATGAGTCGGACGGAGGGACGGGAGGAGGGTTAAAGTACCCATTGTTGAGTATTTCGCTAAAGAATTTGCTTAGGTCCTAGCTCACGCACTCTACACCTCCTTTGTTAGTTGGAATAATATTATACTTATCCACATTATAGGGTTTATAAAAAAGACGTCACTTCTCTGCAGTTAGCATAAATTAAACAGCTTTTTAAATAAGGCGGTTAGCGGCATTCTGTATTCAATGCCGTCAGCTTGTTCACGGCCGGGCAGCCCAGCCGCCGCCGTAGCCATTATCTTCACCACAATTCTTGTTAGTGTTTATTTATTCTTTATAATTAAAAGGTTTAATTTAAAAAAACGTCAATGTAATCTTCATCGAGATTGCGGAAAACATCTAGTGTTACTACTGGAATAGTCTATCTATTCATTATAAATTTTAACGGGGATTATGCGCGATAAATTAAGACCCATTAAATTACTGTCACTACATAGTATAAAACAAAGTCGCTTTCTCTGTCCCTATGTCTCTATGTATGCTTAAATCTTTAAAACTACGCAACGGATTATGATGCTGTTTTTTTTAATAGATAGAGTGATTCAACAGGAAGGTTTATATGTATAATACATGCATGATATACTTAAGGATAACCCACAATAACCATTTTCCCGTGCGGAGCCTGGTCGGGTCGCTAGTTACGTTATAATATACTAGCTTTCCGCCGCGATTTGCCCGCGTTAACAGTTTTTCCCGTGGGAATGAGGCATTTTCCCGCGGTAAAAGGTAGCCTATGTTACTCAGGGTGAATTTATAGACTACAGGCCCGTGCTAAAAAAATGATGGGTCATTTGAACCACCAGATGACCTATGTAGAACGATATAAGAGCATAAAATAATAAGATTCAGCATTATGCCGTCACTTGTAAGCTGTCCAACTGAGTGCAGGTGAGAATTCAAAAGTACAGGTAGAGTGAGTACATTTTGGTCATATATTTTTGTACGGCATTCTTACCATCGATAGATCCATGAAAAATAATAAGAAAACGCGTAGTGCCGTAAAAAAATGGTGCGCCAAAAAGTCGGATTTTTTTTTTGATTTTCCGACAATTTCCAGGGTGAATTTGGTCATTTGATTTTGTACGGCATCAGTTTCATACTATTTCAATACTGCTTCTAATCCATTATTCCGCAACGCCGTACAAAAATCATGCGACAAGGGGAAAAAACCGAGGGTTGCAACCCCCTCTCTTTCCGTGGTCCAGGGGGTGATTTGAAAAAGTACGGCTTCGGTTCCAAAACATTATCTAGCACTTAAAAGTACTATTAAAAATAATGCCGTCAAAAAATGATTGTTCATTTGAATTTATATCAATAATTATCTTAATTTCATCGTATTCTTGATTTATAAAGCTGTAAAATCATTTGATCCTGTACGGGAACTTTTTTTTTAACATGATATTGTACAATGCAATTGTTATATAGTATTGCCGTTCAAAAGAAACTGTTCTGAAAAAAATTATAGAGAAATACAAAAACTGAAATTTTGCAAATTATTGCAGAAATTTAAATATCATAGATTAATGAAATATAGCAGTTTTGTACATTGTATCCCATGTTTTAAATAGTATTAACATAAATAAATTAGGAAAAAATGATGCCGTACATTTTAATGCAGACCATATCTTTTAGGCTGATGAAAATGACGCTACCATTTTAAGGGTACTTTATGGCCATCTGATACAGTACGGCATTAACATATTTTCGAAGAGAACAATTGATAATATGATAAAATCACTATGACGTCTAACTGAAGTGAAACGGTGTGTATATTATATCCAAAAATTGAAACTGTCAATCACAGTATCAACAGTTTTGTATACTTTTTGGTTTACTATATACTTCGAACAATATTGATACATATATATAATTTATTTGTTTCATTGTAATGGTGTGAATAAATAAAACAATTATTTTTTAGAAAAATTCGATATATTTAATGATGATGATAATAAAAAATATGGTTTTTCTTTAAATTATTCAGTATCGGAATCAGCCGCTGAGTTGTTATCAGAATCAACGTCTTCATCGACGTCCGAATTATCTTCTCTATCTAAATTATGAAGTTCTCTATGAAAATTAGTACAAATAAACTATCTAAATACCGTATAAAAAAATATCGTGATGAATTTCACCTTACTTTTCGTTATATGGATTTTTTCTTTTTGATTTTTTCTTTTTCATTTTTTTTCCCCTTTGAACCAACGAAAATGTACGGCATATGAAAAAATATTATCTATGCATAAAATACTTTCGAAATAAATTAATTTGATGTTGTGTCAAATCACCCCCTGGACCACGGAAAGAGAGGGGGTTGCAACCCTCGGTTTTTTCCCCTTGTCGCATGATTTTTATACGGCGTTGCGGAATAATGGATTAGAAGCAGTATTGAAATAGTATGAAACTGATGCCGTACAAAATCAAATGACCAAATTCACCCTGGAAATTGTCGGAAAATCAAAAAAAAAATCCGACTTTTTGGCGCACCATTTTTTTACGGCACTACGCGTTTTCTTATTATTTTTCATGGATCTATCGATGGTAAGAATGCCGTACAAAAATATATGACCAAAATGTACTCACTCTACCTGTACTTTTGAATTCTCACCTGCACTCAGTTGGACAGCTTACAAGTGACGGCATAATGCTGAATCTTATTATTTTATGCTCTTATATCGTTCTACATAGGTCATCTGGTGGTTCAAATGACCCATCATTTTTTTAACACGGGCCTGTAGTCTATTAGCTTTCTAATGGTGAACTACTAATTCGTTACTTAGCATCAGTGTGAAAGAAGGCCAAACAACCGAAAACACTTTCGCATTTATTACAATGCAATAAAATATACAAATATACCACACTAGAAAGAACAGGATTGTGTATGTAGTGTTATTTATTTTATTATTGAAAGAAGCGCCAAGTCGACGTTGCCGTCCTACTCATTTGTTTGAACAAGGATCTACGATCATTAACATGTATTATTTCCTCGCGTAATCTACACGAGAGGTATAGTTATATAACTGTGGTAGCCAATTGCGCACAAATATAATAACTTAGATCAGAGTTGCCAGATTTATTTATAAAATATATACTCCGTGAAATTTAACTGGCTGTTTATCCGCAACATAGTGGTAGTACTCATGAAACTGAACAACTTTCCCTAAGGGGCCGTCCATTAATCACTTGAGGCTTGAAAAGGGGGGGAGGGGTTTGACAAAAATCACGAAATATCACAAGGGGGGGGTGTGGTAAGATATCACGTTTATTATTTTTTCCAATCAAAAACAACTTGCAACCTTCCTGTCTAGGCATTTTTATCACAGTCCTTAATTTCAGAATAAAATAAGGTTGTACTTTATACTTGTATTTAAAGATACTCTTCTAAACATTTTAAGATTCTTTGTAGGTACTAAAAATACACGTGATGTTGAGTAGGGGGGTGGGGGGTAGTCTTAAACCTCACCACGTATCACCAAGGGGGAGGGGGGGTTAAAAATGCTAAAAAAAAGATCACGTGATTAATGGACGGCCCCTAAGGTACATAGGTTGACATCTCAAAATTAAAATTCAACTTTAAAGTGGCTGGTCACATGACTGAAGTTTATAAGTATGAAAAGGTAATAATTTATCTTTGAGATTTCAACCTATGTTCCTTAGGGAAAGTTGTTCAGTTTCATGAGTACAGTGAGCTGACGGATTAGGTGACCCCCCCGAGGCGCCGTTAGGCGCCATCTACCGCTCCAAGGGGGCAGAAAATAACGAATTAATGGCTAATAATAATACTTTATCAGTGTAATTAAGAACGTGTTGCCTAATTTCAACGGTCTCTCTAAGTTACAGCGTGGCGAAAGTAGCGGGGCGTGTCGGGGGGGGGGTCACCTTATTCGTCAGCTCACTGTACTACCACTATGTTGCGGCTATACAACCAGTTAAATTTCATGGTGTATACACACGGACTTTTTAAATTGTATTCATTCAGCTACTTTTTAGACCAGTGGTCTCAAATTTTGCTGGTAAAGAAATTGAAAGATTCTTACAAGAAAATTGTAACCTAACAGTTCATTCATCCATCATTCATTCGTTACAAAAATTTATCATAAGCCGTTTCTGACTTTACTATCAGCAGTTTTTTATTGTATAATGCATTCATGGATAAGTCTGTCTAGTGTTCGCAAAATAGATCTCAGGACTTTGAAGATCTGGCAACATTGCCTTACATTATTATGTTGTATAATAAAATGTAGAATAAGGAAAAGCAGAGGCTTACTATTATATCGTGACGTGAGGTATTATAGTTCAGAGTACTTCAGAGTAGAGTTACATATTAATAATAATTTTATAAGAATTAAGATTTATTGCTTAGGTTAAGCTATGGTTTACTTTAATCGCATGTTATTAGTTAGACGTCACTGTAGTATTTTTATGTTTAGAATATCATAAATAAATTAATGGTTCAAAATAGGTAAATAGATACACATTATTATCTTCTTCTTCTATCTATCTATACGTATAATAAAACTAAAGAATCGGCGTGTCTATACATTGATTTGCTTTTCAAAAAACTGATTGTAGGTGATAAATGAAGTGTAGCTGAACACGAAAATACAAGTTTTGAAAAAAAAAATCTGTCTGTCTGTCTGTTTGTACACGCTAATCTCTGGAACCGTTGGACCGATTTAAATAAAATTTTGCATGGTAGTACTTTATATCCCCGGTCAACATCTTAGATACTTTTTACCACGGAAAAAATAGAATAGAAATATGTACCAAATAGAATAAGAGCAAACTGTTAGAGAATGCGAACAATTAAGGAATACGTAATTTGACACTTCTATACATACGTGTGTAAAAGCAATTAAGTAAGTTAAAATTGATGTTTGGCAGCATTACAATTAGAATCAAGATGGGCCAAAAAAACTCATGCTTTTTTATATCACTACATAGTATAAAATAAAGTCGCTTTCTCTGTCCCTATGTCCCTATGTCCCTCCCTTTGTACGCTTAAATCTTTAAAACTACGCAACGGATTTTGATGCGGTTTTTTTTAATAGATAGAGTGATTCAAGAGGAAGGTTTATATGTATAACACATGCATAATATACTGAAGGATAACCCACAATAACCATTTTCCCGTGCGGAGCCGGGGCGGGTCGCTAGTATTTACTATATCAGGACTAGCTTTCCATCCGCCTGTGGCTAACAGTTTTTCCCTTACGCGAATGAGGGATTTTCTGATGTTTAAGCTATACATAATTGTTGTAAGTTTAATAATAGTTATTTATGATACTAGTGCGGAAAGTATGTGATTTCCGATGAGTGTATAAGCCGACACGAGTCGGAAATCATCTTTCGCACGTGTATCATACAAGATTTTACAATGCATTGTGCAAGAAAAAAAACAGTTATATTAAAAAGGCGTATAAAATGACGGGCTTCATAAACAAAACACATTCGCGCTGAAAAAAACATCTACTGCGCATGTGCAAAGCTGTCGAATCGCAATAAGGCAATGAGTAAAATTTATTCAGCCACGCAAATTTTTAATTAATATTTGAACGTAATTTATCAATAAAAATCAATTTCTAAAGTAATTATACTAATTATAAACGCGTTTATTGAATTGTTATTTTTATTGTTCCCTTTATATTAGTAACAATTGGTAATAAAAATATCTCAAATACTGAAATGTTAGGTTGGCTGGCTGAATTAAAAAAAACAGCTTGAGCAAAAATTAAAAAAAAACTGAAAAGTAAAAAGCACTAGTGCGGAAAAGTACCTACTACTTTCCGCACTGTTTGGCTGCCTAGAAAACGCTCCTTTTCGAGCACATGCATTGTAAAATATATTCAGTAATTTTTGCGTGAAAGAGTAACAAACATTCATACATCAATCCAAACTGACAAACTTTCTCGTTTATAAATATTAAGTAGGATTAGGAGCAAGTAAACTCATAGAAGAATAAATTATAATAAAACTTTAAGATTAGAGCGCGATATTTTTTTTTGAACCAATTATCCTTAGCCTTAAAACTTAGCCATTGACGTCACAAATTCGGTGGAACTACTTCTTGTAAATGATAACATTTTTGGATAAACCACAAATAGATTGAGTATCAAATTATAGCCAAGAACAATCTAGTTTAGTATATTCCGACGTCGCCGATCGAACCGGTCTTTTTGAGCACATGACATCTAATCTACCCGCAGTTTAATAAATATTTATTAAGGTAGAGTTCTAACCACAGAATATAGATTAAAACATAAGTTTTACTTGGGAAAATCATTTAACAAACAAAAAAATAAATAATAAAGGCTGCTTTAACTCCAGTGCTGTGAGCTTCTCGAATACATTAAATAAAATTAAATAAACTGTAGCTGTACTTACTAGCACGGCACAAAATTGATGAAAAAGTAGCTTACCTGAAATAGAAAATAAAGTTTTTAGACAAATATTTTTTTATGCTAATAGCGCATCATAATCCACAAGGCTCTGCATCTAATTGTGCTCAATAATAGGCTTGTTTACTATGTTGTACGACTAGTTTAGTAAACAGCCGAGTGAAGCGCCCAAGATATTGCATTGCTATGGCATCAAGTCTCTGATTACGCCAATACTGACGGGCTAGCATTAGGTTTCATTCCTGACATGACATAGTTTCACGTCTATACTCTCATCCTATTGGAGGAAATATGACAGCCTTTTGACAGGTAAATATGCGACAGATTTGTCAAAGCACTTCAAGCTACGGGGGCTTAAGTGGGCCCTATCGGAGAAAGCAGACGATACGGGGGCATTAAGGACTTTGGGTATATGATAGGAAGCCTTCATTTTGAACATGATCATACGAGGTGTTACGCTCTCGTCCCCAAAAATTTGTTGACTCCGTTCACTCCAGCATAAGGAAAATCTTCGTCTATGGTTGAAGGGAGGTTTCTTAATAGAATTTTGTTTTTTAAGGGTCCGTTCACATAGAATGGCTCGGAGAGGAGAGCAGATTTTTTATCACACTTAAAACAGAGTTATGAGTGATTTAAAAAAAGTTTATTTTTGAATACTTGTGCACTTAGTGTTCCAAAAGGCTCGAGCCTTTTAGCCTTTTTTGAGGACTTATATTACCCTGAGCGCTATATATGCACACACAACACAAGTATGGGTCGCCTGCACTCGTGAGATGAAACATCTTCCCGCGCACGTTTCGCTATCTCACCGAATGTTTACGCGGTCCAAATTAGCTAAGCCTATAAAAGTACACTATGAGTAACAGCTGCGCGCGCGGCCTTGATGTCTGCTGCAAATGTTTGCCAGCACATGCTAACACGCTCGCTACTGCGGTCAAGTTTAACATCTACTTACTACTGGTTTTGCGAAGATTCTGATACTATTCATGATGCCGCCATAACTCAAAAGAACGTAACGACAATTTTTTCGAAAATTATTTATTAACACCATTTTACCCAGAATCGTTTTTTTAGTACAATGTGTTTTCAAAAAATTTTGAAAAACATTGTCATATGCGCCGGTTTTTTCAGCACGGGTAAGCCGGACCAGAAAGAAAACTTCGTCATATTTCAATGGAACTTACTTTATAATGGCGATTGTTGACCAAATTATTAAAAAAACAAATGGGGCCCCCAGAGCGATAGACAGGTCACTACATAGTATAAAATAAAGTCGCTTTCTCTGTCCCTATGTCCCTATGTCCCTTTGTACGCTTAAATCTTTAAAACTACGCAACGGATTTTGATGCGGTTTTTTTTAATAGATAGAGTGATTCAAGAGGAAGGTTTATATGTATAATACATGCATAATATGCTTAAAGATAACCCACAATAACCATTTTCCCGTGCGGAGCCGGGGCGGGTCGCTAGTAGAATTATAAAATAAACATAGCATGTCAAGAAGGTACAAAACAGTATATTTATTTAGGTATGACCTGAAATAGGTAAGTGTATCTTAGAATTCATAAAAACCAATTCCAATAATTTTAAAGATAAAACGTTAAAAATAAGGAAAATATTGAAAGATAGAAAAAAGAGGAGTATGAAATAAGGAAATAATTATAACATTTTTGCACACTTGTACTAATTAACGTCTTCATGTCAAGGTTAGGTTTACAGTAGGTAATAACGATTAGATAATTATTTTAGCATTTTCTCGATACTTTGTAAATAGCAAAACTTGGTAACACTATCAAACAGAAGTGAATTTTGAATACTCCTTACCCAGAGCCATTATGAATTTTGAATATTTCAGAGAATCAACAATGCAAATCGGCGGTATAGTTGGCCGTTGGATTTCGTCAGATTTGATCCCCAACACGATTAAAGCATTTTTTATTTCGGAATGAAATACACTTAACTATAATGATTTAAAACGCGAAAAATGCGTAAAAGCTTTAAAAAGTATATAAATACATTCATTGTAAATAAACGCTTTTGATCGGTCGGAAATCTTTACAAGTGTGTTACTTTGACTTGATCGTTAAAAGAATCTTTAGCCAAAATTAGATTTCTCTCGCCACATAAATGTAGGCTTTTAGTTATATGGACTGCCGAACGAATATCCCCCCCCTTGAATTAAGCTAAATAGTTAAGGTTTAGGTATTTTTGTATTCGGAATCTACGTACGCAACTAAGTAACCAAACAATATTCTTTACTTACACATGCTTGTTGCGTTAAGTACATTTTAAGATATTAATTAATTTAGTTTAACGGTTTCAAAACTGGTCGGGCGAGCGCAGGTGTCGTAAGTGCAGTTAGGCTGGTGAAGTGAAATGCGGTGGGTAGAGTAACTTTTATTTTTAACATGTCCGACCTCCAGCGGTTCGGATATGGAAGAGGTTTTTGACAATTTTTGAAGGAATGCACGTCAAATATACCCTCAAATTTAAATGTTTATTTCCATTTTAGAAACCATTTTCTAAGACACGGGCAAACAAGAACATTGAAGAAAGACCTGTACATTGATTAAAGTGTAAGAAACGTAAGTGTATTTCTTACACTGACCATTTCAACATGAAAAAAAAAATACCACTGGTTTCACTACTTCACCAGGCAGATATCAAATTAACTATCCAGTTTTTATACGGGATATGATTAATAACTGAAAATTAAATACTTGATCTGATCGATAAAGATGACATAAATATGTCGTGGCCAAATCGCTGAATTGATCATTTCATGAAATGGTTGAACATTTCGTGAAGTGTTCACGTTTCATGAAGTGGCCAACTAATGGTAACCAAATCATTAAACGACAAACGTTTAGCGATTTGGTCACCCACGTTTGACCATATCGTGAAAATAGGGTAACCATAAAATATTTAATGAAAACTCAGAACAATTTTGTTACGTACTTGTTTATTTTTAGTTGTTTAAATTTACTATGGAATATTAAAATAATTTTAAAATAAGTATAACAAACTTACTTAATCTAAAAAGGCACATGGACGGACGCGCTCACACGCACTAACCCACACGTGACATCTTTGGCGCGCACTAGAGTTTTATAGGTATCTCAAGTTTTTGGTAGGAATGTTTATTTACCTGAGTCTTAATCGCATACTTACTAATTAGGTAACTCTTATATTATTTATAAAAAATATAGGTAACTTCGCTTACAAGGGCCGCCATCTTGACACAAACAAAGCGTTTAGGCGCTTACAGCGCCTCTACCGGTAGTCAATGAAACAATTCCACGATATGATCGATTAAGATTGATTATTTCATGAAATAGCAGTGCGTCCAGCTGGCCCTATCGTCAAACGATTTCTTATCATTGATCTGGTCTGGGCACATCATGATATGGCCAATGGACAGTGAAATATTTCATGAAATGCAACCATTTCATTAAATGGCCGATCATTTCATGAAATGGGCAATTTTACGATGCGGCCACGACACATACATACCCGAAACAAGTACTTATTTGAATTCCCCGACTATACCTAGTCTAGTACATGTTTACCGACGCACTAGCATCTGCGTTGCATTACTTGCATGACCGCAGCACGTGGCACTGTATTGTATAACTAGTAATTTGTGCTAGTTGACCATCATCACGACTCTAGATTGTTCTCTAGGAACGTGGAGGGAAATGTTGTGGCTTAGTCTAATTGCCATCATAAATAGATTTTTGTATTTTAAGAATCTGACCACAACAAGTCAGCACTTAAAAAACTTGCTGAATTGACAAAATTTGCGGTAACCATAGAGGTGGGCCCTTTTTGCTGCAAATGGGCTATTCTATCACATTCAAAGCAATTCCAGCGTTGATGTGGCTTTAATAGCAGTTGAATGTAATCAAGTAGAAAGCCGGGGTAAGGTCAGTATTGTCGGAACGTACACATTACAAACCATGACGACAATTCTCCGATTACGACATTGGTTGTTAGTTGTTAGCACTAATGTGCAAACTGCATGATCAGGATATTCACAGCTACGAACGACGAAAAAGATGCTACGGACCAAGTTCACGGACATATTCCTTTATCGATACTAATATTATTAAGAGGAATGATTTGATTGTTTGTTTATTAGTTTGCATTGAATATGCTCCGAAACTACTGAACTGATTTCAAAAATTATTTCACTGTTGGGAAGCTACACTATCCCCGGGTAACATATAGGCTATAGGTATTCCATTAAAAAAAATAGGGATCATTACTGAAACTCCTGAAGGTGTAAAAAAAATACCAAATATATTCCTAATAATTTAATAGGCTCCGGAAACTATGTAGAAACTACTGAACCGATGTTGATGAAACTTGGTACAAAGATGATAGAATAAACATTGTGAAAGAACATAAGACTACCGTTTACCACGAGAAAAACTGTAAACGCAGGCGGAGCCGCGGCGGAAAGCTAGTCAGTTGATATCCTCGGTAGGTAGTAATATGTTCATTACTTGTAAATTTTAAGTACAAGAAATGATAAATAAATAAAAATAAAATAATCTTTCCAGTTATAGATTAGTGTACTCCAGACTAATCTGCATGACTGTTTAGAAACAGACGGAAAGTGCTGCGCTGTTACTAAATCGATACGATTTGCATATAAATGGAATGCGATTACACTATCTACCTAAACCTCCTTGGAGATTGGAGATGGTTTTTTTTACAATGATAAAATATTGCTTGCTAAAACTGTTCAGCGGGGAAGCCATTATGATTTTGGATGTTTTGCATGGCTTCATTTTATAATGCTTTTGAAAAAAACTAAACGATATTTATATCTGAATCTAAATAGATATCACTTTGATTATTTTTGAAATGACCTAAGCTTGTGTCGAAAAGGTACGACCAATCAAGCTTCATCGCACTTAAAAAGCTCATTTAATCACTTCAGTTTTATTTATATAATTACCAAATATAGAATACTTACTTTCTACACCGGTACCGAATATTTTAGTAAACCCAAACACAGCATATTATTATTCAGACTCTCTAGTAACACCTAATAGATTAATCTGGATTTTATCTAGATATTCTATGTAAATTGAAGCCGAATAAACGCATCATTCATTCGTATCGTCTGTCTGTCATCATACTATTATGATAAAGAGGAAAGATCTGTATTTTTGCGCGCGCGTGTGTGTGTGTCTTTGTAATGAATATACTCAAAAACTACAGAACCGATTTCAAAAATTCTTTCACCATTAGAAAGCTACATTCACCCTGAGTAACATAGGCAACCTTTTGGGAAAAACTGTTAACTGTTAACGCGGGCGGAGCCGCGGTGGAAAGTTAATACACGTATAAAAGGGACGCACTTTTTTATCGTATTTCAGTCGATATTTTTTCATGTTTATTCGTAATTCATCATTATGATAACGAAATAAATAACTGTATAACAATACAGAATCTTTTTTATCTTAACCGTCATAACGGTCGTTAACCTCTATATTATGAGAATGTCTGTTTGTTTACACTCTCTTTTGATTGAGGACATATTTTTTAAACCGAATTCAAAAAAGAAGGAGGTGTCTCAATTCGACCGTATATATGTATTTTTTTATGTTTGAAGATCATTAATTACTAAAATGTTCAGCTTGTTCTGCTCTTTGCATTTAGGTTTGTCTTATCAATGGTAGGTAAAATAGGCAAGGCTAATCTTATCTCTTTTCTATTGTGTAGTAATAGTGTAATTCTAGTTATCTATTTGATAGGCGGGCGATTGTGGAACGAAAATGTTGACTACGGGATACGGAACCCTAAAAAGCAAAAATATCAACACTTCTTCAAAAGAGACCAAATTCTTCAAACATCATCGCCTCTTTGAATTATTGAGTTTATTCTTGTTCATGGTCTTAGAAAACAAGGACTTCCATTCGGACCACGTGACTGACACAAGCCTACCTCATTTCGCGTTGTTCATCCTTGTCTATTAATAATTATACACAAGGATCGCTTTCGCAAGGAATAAGTTCTTTCTTCACACTCACAACTTTAATAATATTTTATATCACTACCAAATTGTGTCTAATAATGATGAAACAGTTATCAATCACGTGCAACGAAAATGCTATTATATTTTTTTATATAAACCAATCCCAGTTATTTTTAGTGGGTCGTCCAGTCTGACCCCAATATCAACGTGACGTCTGTGATCCGTGTGTCTCTTTGACTCCTGCCAAAATTACACTACTTTATCTAAAAACCTGATTGATGAGTTGATGAGTTCAAGGCTGCGCGTTCGTTGAGTGTAGGTATTTAAACAGTTGTTGCCTTGAAGGCTACACATCATCATCCAGCTGAGAAAACCTCGTAAAGGACAGCTTTTGTCTAATTCCTGTTTTTACCAATTGGCCAAAAAATCTCGCGGTATTTGCACTTATAAAATTTACGCATTTCTTTTAAAGCTGTAAAGATTATCATAATACTAACAAACAACAAAAGTAATATTTATCTATCATACTTTTTTCAGTAGATTAGATAGTTTTTTGTGTCTCCTGTGAAGATTTGTTGAAGTCGTTTAAGTGGTTTTCTCAGCAGGGTGACGATAAACGATTAGATATATAAATAAGACATAATGCAAGTGTTACGCTGAAACTTGGACTAATTACGAGAACAAATTACGAGAAATGTTGGTGTGCAGGTTCAGATCTTGCCTGAATATTTGTTGCAAAATCGATATTTGCTGAAGCTATCAAGAAATTCTGAATTATCACTGTAGTGTAATTCACAAATGCCACGTTTACAAGATAGGTACCTCGTGTTGATATCAAACATTTGAACTTTTATCGCTGTTTAAGTTTTGTTACTAAAAGGACATCTTTTCTCTACTTCGACATCGAAAACTTTAAATTACGCAGAAAACACTATTTTTTATTCCCAGAACCTTTACATAAATCAGATAATTTATAATATCCTATACAATAATTCATAGTTTTTAAGTCCTAAATCAATCATAAATTTCAAAAGTCTGTTTTTAAAACCTGCCCCATATAAAATAAATATACCCATATACCCCAGATTACCAAATAGCAGCAGTCCCCACCTATACCTCGGCTTAAATAAGATTAAACAAAATGTGAAATATGCAAGACAATCAAAAGAAGTGCGTAAAAATTATATGTCAGACGTCTAGTTTTTCTGCAGCACAACCATAAATTAATAACATCTTGACTATTCTAGACACAAGGCAAATTCAAGCGCTAAATACACATAATATGTTTGTTTCGGGGTTCGAATCAGCAACCCTTTGCTTCGAGGGCAGGCACACTACCGACTAGGCTACAGGCTTAGGGGGCCTTTTTTAGGGTTCCGTAGCCAAATGGCAAAAAACGGAACCCTTATAGATTCGTCATGTCTGTCTGTCCGTCCGTCCGTCCGTCCGTATTTCACAGCCACTTTTTTCCGAAACTATAAGAGCTATACTGCTGAAACTTGATAAGTAGATGTATTTTGTGAACCGCATTAAGATTTTCATAAAAAATTAGAAAGAAGACAATAAATTTTGGGGGTCCCCATACTTAGAACTGAAACTCAAAAAAAATTTTTTCATCAAACCCATGTGGGGTATCTATGGATAGGTCTTCAAAAATGATATTGAGGTTTCTAATATCATTTTTTTCTAAACTGAATAGTTTGCGCGAGAGACACTTCCAAAGTGGTAAAATGTGTGTCCCCCCCCCCTCTAACTTCTAAAATAAGGGAACGATAAAGCTAAAAAAAATATATGATGTTCATTACCATGCAAACTACCAACGAAAATTGGTTTGAACGGGATCTAGTAAGTAGTTTTTTTTTAATACGTCATAAATCGTAAACCGCAATTTCCCTTTTACTATTACTGAAACATCGATCAAAGTTACAACGAACTACAAGAACTTTTATATTATGTTACTTGCTGATGCTGATACGGAACCCTTCATGGGCGAGTCCGACTCGCACTTGGCCGCTTTTTTAAAATATGTAATACGATTTGGTTAACATTTTGTAATAGCTATTTCTTTCATTTATGAAAGTATACCAACTATTAAATTACTTGTCAGAATTTGAATATTAATTAATGTTATGTATTATGTTTGTATACTTTATTTATTTACGTAACGATTAATCGCAGTATGATAGTATTTAATTGCTGTTTGCAGAAATGGCAGAATAGAAAATATGTATTACGATTTACGATGTTAAATAATAAAACCTAATACAATGTATTTGTAACTTACACCATTACACTAATCTCCTGACTTATATCGGTGATTGAGTTTGCTATGAAATTAAATAAGAAAATTAATCAAATTAAAATAAACCTTATTGCACAATAAAAAATAAAAGTGGCACAAAACAAAAAAGGAGAATGAAAGTGGCGGTGTTATCTCTCTTAGCGATTTTCCCCAGGCAACAAATCTAATCTAATCAAACTGGAAAAATATTAACAATATTTCTCAAAGTCCTCGCCAGGGAGAAAACCAATGACCATTGCAGTGGAAGGTGAACATTCTAATGTTGATGAAAGAGATACTCAAAGCATTTGAGAACTGAACTGTTTTTTTTTATATGAAATTTAAAATCATCTCTTTTCTATATATAAATAGCAAAAGTGCCGTTAAAATTAGATATTTTTAGGCCTGACCATTTTCATTTGGACTATCGTTCGCTCAAAATAACCGCAGCATAGATATTTTGGAGATTAGCAATTTAACCGCATTCCAAGATTGCAGCGTGGGTTTGATGAACCGAAAAATACCGTTAAAATTGATTACAAGCAGTGACTGGCAGTTGACAACATGGCATACCTACCAATTATTTATTAATAGCAATGCATGATTGTAAACACATTTGACATGGTGTAAACCTCTATTGCACTATATCCCCAAGAAAACCACCATGAACAGTTCCAGAAGAAACCTCTATTAACTCGTATGAAATGTCAGATTGACGTAACAATTTTTATATTCAATTTTGGTTTAATTGGTCTCTAAGAGACCCCTCATACTAGCATCGTCTTTCGAGAGTCGACGTCTCATGCGTCGCGCATACAATCATCCGCGTCCGTTTTTTGTTTCACTTGTCTTGCTGCCTATGATTGTATGCGCGGCGCCGACGATGACGCCCAAAAGACGCTAGTGTGGGGGGGTCCCTCATTAATAGCTGCGTTAATTTTGAAAGTAACGCTTTAATACTCAGTTGAACTCCGTGAAAACCTTTATGAAAAGAGGAGATGTTTTTGTCAAAGATCGATTTTGCATTACACCTTAATAATCCTGGTTAGCCTGGTCATTGAGTTTAAGCCAACTGTGTATTTATATAGGGGTAAAAGTTAACCTTATTACACAAATAGTAGGCTAAGTTCTGAGCTGGCAAAGAACTAATTCTTAGACAAGGGTTACACGCTCAGTCTGGCGTCAGTTCAGTCCATCAGTCTGCTCAGAATGACGAGAGGATTATCGTCTAACCGGTTAACTGATGGTTATATTACAAGTTGACAAGGGTAACATTACCGTGTTTTTCATCCATCATTCTGGCATCAATCCAGACTGATGGACCAGACTGACGCCAGACTGAGCGTGTAACCCTACTCTTTCACGGAGGAAAAAAGGCCGGAAATCTTGTTTTTTTACCTACTCTACGCTTGTTTCGAAAAGGTAGATAGTAAGGTATGACTAAACAAGCTTTAACCGAACTTGGGACTGCGTTGATCTATATCGAATTAGTCACCGATTGGCAAAAACTCGATAAATCTTCGTATATCAAAAGCAAAGAAAGTCTAATAAAACTTACATACATTCCACATAGTAAATTTATCTATACATATAATCACTGTTTCAAGTTAATGTGCGCACGATTACCAAGTTTATATTTGCAGCCAAGAGCGCACCCATTGCAAACAGTGCGAAAGCAAATTAGACAATCGAAACGGCAAAAATAACTTATTATTGCAATGTTGTTTATGCTGCCGCTCTACGATCACAATGTATTTTAAAGGAGTACGAGAATAATTTTTTAATCGTTTGCACTTTTACTTAAGGGGCTCCCCTATGCTAAGTGGCGCCGCCATCCGTTAAAAAATAATTACTCTATGAGTAAACAGTTTTTCAAAAATCCGGTAGGTCATTTTAAAGATTTGGTGTTTTAGGATATATAGAAGCCATCAACTCTGTTAGTTTGAGTTCGATGAAGTTACAGATAGAAAATTTGCCAAAAGTGGCCGTTTTTAGCACATTTTCTATCTGTAACTACAGCGGAATAAAAGCGGTATAAATACAGTTTATGGCCGCTATATATACTATAGCACGCCAACTTGAAAATGACCTACCGGATTTTATAAAAAATGTATACTTCGCGAGTTATTATTTTTTAACAGACGGCGCCACTTAGCATAGGGGAGCCCCTTAAGGTTAAGAGGATAAGAGTAAATAGGAAAAAATCACCCGGGTGTCACAGAGATACCATATCACCTACTATAACAATATCTACATTAGCCAAAAAGGTCAAGATTTCATCAGCTAAATATTATAACAAATTTTATTGGAGGTGTGTCGTTCCAGTACATAACTGTAGCTGTAAACATAATAATTTAACTGGAAAGATAAATAATTAGATAAGCGAGTCGAGTAGTGACGCAGCTGGGTTGGCCTTTGACACCGAAATCACTGCTAGTGTGCGTGCTGCAGTTGATTGTGGGGGGATATCCTCAACTAGGGCACATTTCTTTCTCTTTGTGGCTGGCGGGTGAACGAAATAAGTAGATAAAGGTACAGTTATATCACAGGTTATATGATCTCACGAGTGCCCCCGTAACATGCAGTGCTATGACAAAAGTTTGTCGCGCGAGAAACTCGCCATATTGAAATATCCTCCAATAGGATAAGAGAATACGTCACGTGTGGACCGGGCATGTTAGAGGGGCAGGTAAGCTTTACTTGTAGTGTAGCGTGTATAGACATGCGCTCTTGTGTGTGTACTACTAAACTGAGCACTACGCACACAAAGACAATGTGCACACACAAGTATGGCTGGCCTGCACTCGTGTCGTGATGTTTTAACATCCGAAGATGATGCTCGCTTAGAGCGGGGTTTGAGGTTACCCTACTTCACCAGCCCTGGTGTCGGAATTATTGAACCGCCTAAAGCTTTTGACAGGTCACTACGTTTGTAGACATGGTCCTAGAAAACAAGGTCTAACCGTTAGACCACGTGACTGACACGAGCCTACGTCATTTTTCTATTAACATTTAACACGCATTCGACAAGGACGAACGGCGCAAGATGACATAGATTTTTGTCAGTCACGTGGTCTAGTGGTTAGACCTTGTTTTCTTAGACCATGGTTTGTAGATAATAACCGGGACCAACGGCTTTACGTGGCTTCCGAAGTACGGAATCATCCTTGTTTTCAGACAATCTGACAGAAAGGGAGAGGGGAGGGGAGGGAAGGTCTCAAAGTGATATTTGTTCGACGAGTGCCCCACCACATGAACTCTGGACGAAAAGAACCAATAATTGGGTGCCTCAAAAATGCAAAAAGATGACGTGGTCGGCCCGCAAGACGTGGCGAGACGAGCTGGATGCGTATTCTGGGGAGTGGTAGAGGCCTTTGCCCTGCAGTGGGACTGAAGGTGCTAGAAAAAAAAAGCCTACTCAGCCAAGTTAGCTGTAAAGATGATGGTGAGAGTGGATGGTTTAGTGGGGTTGCCAGGTTGTATCCAAAAGGGGAACATGTCCTCCTTTTCCATGTTTTGTCCTCTCTTCCTCCCTTACCTACTGTAAGTCCTCCATTTGCTAAACGTCGTCGTAGTTTAAAATTTCGCCGGCGGCACTGATTAATACAACAAAGAGAGAGGAACAGATTAAGTGTGCAGTCAGTTAAATCTTTAATTCTTACTAAACTTCAAAAACATAACATGTGAAGATTTTCATAATGATTTGTTGGAAAACCAAGAACTACTTGCAAAGATCGGCAGCTCAGCTAAATATGATTGAAATACTCGTAAACTAAAATAATATAAAAATCGATCAATTCTTAAGGACACTCCTTTTTACATAAAATTCTCCTATTTTAGACCCATCTGTCAAATTATCATCTGGCAATCCTATGTATTGGGCACAAGAATCGTTGCTTTCCATCCGGAAAACACCAGATCAAGCAACCACACGTTCTGATGTGGTCAATTTTAAAATTCCTATTATTGTTTTTCATTGCTCACTGATTTCATTTCAATTGAAAAAAGAACTCACGACCTCTCTGCAAATTCTTGTTTTTTTTTTGTATATGAATGAACTAGATGGCCAAACCATAAAATAGAGTAGAAGCCAGGCTTCGTTCCAATCGCCTGGAGAAGACACACCCTTAATTAATTAACGTAACGGTGGTGGTGAACTCGTAGTGCTTCAGATTACTTAGTAACTACAATACCTACATTGTTTAGAAATAAATAGACACATTCATTAAAGCTTTAGTTAGAGATATTGGGGTAAGACGTCTTTGTTTATAATTATAGAAGACGACCCCCGATATGCGATAAAGATAATACCTTTTTACTAAATTTTTTTCATATTGAAGTTAGTAAGTCATTTGGTATTCTGTGGTAAGTCTTACCTTTAGATATCACAGGGTTCAGGGATGCCTTCAGACAGGGTTGGTCCCTCCAAATTAAATAGTTTGATCTGGTGATGAATTATGATGATGATAATAATGATAAATAGTAGTGAAACGTAACATTTTTAGGTTTTTAGTAGTAAGGGAATTAAATTTGAATATTTTATTTTCTTACAAAATGCGATAGGTGATAAATATCGGTAAAGTGGATACTACGTAGACTAGCTGAGTCAGAATATTAACATTTCTAATGCGTGTAAAGCATGATACAGTAGTTATAAAAATCAGCAATGAAATGAACAATGCAAAACAAGTTTACATAACTCGATAGTATAGCTAGATTCACTACAAGGTCAAGGTCCACGATTGATCACAGCGCTCGCGCAAAGACGGCGGATTGCGGAAAAATATTTGTCTCATTTACTCCAAGGGACGGAACAGCAATTGGAAAGAGATGCACGATATGAGATCTAATTCTAATCAGTGGGAGTGCGCTAACCGTATAAGATTAAATAGTACTGCCGGATGAAGTCTTCAAGAGTGAAATATCTGGGCAATATGTCAATAGGTCGATATTATGCTGTTGGGTCAGCAGGACGAACAATATTAAAAATCTTAAATCTGTGCACCTACATTATAAATCTGTATTTAAGTAGGAAGATAAATCGTTTACTGCATTAAAAGTAAGAGAACTTAGAAAATATCTTTTATTTTACCATTTTAAGAGGATTATTATAGGAAAGTAAGTATAACCTAATTATTAGGTAACTAACTGTGATTAGATTATGCCATGTGTGTGTGAATGTGTGTGACTACTGACTATAGTGTTGTAAAGTGACTTTTGTTTTTTTAATGGCTAATATGGGCTGTAATGTAATGTCATTAACCAAATGTCAATGACCAAAAGTGGTCCAAAATTCAACTAATTAAGGAAGAACTTTCGTTTAGTAAAAAAGCGAAATTCAGCCGAATTACGACCACCTGGCAACTCAGCACCAAACAGATCCATCACAAGACTTCAGCTGTAGCGTCGACCGCATTCCTCTCTCAAAATAAATCATTAGCTAAATTTGATGATAAAACGATACATCATTCCGTCTACATCGCAAATGGTAATTGCTTTTAAACTTGAAAGTAATTTTGTTCTTGAAATTAGTCTAAAATATTCGTTGTCGCAGTTACTACGGCGCCCACGCGCCAAGGTTGTTGAGAACGCGGCGGCAAATTATTATCTTTCATTTCTGTTAGCGGTAAAGATAAACGCTTTCAATAAAAACTAAATTATAAACTACTTTATGATTTATGTATCACTTTAAAATTAAGTTACAACACTTTCGGATTTTCTTCCAAGTTAAATACTTACCTACCTACTACCTATACCTACATAGGTAATTAAATTAACTAATTAATATATTTATCCAACAAAAGCAAATGAATGAAAATTTCAAATGAATTATAACAACAGCTTTTTGTCTTAATAAATAATTATTATAGACATACATAGTACAAATTTCATTAAAATTTACTAAACATTTTTGATAATTATGAAGGTGAAACACACACATAAATAACACTAAATTAAAAAAATTAATAACCCCCGACACAAAACCGTTACTTGATCCTTTCAACAACTAGAATAGAGCTGATAATCTTCAAATGGCTGAAGATATTTTCTTGGATCATTCATAGCTAAAAACACTCTCGATTGTGACACCTTGCAAACAAAAAAACTAGATCAAAATCGGCGCATCCGTTTAGGCGCTACGATGCATGCCACAGACAGACAGACACACACGTCAAACTTATAACACCCCTCTTTTTCGTCGGGGGTTTAAAAAGCTAATAATCACACAATTCTACTTCGCTCAGGAAGACCCACTTTTTATAAAACCCAAAAAATTACAGTAATTAATATCTATCTATAAAATAGGTCTTTAGAGGAAAAAAGCTATTGTACACTGGCTGTAATCAAATGTTCAACAGCAGCAGATGACTTTTCCTTTTTGTTAGTTGGATGCATTACAATATGTCGCCAGCATTGCTTGCTTCAATGAATGTTTATTGGACAAATTACAACTAATGATAGCTTATAAACGCGGGCTGCTTGTAGCAATCACTGTCATGAGTGGCATGCAAGTCCCTAACATTTTAATAACGAATTTGAGGGACGAATATTCTAGACCACACAACGGATATGCTAACCAATACTGAATACGGCCGAATTCGCTAATATAAATGTGTGGCTAGAGCAAAGAAAAGGTGGCGTAAAAGTAAAACGTTTCAAATATAATAAAATGAATTACATACAGCAAAACCTTTTGGAAAATGTTGCAAATCCCATGGACGACTTTTCACACCAATGTTTCGATTGTACTTGAACTAAATATCAAGATCAGGCTATCAACTGTCTCCAGCCGTAGAGTCCTTGAATATTTTGGTCATATAGGCAGGAAAGATGGTCATAGCTTGGAGCTGATGGTTACGGGGAAAGTAGCCGTAATAGTAAACGGCCTAGAGGTCGCAGCCCGTTAAGATAGTCTGATGAGATCCGGTCAACCCTCAACGCAAAGGTCCATGAGGCACTCCACATCGCCAAAGACAAGCACAGATGGTGGAACATTGTCCGCGAACAATTGATTCCTCGGGGAGTTCACAACCCTCAGTAATGAGGATATCGACGCGAGGAGGAGGATACAAACTTTAGAGCTGTACAGAATAAAAACTGAAACCTAACAGAAACTAGATTCATAATTTTGGGGGTGAGGATCAACTTCCGACTAAGCGAGAGGTGGCAAAGATGGCAATTATAGGCAGGCTGCCTATAGAAGTAATTACAAAGCACAGTGTCTAATGGGACAATTAAACAGCCAGGGAAACCGAAAAAAGGGAAACCTTTTTAGCTATTTCATTAATTCATTCCATTTCTATGTTTTATAATTCAAGACATCCAAAATTGTACCAAAGTGTCAATGATGACCTCAAGCGGTACTTGGCTTGGATAAACTACGGTATTATCTTCTGATGAGTTTTTAATGACTGCGACTAATTCCTCTTATAGGTACTTAGTTATCTGTTTAATTCATTGTTAGTTATCTATGTCCGGAAATATTTCAACTTTTGTAATTATTGGTGCCAACTTTTGTTTAGTTCGTTGTGTTCATAACTAAAAACGTATACATTCCAATAATTTTATTTTTGTCTTAAATATTATGATGTAGCCATGTTACGTTGAAGCAAATAATTCGGCTTTATTATTTTGAGACATCGCCAAACACTGGACTGAAATATCCTCGTGAAACTTTCATCATCATCACGGATCCTGAGTCAGAAAAGTCAGGATTTCTGACCGGTTTTGGCCACCGTGACACCTTATATATATGGTACTCGTCTAGTGGGTGACCGTATGATGCCAGTAAAATGCACACTTAGGGAATGGGCAGCAGCGTTACCCTGAGCAGTAAAAAAATGTACAGAAGCCAGCACATGCGGTTGGACATTCGCACTACGAAATTAACTCCTATCGCTACGGAATACGGGCACAATCAAGGTTAATATGTCCACCCGCATGTGCTGGCTACTGTACCTGTGTAGCGTTTGGATATTGTCAAAACTTCCCGATTTGTTTATGGCCAACTTCGATCATATATAAAAATCGAAGATGGCCATAAACAATCAAGTAATTTTACAATTTGTTTTCTTTTTTTTTTTCTTATGCTTAAAGCTAAATTCGTGAAATCTTTTCTAAGTGCTCAGTAACAATAAGGTTTTGGATAGAAACTGAAACTGCCAGCGAATGAGTTTCACGTACTTCAGTTCCATGTTAGTTTACATACATTTTACTAGACTAGCTATCAAGCATGCCTCAAGTAGTCCGAACGTGGCACCTTCATCAATCAATTTGCTTACGTGCTGCTGTAGCGAAGGTGTATTGTCTGCGTTTCTACAGTAGGTAAGGTAGGTATGTTGTTAATCAAACATCGTATGATGTACTATAAACACACACACACTCACACATATATATATATACATAACATGACGCATAATTCGTGCGTATCGTATTATGACTAGTTAGTTACGCAAATACTAGATGCTTTTATATTGGGAAATTAATGAGGAGCGTAGTTAAGATATCCATAAATTATTTGATTTAATCTCCAAAGTGTATCGTTTCAATGTTTTTTAATTCTTTATATTAAATATTCCTGTTCCTCGGCTATTTGACTGGTTTTTAAAATATTTTTTTTATTATTCAGTAGAGTTTGTGGATCCCAGTAATAGTTGTATTTTTTAATTGTGGTACATATTTCCTGAAAAATATCAAAATAAAAATTCAATATTTAAGTAGCGCGCCAAAACGCTACTTTGACAATATGGCGTCGCAATGGCATCGGTGACGTCACTAGCCAGTACTACTACTACAAGTTGCTTAGAAAACGATGTTTACTGGCTAGTGACATTATGTCCTATACCCGACCAATCAGGAGCGTTTTGAGTCACGTGACAAACGCCAAAAAAAATACATTTTTATTTACGGATTTTTACATAAATTAATTATTATTTTCAACTTCCCATAGTAAATATCCATTTTTAAACTTACATTACATACTGATTACAGTAATTAACACTTTATTTTTCGCATTGTTAAATAGCCTTATAATAGTTAGTTACAATACATAATATCATCATCATTATTATGTTTTCTTTATAATTTGTCATTTTTATACGTTAATGTTTGTGAACGTTACACATTGCATTACGTAACACATTGATTGTGAACGTTATATCACACTTTGTAATTTTTCGTAGAAACGAGCTAATGTCCTGTAACTCAGAATTCAATACAATAAATGTGGAGTACCGCAGGGAAGCGTTTTGGGACCCTTATCGACTCAGGTTAGAATAAAACTAGAAACTTCAATATCAACATTGATTGTGAATCTGTCATCTGTGCTACAAGGCAAACGTGAGATAATGCACCGTCTCAATTAGGTACGCTGGTTATCTCGCCCAGCGATAACTTGATCTATTAACATGTTTATGATAATAACCCTCCTTTACAGAGGTCTGTGCGCATTGGATGGCGCCGCATGAATATTATACGTAAAACTAACAAGCACGAATATTTCGATTATATATTATGCCTTGTGGTTAGTAAGATTAACGACCGGTTACATAAAACATGAAAATTTTAAAACTACAAGTAAAACCAACCATACACATTCCGATCTTTCTACGTCTCTCACTCAAAAGGGAGATGTTGACCTAATTTTCAAGCATAGTAGGCGGATTGAGGAAATCAAATCAAATTAAATCAAAAATATTTTAATTGTTGGTTAAGTTAAGTACACAGTGAACGCCAGCCGGTTCCCCGAATTTTGTATATTAGTTGTGAACCGCGGAATCCACAGGAACCTGTTGCTTTGGTTATTTTTATTCTAAGCCGGTAACCACATTGGCATTGGCATTACCTTTGGTACGAGTATAATAAAAAATATCATTTACACTTTCATATTTGTACCGAATTGCCGATCTAGGATCGATTTTCAGCCACGAGCGTCGTTGCCCGCTGCTGCGTCTATACGAATGACAATTTCTTTCTGATTCAAGTGCTTCTGAAGATATTCTAATAGCAATCAAGCGATCTGATCACTGCATCGAACGTTCCTGCATTGTTCGGTCGTTGACACTCGTCATTCATGTCAGACCTAAATTGGCTATCTTATCTCTGGCTTCCCTTCGACACGCTCGCTATATTAGAACGGCCTCGCTCAATTTATCATCGTAAGATGTTATAAAAGTGTCTACGAATGAAGATTGTTTAGGTTAGAATCTGACAATTGTAGACATAGACATGGGCACGTGAGTGTGGTATATAAAATACATATATAAAAATGGCTCCTCGTTATTTCATTTTTCTATCTCTTAGCGAGAAATTCATGTAACAGATGCTATAATATGTCTTAGTGTAATGTTTTGTTTCTGCTGATCACTTTGTACTGTCTTTCTGTATTTTTTAATTAATATTATTTCTTTTTTGATGTTGCGTTATGTTTTTAAGTGATTCCACCTAGGCTTATGCCAATAATTTACAAAATTAGTTCTTTTGCCTAACGCTCTAATAGTAAACGATTATTGAATTTTTCTGCCGACCGAAATAAGGCCGCATTTTCGTACACTTGTGTTGTAGTAAGGTGTGTTTTCTTGTATTCTTTTGTGTGCAATAATGTATATTCTATTATAAAATTAAATGCTGTGTGTGAAGTCGACCTTGCACCGAATGCACCATGTTGAGGCGACCGAGGTTGACCATAATACTAATGGTAGACATGTGCTCCCAATCCCAACACGGAAGTACCACAAATACATTAGTGACATAGAAAAAAGAATATCAGCGAATATAATCTTTATATCCGCGATACATACTCGTAAATTACACTATCTCCTTATAAGATTGCTATTGCAAATACAGAAAACTGTCCTTCTAATCTTCTAATTTGTCAGTTCAATACAATAGTAACTCTTCTGAAATAAGATGCAGAATCGTCTTTGTCATGTTATGAGACGCGGTGTCGTCTTAAATCAGTCGGTTATCATGCGTGGAGCGACCTGAGTTATCGCAGCTGTTATCGCTGCGCCTGCGACTATCAAGGGTCAGAAGCGGCCGTCGCCGCGCGCTTCTGTTACAGAAGCAATATGCGCACGCGTCGAACATATGACAGATCCATACCGGTATAAACCAGTCCGGCCACCGAATTTGCGAAGTATGTATATGCATGCGCAGTATATCGCCATCTCACCTTGTATTGTGTTATGTAATGTCTTATTTGCGTAATAGATAAGTCCGCAAATTCTCGAGACATTTTGTACAGTTATCTATCTATACGGCCACGAGAAACTAAAAATAATTTTAGTTCATAATAATAGTACGAATCATATGAATAAATAATATTCCTAATGGCAATGAAATTAAAATCTTATTTTAATAATTTAAATATCTCCCCTCTCGGACTTATCTGGTCAGAATGATATAATATTTGAGGCGTATTGATTCTAGAATTTTCAGATCTACCTTTTATCACCTTTTATGTAGGAATGTTTTTATTTTCACGATCTTTAGACGTTTAAGCATTAAAGCGGATGGATTAAATAAATTAATTGATATATTTGCTTACGACATTCAAACATTTTATTCGCTGCTATTGTCTAATTTGTGGCTTTGTAGTATTAGTGAGATGAAAAGAAAATTTTCACTCATGTTTGTCATTGAACGCGATACTTGAAGGTAATAAATAACATTGTTCAAGCCTCGCAGGCTACAGGGCCGATAAATTATATTATAACAAACAAAGTTTACTTATTTATTTCATTTTCATCTTCTATATTTCGAACCGGAACCGTCTTAAATGTAGGACCGATCCTTTGATCCAAATTGTAATAATATTGACCGATAATAAATTGAATAAATAATTTACTTCACATTATAATATACGTCTATCTCTTATAATTAAACTGTTTGTTGATTCACGGATCTGGAGCGGGGCAAAGTTCTTATATCGTAAATCAATGTTTGTAGTTTTATTTAAACCTCAATCGGATTTAAATTGGGCATGACGTAGGCCGAGACCTAAAATTTAAGATAATATTTTTAAAACCAGTGAGAAAAAGTCTGTGACTGAGTGCTCCGCGTGACTGAATGAAGGTACCAAAACTTCTTCGCTTTGAATATTCGCTATTCGTTACTGTTTAGTCGTGCGTGTCGTGATCAAATCAACCACACAATCAAGGGTTTAGGAAGTTTGCGCGAGAATCAATTTGCTTTTTTATGTGAATAGCTTTGTTTTTTAAAAGAGGAAGCGTGCGGCTATGTTTACTATATATTTTTATAGTACTAGACTAACTTATCTTACAAATAAGTATTTATTTAGTCTATTGGTTTGATTTCAGGAATCTGTTCTGCAGAATAGTAATAATAATAATAATACTCCCTTGACCAATTTCGGCCACGGCGACTGCTTCAGCTCTGATTCTGGCGATCATGTGCCCGTATGTGACTTATGAAGCGTATTTTGTGTGTGAAAGACCTCAGAATAGTATGAGGTTTGTATTCGCGGTACCTTTCGCACAGGACTAACTTTTTCTCCTCAATATGCCAACAGGTGACAGGACTTTAAAAAAAGAAAGACAAACGATATAAACTAAGTTTATAGATATCTTATTAGAGTTATTCATCCGTATTTGATTCGACAAAAATATTTAAAAGAAAGAAAAGACGTTTGTTCACTTAAAAGCTGTGACATATCAAGAGAGACAATGAAGTCAATAATTTTATGTTAAGGTGTAGACTGTAGGGTCACAGCAATGAAAAGTCGCGGCTGTGCTGTTGGGAACATGCCAGCACCCGTAACATGCAGTGCTATAATAAAAGTTTGTCGCGCGGGAAACCCGCCATATTGAAATATCCTCCAATAGGATAAGAGAATACGCACGACAAAATTATGTCTGTGACGCGTGGACCGGGCATGTTAGAGGGGTTCAGTATGGCCGGTCTAAGGAGAAAGCGCCTCAGGTGAGGGGTCATACATAGACAACGATCTTCATTTATCCCTGCAGAACCTGTAGCTTCACAAGTACTCGTTTAAGAATAACCATATTGGGTTGAAGTTCTGTGTGAATCAGAAGATAGGAATGATGAGATCCGCAGGCGACCCACATAGCCCGAAAAATCGCTAAACTTAAGTGGCAGTCGGCGGGGTAAATGGAGCGTAGAAACGACGGCCATTGGGGCAAAAAGAAGACGTAGCGTGCGAAAACCCCCACAAGGTGGACCGCCGATCTGGCTCACCAGACCCTTAGGTCGCAAGAAGCCGTTGGATGCCGGCAGCACAGGACCCAACGTTGTGGAGATCTTTGGGGGGAGTCTTCGTTCAGCAGTGGACGTCTACTGGCTGAAATGATGAGGAGTCTCATAGGACTGATGGAGGACGTCAATTAGTATAGGACGAGGGAGGGCAACATTTTAAAATTATTCACAAAGCATATTTTGGATAGCATCTAGTCTTGATTTGAAGTCCACCAAATAAATACGATGTTACCAAGTTTTTACGAATCTATATACTAATATTGGGTAAATTTGATTTTTAACTAAACAGTTTCTGCTGCAACATGAAATTTTGATACTTAACCATTACACGTTGTGTGTGAGTCCAGAATCCAAATAGTCTATTCTATAGGTTGAAATCGGTTTTTCAGTTTCTTATCCCTACTAAAATATTATAAATGAGAAAGTAACTCTGTCTGTTTGTTACGCTTTCACGCCAAAACCACTGAACCGATTTTGATGAGACTTAGAATGGAGATAGATTAGACCTTGGGTCGGACATAGGCTACTGTTTACCGCGAGAAAATACCTCATTCCCACGGGAAAGACTGTAAGCGCGGGCGGCGGAGCCGTCTCGGTCGGAAACTAGTAAGTTTTTTTTTTTCTAATTCACAGGATGTTCCGTAATAACGATTTTACAGAGTTATTTCGATATGTAAAATTACATTTTAGATATTCATACATACATACACGTAAATGGATCAAATGAAATAAACAATGATTTATGATACATTTCACACACACACGCAGCACACTTGCTGCGTAATAACCTTGCATATGTGGTATGTATGTATGTATGTAAAGGAGGGACGTCTGCGAGAGGCGCAGACGGGTGACCTGCTCTAGTAGGAAAGAACCATTTCACCCCTAATCCCAGCCCGGTGGTGCCAAGTGCACGTAGGTGCAGGTTTCCCCTCCCAACTCCGCGCTTCACCTTCGGGAGGTGTCGATTGGCCGTCTTCCGTATGCCCCGTCGACGCTCCGGATCCGCTTAGGGGTACGGGTACAGGCTAGCATTTCGCGATAGGATAGCCGCGACTACGTGGTTGCCCCGCAGCCGAGCTTCCCCCGCGTCAACCGCCTGCCGCACCCCGGCAAGAACCTTCGAGTCGCCGAGGATTCTGGTTCGACCTCTCAGTTTTCCCACCCCCCTTGGGTTCGCGGAGACTAGTGGTTCTTCCCCGCACTCGTCCTCGTGACACCACCAGAAGAGGCGCTGGTCTACTGCAGCCTCTGCGTCATGTCCCCCACAAACCTTCCTGTTGCTCTACAGTAGCTGAGTATTTTTCCTGGTGTTATTTCGCCCAAGTCTTCCGTATCGATTCTATCCGAGCCAAATGTCTCCCATCTTGGCAGTGAGAACATTGGGCACTCTGCTAAAAAGTGAAGGCTGGTCTCTTCTTCGCCGCACTCCGGGCAGCTCGGATCCTCAATTATCTTCATGATGGCAAGGTGTCTATTGAGAGTGCAGTGTCCCGTCACTATGCCTGTGATTAGTCTCACGTCCCTTTTGTTGTGCTGTAGTATCAGTCTTGTTGTTCTCTTGTCCATTGATTTTATGAACAGTTTGGATTGCCGCTTGCCTTCGGTTGTTTTCCATCTGGCGTTGCTTTCCTCCCTGATCTTCCTGTCGATGACTCCTTTTGTAATCCTCTGTGGTATTGGGAGGCGCGGTTCGGGGCCCATAAAGGTGTTCTCTGCGCCTGCCCTGGCTAGTTCGTCTGCCGTCTCATTGCCGGTGATGCCCTGGTGGCCCGGCACCCAGGCGATGCAGACATTCACGCTTGTGGCTAGCTTGTTTAGCTCTATTTTGCATTCCCTTACCAGTGCTGATACCGTTTCTGGTTTGTCAAGAGCTTTGAGGGCTGCTTGACTGTCGCTGTAGATCAGCACCGCATCCGTGTCTTTGTCCAGTGTATCCTTGCTTATGCGGGCACACTCCATGATGGCGTGGATCTCTGCCTGAAATACGCTCGCATACCTTCCCAGTTCTATAGATATCTTGAGGGCAGAGTTGGGTTTTGTGATGTATATGCCCGCTCCTGATAGTCCCGTGGATTCTTTTCGAGCCCCATCCGTGAAGCATGTCATCATACTGCTGTGATGGTCTAGCTTCCATGATGATCTGGGGCCAATGTGTACTTTGTATTTCTTGTCGAATATTCTTTGTTTCTTGATCAGGTCATTATTTGCTAGGATCAAAGACATTCTTTCCCTGAATTCCTTCTCTATTTCTTTGTGTCCTGTTGTTGTGGAATTTCTCATCCAGTATCCGCAGGATTCTATTCTGTAATATTGTTCTAGTGCCCTTTTCTTAACCTCCAGATCTAGTGGATAGAATCCAAGGATCATATCCAGTGATGCAGTTGGGGTAGATTTCATTGCTCCTGTGGTCATGAGACCTGCGAGTCTTTGGACTTGTTCTAGTTCCCTGTGGTTCTTTTTAATTCTTGCTCTGTGCCACCATACTATGGCTCCGTAAAGTAATCTGGGGAGGATTATGGCTTTGTATATCCAGTGACATATGCTCGGCCTCAGTCCCCATGTCCTTCCTATTGCTCTGCTGCATTGCATCATGCTAATTTTGGCCCTTGTACACTGTGACTTTATGTGGGAGTTGAATGATAATTTGCTATCCAACGTTACCCCTAGATATTTTATTTCTTTTACCATTTCTATGTTTACCCCGTCGATCTTGATCGGGTTTATATCTGTGTTCTTTCTTTTATTGGTAAATATAACTATTTTTGTTTTTTCCGGGTTGAGGTTAAGTCCTCTGTCCCGACACCATTTCAGTGCGGTCCTGATGCCCATGTTAACAATGTTTCTCATGATGTTCAGATCTTTGCCAGTAACTAGTATTGCTCCGTCATCTGAGTATGCCTGCATGTATATGTGCATGCGCGCAATTGTTCTTAGTAGGTCGTCCAGGAGAAGGCACCACATCAGCGGTGATACGCATCCCCCTTGTGGGAAGCCTCTCTTCGCTCTGATTGTGTAGGTTGTCCCTCCTAGTTCGGCCGTGATGGTTCTGTGCTTAAGCATGTTCATTATCCATCGTCTTACTCCAAGTTCGATGTCGGTTCTTGATAGTGATGTTTCTATTGCCATTGACGTTGCTTTGTCAAAGAAGCAGCCGATTGCCGATTCCTTCTTTGCCAGGCTGTCGTCTATTCTGGCCACTAGATTATGTAGTGCTGTCTCAGTGGATTTGCTTTCCATGTATGCATGTTGGTTGACATGTAGTGGTTTCATGCCTTTCTCTATTTTGCTGCGTATGTGCCTGTCAACCAGTTTTTCTTGGCTTTTCAGCGTGAAGACTGATAGGCTAATGCATCTAAAGGATTTTGGTTTTTGGTAAGTTTCCTTCCCAGGTTTGGGAATGAATACCGCTCTAACCCTCCTCCAGCTCTTAGGGATGTAACCGGTGGATAATGTGCCCTTAAATAAGTCCACCAGGTCCTCCTTAATATACTTGTAGGCTTGTTGGAGCATCTTTGGGAATATCCCGTCGGGTCCTGAGGCTTTGTAGGGCGCAAAGGAATGGATGCTCCATTTTACTAGTTCTTCTGTGACTATGTTGTCCACATCGTGAATTGTTGGTGTCGTCTCTGTTTCTGAATTCTCTGAGTTATCTTTGGAGCATCCTGGAAAATGTGTTTCCATCATGATTTCCAGAATTGCTTGTGGCTCGGTGATTATATTGTCGTCAATATTCATGCTCCCTAGTTTGCTATTCTTATCGTTGGCTAAAGCCTTGATCAGTCTGGCTGTCTCCGGGTAGTCAGTTATGCTTTCGCAGAACGCTCTCCAGCTAGTTTTGCTTTCTTTGCGACATCTATTCCGCAGATCATTCCTTTTTTCCCTATAAGCGTCCCAGCTTTCTTGGTCGCCCCTTTTCAGCGCGACTCTGAGAGCCTTACGTGCTTTTTTCCGGTCTTTGAGTAGTGATTTATTCCACCAGGCCTGGCCCTTGCCGTTTGATAGCTCCTTTTCAGGACATGCCTGATGCAGAGCCTCGACGAGGGATTTTTCTAGATTGGAGGATCTTTCTTCAATTTCTTCCGTAGTCCTAGGTACACCATGGCCCACTGGATTGTATCCGCTCATAATTGTGTCGAACAGTGTCCAGTTTGTTTTACGTGTATTTCTAATTTTCTGTGTCTCTATCTTGCAGTCTATCTGAAAGGTGATTCTGCGGTGGTCAGAGAATGGGTCTGTGGTGTCTACCCTCCAGTTACCTATGTATTTACCTATGTATCCGGAGGATAGAGTTATATCCAGTACCTCTTTCCGATTTCTGGTTACAAAGGTGGGGGTGTTTCCCACATTTGCTATCTCTAGATTATGTGTCATTATGTACTCTAGTAGAACCTCCCCCTTAGCATTACAGTCGGTGCTACCCCACGCCTTATGATGTGAGTTGGCGTCGCACCCAATAATAAAAGGAATGTTCTTACCTCGGTATTTTGCTGTGGCGTCCTCTAGTTCTTTTGGGGGGGGGCACATAGTCGGTTTCACTCGGAATGTAGGCCGACATGAATACTACCCTCTGTCTGGAGCCATTTTCCATCGGTAATGTGGCTTGAGCAACTGTGAGATCTCTGTGCATATGTGGTAGTAATATCAAGAGCAGACGCTGAATGATTTGAACTTTGCACTGTTCTTATGTCCATTGAACAAGAGACAGAATCGCAAGGCCTATGTCCAGCTTGATCTGCTATTGACTATACTTAGCAGAAATTGATTAAAAACCAGTGTTCTTAAAAATAACCTTAATTTTAATACTCTTTGACTTTCTTTTTATTATTATAATTCAATTTCCCTGTGCTGATCTTTTGTACGATAATATACCTATATAGGTTTATATCAGTATGCTATGATAAATATGACAAAAAAGAAAAAGCTTCATAATATAGAAAAATTGTACAAAACATTTATAAGTTTTTAAAAATTTAAAAGAGTGGTGTTATTATAATTTCATGATCTGAAAATTAATTTCTATGAAAAAAAGTTATTCAAACAAATCAACTTTTATAGGCCATGTACGCTATATATTAGCAATTTTGACTAAGAACTCTAAAACAATGTACAAGAAATATATTAAATGTTTATTTATATGTTTCAGGATGATAAATAATTTTTTTCTTTAATTTTCTTTTCCTAAATTTGGAAGGGAGAAAAATAAACTTTAAGCAGATTTCAGTTAATGTATTATACTTCCTTTTTTCTAAACAAATATTAAAAAGAAAATTTTATAGTTTGTTTCATTGAATAGGCTCTAAAACTGCTAAACCATTTTTAATGAAACTTGGTATAGATAGAATAGACTTGGGGATGTTGGGGAGTACCTAGCGAGGCGATGCTGAAAGCTAGAGTTACAATATTAAAAAAATGAGTCTTCTATGATCTTTTGGGTTGTTTGTTAATCATTTAATTTATATGCATATGGTTTCTCTCACAGTTATACACTGCAAGCTGCAACATCTAGGGTTCCTACTTCATAGTGTAATTGTTTTTTTATTTGCAAATTAGTTATATTTTACTCTAACAAAATTAATTATACATATATCAATTATTTAACTCAATTCCGGTGTGGCCGCTAAAATCTCAAAATTTAAGTTATTGGTCTCTTTCATTCATAAGGGAATCGAAAAGAATGGGAGATAAATTAATTTAATTTTGAATGAATGATATTTAAAATAAGCAACGCAGCTGTCAAATTCAGCTTAATTTAGTCGGGATGTTTTTAAATGCCTGCTAAATTAGTGTGAATTATGTACGCGTAAAATAGATGTTTGACGTCTCTAAATTTAAGTTGACAATCACCTGTCCCTTTTCGTTCTTATGTAAAAGGGACATATGATTTTTAAATTTAAGTTAGAGCGTAATATGTAGAATCGGGCCCACTAATTTAAATATGTTGCAATATTATACAACTAGCTAGATACTGAACCTGTTGTTAACAGACAGCCCATACTTAGACATCCCCACCAAGGGGCTTGAGTGAGTGTGCAGTAAAAATTAAAGATTTAGTATGAACTACATACAGCAAAGTATCTACCTACTTTAGACTAAGTATTTAGATTACAATAATAATAACTTTAATAAGTAAAGAAGCTTACCTCTGGCCACATTTCCTTGGCTGACCGAGGCCCCGTTTACTTTGACTCGCCGTCCGTCCGCAGTACATTTCAATAGCATATTAAAAATCTCAATTTAAGTAGTTGCATCCATTTAATCTTTCCAACTCCACAAAAACAAACAAATCCGGATCGAAGGACCAATTCCAGCCGAACCGAACTATTTATTTAGCTTAGCATTCAACAAGTGTATATTTCTTGAGCGGCACTTGATTGGTCGCTGCTAGTGACGTAAAGTCAATTTGATACCACTCAGATGACACAAAATAAAACTTGATAATTTTAAACTGTTTGTTTATCACACATATTCCAACTTGAAGATACTTTTAATTTGTTCATTTACACAGCACAAGTATTTGAAACACAGATGTTTTACTAAATATACACAATCGATTTTGTTGATCACCAAAATGAGTTTATCATCCACGCGAGCACGACACTGGTCGATCGACTCGACTCGACTCGCGAAGATTGGTTCAATCTGTAAACTGAATTCAGCTACGAACGAGCCCTTTTCGTTGCCCACTATGCATGTTTTGACTTTTGATCTCATCTTTTGATACCATAGTGTGACAAAGATAGAGATAAGCTGAACCGAATAATAGATGCGCGCAAGCGAGATAACTGTCTGAATGGTCGGCTTCCACTTTATAAACCAAACTCACGGCGACGACGACGCTGGTTTTATTATTCTGTTGTCTCGTTCTTCCCGTCATAAAAGATAGATATTTAAAAAAGAAAATAAATCTCAATTAAATTTAAATCGAATGATTAAAACTAAGGATAAATTTTAAAAGTGTTAAATGTACTAATTATGCTATTTACTATTGCTATAATATTTTGACAAGACGACAAGAAAGAGAGAGAGAGATAAAATATATTTTGTTACGTTGGCATAATTGAGTGTCTAGCTAGGTAGGCCTCGTTTTCACGCAGCATTCATTGTCAAGTCACCAAGTTAACTCAACTGTCATTATTAGAAGCACCTCGGAACACCGGGGGTGGGGGGGGGACGAACGATCCCCGAGGCCCCCACCAGTCAAGTTCAAGTCAAAAAGCACTAACAGACGACCGGATTTGTACGCTCCGTACCGAGACCTTGGTGCCGTCCGGCCAATTTTCGATCGTGTGTACGGCAGTCCGCCGCACATTATTATTATTATTGACGGTCCGCTCGGCTCCGCTTCAAACGTTTCGGTGCGGTGCGGTCGTGTCGTGTGGCGTATCGAGCGCACCGCACGGTCCGGCGGTACGGAGCGTACAAGTCCGGACGTCTGTTAATGCTAAAACACAGGACGAACAGACAGAGACAGACAGAATTCACTTTAAATGACCAAATCTAAACGAGCCTAGAAGTTATTTGGCAACATTATTTTTTTTTAACACGGACAACCCACTCATTCCAGTGGTGCCAGGTTAGGCGAAATAACGCTATTTAAGGCGAAAACGCAATAGAGCGACACTACAGCGCAGTCCCCCAGAGCATTTTTTTATTTCTTTGGTCAAGAGTCTGTTTTGAAATGTGTTAGTGTTTGTGTGTTGACTGTCGATTTTTGATTAAACTGGAAATGAGCATGTTCATAATTTAGCAATGTTTCGATACACATGCTACTGAGTAGCAACTGCTTAATAGTGGCAGGCTTTCGTGCTACTAATGAGCATGTATTTTTTTTTTAATTGACCTATGCTTGAGTCGAAAAGGTACGACGGATCAAGCTTCACCGGACTTGAAATGAGCATGTGTCTAACTGTACCTTAATCCTTTAACCCGCCGACGCACCTTAACTTATATGTTAAAAAATAAAAAATTACATACACACTGGTCACACATAGGTACATTTAGATACACATACTAAATACTGCTCAATACTGAGCGAACAAATAAGTCAAGTAAAGCCTGACCAAAGAAATAAGAAACCTGCTCTGGGGGCGCCAAGTGTATATTTTTACGACTATGGCAACAATTTCCCTTATAAAATTAGTTCCATTGAAATTCCGCAATGTGGCGAGGTGTCATATTTCTTTGGTCGGGCTTTATAATAATAATATCTCAAGAAAGAAAGCATGTTTAAAAGATTAGATGATTTAGGCTGATGATGATCTGGCCACCCTAAAGTATTTTCTGTCTTGTTTCATCTTTTCTTTCTTTCTTTCATTCACGTCCTCGCTCGTCCGCGTCGGGTGACAATAATGCACGACCCGATAATTGGCGTCCCGAGTTTGCACACCCTGATAATTGCCGGCCCGATATTCCGTGTACATGGTTTTTGAAATACGGGCTGCGCATTCCTGGCCGTGCTTTCCTGGCCGTACAATATCAGCCCGAGCTGATAATGTACGGCCAGTAATGTACAGCCAATAATTGGAATCCACTGTACACCAAATATCAGACCGTGCAATACTGTGGTCACCAAATACCGCCCGTGCTGATATTGCCCGACCCGATAATGTCCGGCCCGATAAATGGAAGCCAAGATGGCTGCCACTGCCTCCAGCCATAGACTGTCAAATCGAAGCCTCGTTTTCATGGCTGGTTTTAAATTATCATGATAGTGCACTTGGCTTTATGTATGGATATAAACTAAGTGTTTTGTTTGTTTTACCCTCTTTTTAGTTAATATTTTAATATCCTACTTACTTTATAACTCACTTATTAATAGCTTCACTTGTATGTAAGTATTTGTGTTCATAAGTCAGAAATCTTGCAAGCCGATTATAACCCACACTAATCGTATCATTTCGTTTGGAATGTATAATAAAATTGTATAATGTAATTTAGATGAAAATACAATAAACTGACACAAACAAGCTCTCACTATCAGCATTTTGTCTTTACGAGACCTTTAAATTACACTTATGGGAGAGGTGATCGATCACTTGACCAGGGTCTGACAAAGGATTCTAAGGGTGGGAAGTGGAACTTTTTACTGCCTACTACTGCTAAAAACCCCTCAATTTGTCATTTGATTTGCCTTATCGAAATCTTTATATTGCAAACGGTAGGTATCCATTTAACCAGAGTCTGATGAAGAGTCCTGAAGGTAGATAGTGGAACTCTTCAATGACTACTAGTAAACTCTTTGAGTTTGGACTCATTTTGAGTCACTCACACCAAAATGATTTTTGTTAGCAGCATACCTATTTACGGACTCATGTTTTCTCCACTTTACGGCCAGTACCTACTACGTAGCACTTATAAGATCCTTGTGGCGCACGCACACGTTTGGAAAAAACCGAACGGAATGCAGATTTATACCGCACACACCAAGCAAGCTGTATGGTGCGCATGACGTGCGCGGCAGCATTACCGGAGTAGTTCTTAACTGTGATTAATAAAATAACGTCGTTTTTTGTCCTTACCTATTTTAAATGAGTCCGTAAACATGCTTAGATAGGGATACAGCTCGGACGATGCTTGTCTGTGATGAAAGAAGAAGAACCGTAGTAATTATAAGATCCTTGGTGCCCCTGGGCGAACACGACAGGTTTTTTCAGGGATTCAGATTCGGGAACCGGAATGCTCCGCTTGCATACAAAATATTCAACAAGGCGCACACCGCGCACACGTTGGGTGGGAAAAACAGGACGTTTCCGTGCTTTCGGGAAGGAAGAGCGGAAAATACCGAACCGAACGCAGTGTTGACATTCATTTTGTATCGATCGCCCGCCGCACATGGACAGAAAGGTAATGAAAGGTGGTTTTTAATTATTTGGAAAAATTAACAAGTATTCTACGCCTAGACAGTAAAAGGGAATATTATTACGATAATCAGGATCACTTATAAAAAAATAAAGGTGCACATTGGTTGGTAGAAATATAAAACAAAAGATCTGGCAGTACAATTATGCCTCTGGCAGTCCTTTCATACAGGTTTTTTCGTTGTGTAGTTGCTGTGAATGCTTTTTAAGAAAGAGATAGCGCATAACATTACAACAATGATCTATTGTCTCTTTCTAACATTTTATAAGATTTGATCGAAATTAAAAAACGTATCCCTTATGGAAAAGGCAAAGGGTTCAAAGCCCATACAGCCTAGTCTATAGTAATAACAGGAGATCTTCAGTTTAATTTCGTAGTCTTTAGTCATTTCTTTCTTGCATTTGTATTGAACATCTTTATTAGTCTTTTCATCATTGACATTGTTGACATCAGAATTTAACGCGGGGTATCCAACCAGAAACAGCTAACCACTTATTATTTCTCACTTTTATTGAATAGTTCTTCGTTAACGGCACATTTTCGCACTAATTACACCATATTAACACAACAATTACCATGAAACACTAATTTTGAAAAGGACGATACAATCAACCCGGCCTTTCTTCTTGATTCCCACTTAAAAACTCCTTGATATTAACTTGAATACCTGTCAGTTGAATACCTATATTTTTTCTCTTTGCCCGTTGTCAATGTCGTCAATAGTCGTCATCCAGTTGAAATTACATTTGGTATTCTGTGGTTTAGGCAGGTATTTCACTTCACTGGCGACAGCGACAAAAAACGAAAGGGACGCAGTTATGGTGCAAGAGTGAGCGCGGTGTATTTGTATCTCATTTTAACGCATAACTGCGTCCCTTTCGTCTTTTGTCGTCGCCAGTGAATTAAGCGCCTTACTTTTTCTAAAAATGAAACGAAAAACCTCAAGTTCTTCATTAGTTATTTCCATTAAGGGGCTACCCAAGGCTAAGTGGCGCCGCCCTCTGTTAAAAAATAATTACTCGCGAAGTATTTTTTTTTTCTAAAATCCGGTAGGTCATTTTGAAGTTGGCGTGCTATAGGATATGTAAGGGCCATAAACTGTATTTATTATAGTCCGCTGTAGTTACAGATAAAAAAGTTGCTAAAAACGGCCACTTTTGTCAAATTTTCTATCTTTAACTACAGCGGACTATAATAAATACAGTTTATGGCCCCTATATATCCTATAGCACGCCAACTTCAAAATGACCTACCGGATTTTAGAAAAAAAATATACTTCGCGAGTAATTATTTTTTAACAGAGGGCGGCGCCACGTAATCTTTGGTAGCCCCTTAAAGTCTAAAAAAAAGAATAATTAAAATAATGTTTGTTATTCAATCAAATAATCTTGGCCGGAAGATTTTAATTAATACAAAAAAGATATACAGAATAATAGCTCGTGGAAATTCATTGAGGGTTGGTTTCATTGTAACTTTTTATTCTTTATTCTATCATACTTCGTACTAAATCAAGAGGAAATATTTGTATTTTTGTGTGTATGTTTGTAATGAATAAACTCAAAAACTACTGTATCGACTTCAAAAGTTCTTTCACCATTAGAAAGTTACTTTCACCCTGAGTAACATAAGCTACCTTTTACCGCGGGCGGAGCCGCGGCGGAAAGCTAGTCTTATATTTTATCCTCTATTATATAAAAATGAAAGTCCTGACTAACTCACTCACCTACTCGTATCAGCGCCCAGCCCAAACGGCTGAACGTATAAAGGTGTTTGGCACAAACATCCCTTGGGTGACGGAGGCACGATATTGTAAGAAGCGACTTTTTTAAAATAGTTAGGTACCCAAGGGAAGAAATGTGGTTTGAAAGTTAGTATAGGGAAAAAAAATTAGTTGCAGGTATTGATTTGAAAATTTGTACGATTACTCCTTGAATAAAATAAATGAACACCTATTTTAGGTTTTTTTTCAAAAATAACACCCAAGGGTGGTCACTTTTTTTAGTGAAAAATTTTTCTTACATTTTTGGGTTTGAAACTTTTCAGGATTACTCCTAAAAATAAATAAATTGACACGTGTTTCGCTATTTTTTGTTATCACCCCCAAATGGTGAAAAAAGGGACGAAATGGCTCATCAACGACCAGCCCAAACCGTTAAACCTAGAAAGTTGAAAATTTACAAAAAATATTTTTGATTTATTTTTCGATTAATTTCTTTAATGTATTTTTAAATTGATTTTTTTGTTAATTTTTTAAATAAATTTTTGATTTATTTTTTTAATTAAATACATGAATTATTTATTTATTATTATTAATTTATTTTTGATTGTTTTTATTTATTCTTCGATTTTGCTTATTTCTTGTTCTTTTGGTAAGTAATGTTACATTTGTTAATGTAGGTAAACTGAAAATATTTGTTAAAATTACCGTTAGGAAATTATTTTCCTAACGGTAATTTTAACAAATATTGGTGGTTTTTTTATGGTGTTGTTGTTGTTCGATATTGACTGAAACTTTAGCTCTGCTACTAAAATTTTGTAATTAATTTGACGAAAATACAAGTTTGAAGTTGAAATCTGTTTCATATTATTAAAGTGCCCAAAGTGAAAAGACTATATAGTACGCTAAACCCTGCCCTAAAATAAATTCTTCACCCCATTTTAACAATTAGGGGTTATTTGTGGGAAATATACTAAACATGTGTTCGTTTATTTACTGTCTGACCTAACCCTGTGAAGTTAAAAGTCAAAACGTCCAACATATTTTTTCCTTTTACAAACTTTTAACACCTTGCGGATTGTTTATCAGAAAAATCTCAGAAAACATGTTCGTTTATTTACTATCGAGTAGAACTCTGAGAAGTTTCAAGTTAAAACGTCCCACTTTTCTTTTCTCATACAAACTTTCAACACCTTTTTTAACCTTTAGTGTACTTTGTCGGAAAAATCCTGAAACACGGTGTTCGTTTATTTATTGTCAAGTATAACCATGCAAAGTTTCAAGTCGTAACGTCCAACGAATTTTTTTTCGTCATACAAACTTTCGACCCCTATTTTCCCCCTTAGGGGTTTTTTTTTAAATCCCGAAACACGTGTTCGTTTATTTATCGTCATGTATAATCCTGCAAAGTTTCAAGTTAAAACGTCAAACTAATTTTTTTTCTTCATAAAAACTTACCGTGGAACCTGAATAAAGCGTCTAAAATCATAAAAGTTTCGGAGCACAAAATTTGTAGGTTTTGCGGGTGTCAATTTTCAAACCAAAATGAGGCCGAATAGGAAGCTCCGGTGTTGCAATATTAAATTTGGTATTGCCAAATATTTACCGTATTTTACCCTAAATATAGTCACACCGTCAAAAAATATGTGTTGTCGTCGGTATTAACGGTTAAATGTTGATACTCTATGGGTGGCAAAGCTACTAACCCTTGGCAAAGTTGCCAGATCTGACGGTATGATACTTTTTACTTGATATAAAACTCAATTAAATTTTTCATCTGCTGGGTGCGATTTGATTGCAGCTGGTAGTATTATTCAATAGAGTTCTTCAATCTGTTGCAGTAAGTTGACCACAATAGGACAAGCCTAAGAAAAACTGTAGTCTGGTTTGAAGTTGATTCAGTCTCTCTATTCTATCTTGTGGTGTTTATTCTACTAATAACTTCATGCTTGTGCTGGTGGTAAGGTAAGTAGAGATATTAATTAAAGTAAAACTTGTAGGATCATGTGATCTTGGTGTCTCTCAAATAAATTGTTTGTTAGCTTGGTTTGGTGTCGAATCAGACCACGAATCTTACATTTCGTTTAAGCCACCATAATGAAGGCATCGTAAAAAAATATATACTAATTCAGAAAAGAACAAAGAAATTACCACTTCAGTACCTACTAAATTTAATTTCTTTTACAATTTTATTCTTTTGTTTTGTTTGATTCATGCTGTCATATTGTCTGTTATTCGATTCGTTCCAAGAAGATTTTGTATCACAAAATACAAACATTGCGTTGACACACCACACCCAAACAAATCGAATAAATCATGGATAGTAGCCAATGCGTGGAAAGGAAAAGCTCAGTGAAAACAGGTGAAAACGAAGCATGGGAGACAGTTTGGCAATAGACAAGATAAACTTTTAAGCCAATAAGCGTTCAGCAATCTGTCAATGTTTCAGCCAATAGGAGCATGGCTTCCAATTATCGGGCCGGACATTCCTGGCTGTACAATATCATCCCGTGCTGATATTGCGCAGCCAATAATGCACGGCCAGGAATGCACGACCCGATAATTCGAATCCATATGGCTTCCAATTATCGGGTTGTGCATTCCTGGCTGTACAATATCATCTCGTGCTGATATTGCGCAGCCAATAATGTACGGCCAGGAATGCACGACCCGATAATTCGAATCCATTTTGGGCTTCCAATTATCGGCCGTACATTCCTGGCTGTACAATATCGGGCCGGGCAATATAGGGACTCGTCCGCGTCGCGCCATTTTGTTGCTGTGGGTTGCTTGCTTGCTTGGTTGGTGTTGAGAATTTCTGGCGTTGTGTAGGTTTCGTGTTTTTAGCATCTACAGCTCCAAACAATTACAATGGGAAAGAAGGATAAAAAAGGTGAAACCAGCGGTTCCAGCGAAGAGGAATATGTTGTGGAAAAAGTTTTAGACAAAAGAACCGTCAAAGGAAAGGTTAGTGTCGGAGCTTGTCAGAGATTCACCAATATTTTGAATTAAAGCTTAGTTCAGATGCCAATTGTCTGAGAAGATTTTTTCCGGTAAAGTCCATACTAACATCCATATATTCCCTGTATATTCTTAGTGCCTGGTGCTTCTTTCCTTGATAAGATACTACGTTCTTTAGCGGCGGCGTCGCCGGCTCATTGACAGAAGCGTTGGTTATGAACTCAACTTCAGGTTATCAATTTATTCCATGTGAGTGATGGGGGGCTCATAATACATTCTCTGTACCTGGGACTGTGTGGTGGTACCCATAGTTATTTGTCTCTAACTTGTTTCCTGAACCTAACCAAATAGGTACAGTAGCCAGCACAAGCCGCTGGACGCTCAATTTATGAAATTCGCCTCTACTGCTACAGATTAAAGGCACACTCTAAGCTGTGCTGCGTACTGTTCGAAGCAGTTCTTGAGTTTGAATTGATAAAACTGTGGCAACTATGTATGCTTAGTACCCAGGAACATGTGCGTGTAGCATACAGGTTGATTTGAATACCATCATTTCAGCTGTGAGACATGAAATATACTTCAAGACAAATATCTCCCTTAAATCCATACCCATACATAAAATATAATATTATAAGCAATGCTATATGTATATTTACTTATAGGTGCAATACCTGTTGAAATGGAAAGGTTACAAGGAGGAGGAAAGTACATGGGAGCCTGAAGAAAACTTGGACTGTGAAGAATTAATCAGGACATTTGAGGAAAATTTGAAGGAAAAGGAGAAATCCGTAAGTTCTTTAATAGTATGATTATGATTTGGGTGGAGGGGGAAGGGCTGCAGATACCCAAGACCACTGGGAACAATGGTGGATCTATTGTAGTCAGCCCTCATAGGCTACATAGCCTCTTACAAACCTACAGCTTTTAAGAAGCTGACAGTTTTATTTAATAGTAGTAGAAACAGGAAAACATTTCTGCTTATTAAAATGAGAGAATAAGTAAAAGATGTACTGGTGATATTGCAACTCTATTATAATTATTGCACCTTTTACTGCAGAAAAATTCCATATTCCCATGGGAAAAGCTCTTAATGCGGGTAAAGATGCCAGGCGAAAAGTAACTTATTAATTTTACCATACTTCAGAAAACAACAAAAAAGACTGAAGAGAGAGGCAAGAAGCGTGCAAGAGAGTCAAGCGAGGAAACAAGCACCAGTCGCAAGGGTCGTGGCACCAGCGTCTCCTCGGTTGATGAACACAAGGAAACCAAACGGGGCAAGGATGACAAATCTAAGTCTGGATTTGACAAGGGGCTCAAGGCTGAGAAAATTATAGGTAATTGAATCATAATTTTTATACTTCGATATTCTGAAATGAAGGTACTGTATTAAGTTAATTTGGCAACAATTTTGTACTGTTGCCGAGAATTTCAATTTTAAAGTCTTTATTACTAAAGAATTACAATAAAATACATACAACAAAGGAAAAAAATCGTATGGGGCCCGGTCTTTTATTAACAGAAAAATCTAACCACTATATAGAAAAAATATATAGATTCTAGACATAAAACTGAGTCCACATGTCCAGTTGTGGAATTTAAGTGCCCCCCATTTAGGAGATATTATTTTTTTTCAATGTGAAAAAGTTGTACACTCAGCAAGTCTATAAAACGCACCTGCCACTACCTATCTCTTTCTAACACCTAGCTAAGGCTACTCTTGTCTTCTCTTTCTTACAAGGTTATTAAAATAGTTAACTAAACCGCGAAAACGATTTTCAGTGACATTATGCGAGACATTTACAGCACATGCTATGCTCATTTTTGAAGTTTTGAATACAGAATAAATCGTTTTCGCGGTTTAGTAACTATTTTGTAAGAAAGAGAAGACAAGAGTAGCCTTAGCTAGGTGTTAGAAAGAGATAGGTAGTGGCAGGTGCGTTTTATAGACTTGCTGAGTGGACAACTTTTTCACATTGAAAAAAATTAATATCTCCTAAATGGGGGGCACTTAAATTCCACAACTGGACATGTGGACTCAGTTTTATGTCTAGAATCTATATATTTTTTCTATATAGTGGTTAGATTTTTCTGTGAATAAAAGACCAAAAAAAGCCATGTCCTTTAATCCACAGCAAAATACCTCAGAATTGATTTCTATCATTATTTGAAAACCATTCAATTTTACTGTTAGCTTAAAAGTGAGAGAAGATGGTGATTTTAGTTTCAAAACTACCAGCATTGGTTTTTGAAACTAATTAGTGCAAAATTTCATAGTGTCCACAAGAAATCAGTACCTTTTTTTCACTTTTCAATAAGGTGGCTTTTGTAAGGTGAGAATTTTCTTCCAATATTGTAAATTGTGAACAATTAATTTTAAGGTGCGTCCGATGCGACGGGCGAGCTGATGTTCCTAATAAAGTGGGCTGACTCTGATGAGGCCGAGCTGGTGCCCGCTAAAGTGGCCAACGTCAAGTGTCCGCAGCAGGTGAGATCCCGATATCTAGCATTTTTGTTAAGTACTAGCCTTACTTAGCCGTTGACTTAATTGACTTAAGTCACCCTAGATAAGCAAACCTTATATATTATTCTTTATTGCACAAAAATAAACATACATTTGATACTTATAGCTAGTGTACAAAGGCGACCTTATCTCTATAAGAGATCTCTTCCAGCCAACCTACAAGATGGTGGAAAAGATAACTGAGTAGGCACAGAAATAGTCCAATTATTAAGAAGTAATAATAAAAGAAAATTAAAATAGATACCTTGCTTACCGGAGTCCTATGGTGAAGGTCAGATGACGTCTTCGGATGTCAGTCCTAACTAGATGCTTGACTCCAAGGGTCTCAAAAGTCTGCTTAAGCTGTAGCTGTTTATTGGGCAATGGCTTACCATCACACATGCAATTCTTGGCTCTCAAGCCACGTCATTAACTTCAGTACAATACAGTACAAAATACTCCACCCACCACCGGAAGTTCGCACCTTCAAGCCGGGGCACGTACCAATGTTTTTGATTTTTCATAACGTAGGGAAACTGCAAAGGAAATTAAAGGTGTGTTTATGGCCAACACGTACCGCGCAGGCGTTGTCGACTAAGGCCTTTTCACCCTGGTCTCTGGGCGGTCACTCCATAAAGAAAAAGCATTTTGACAACCTACTTCTTTTTGAATAACAACTGAATATCAACTACAAGTCAATGGCGCTAGGCGCTATGTAAAACACCCCCGAACACCACCGGCGGAGTCCCGCGGTGCCTGCGGGGTGCGGGGCGTGGGGCGCTATATCGGGCGGGGAACTCATTTTGGCGCGGGGGGGTGAGTTTCCTTTCTGTACGGGTTAGTACTATTATTTTCTTTTGTGACCTGGTTACAGGGTAGGCTGGAGCATCTGGGTGGGATTATAGATGATGTTAAGTAAAATACAGTTTTATTCTTACTGTTGTCAATAAAGAATATTTATGTTTGTAGGTGATCGCATTCTACGAGGAGCGACTAACATGGCACACGCCGGCCGACGCGGAGTGATCGCGGCGCGTGCGCCTGTAGGCTCACACACACATACACATACACACACACACACACACACATACACCGCACTGGACAAACACATTGAGAATGATGTCCATTCTGTTGACCGGCTCAATTAAATTTAAATTTTGTAGTCAAAAAATTTAATGATACCGTTCCGTTATTGATTCTTTTCATCAGATTAGAAAGGTCGTCATTTTTAAAGCTTTTACTTTTGTAATAACCTAGTTAGTATAGAAAATAATTGTGTAACAATGTGTGTAAAAAAAGTTTACAAAATGGCTCTACCTGCCATATTGAAATATCCTTCAAAAGGATGAAGATTTAAATGACAAAATTATGTCTGTTACTTGTGAAATCTTATGCTGGCCGGCAGCAATGGAGCTTGTTCTCAACTCAACTTGTCTGTGTGGGTAATATTAGATGTAAGGGGCCATCGCATCTTATTGACAAGGCACTGGAGTAAGCTATATATCTATTGTACCCTAACCAATGATAATGTGTATTGTCTAACTAAACGACTAAATGCATTTATATGTTAGCTTAAAACAGTTCCGTGTCGTAAGTTACCATGATAGCCACGTTTCATGAAATTACAGGTTACTAATTAAAAGTCAATATAAAATTTGTTTTGTTTAGGTGTTATGCTGGCTGTATACTTTGTGAATCTTGCTTTCCTTCTCATAAAAAAGCTAAAAATATCTTGTAAATCTGCTTTTCTATTTAAAAAAAAATAGAATTGGGAAAACATTTTTAGGTGAATTTTTAGTATAAATTTGGCACTATAAAACTTGTAGTTGAGAAAATGAATAATCGTGTAAAAATGGCAAAGAATTTGAGTTTAAGAATAAGATTTAAATAATTTTAAAATATTTTTTCAATAAATATTTTATTTCTCTGAACACTTTGAGCTGCTATCATTAGCAGATTGGTAATGTTGGCCTTTCATTGTGTATGTTTAAGTTAATAAATATTTCAGAAGTCTCACTTAAACCACAGAATACAGAGGAGCAGAAGTTCATTTGGGATAAAAATGTAAATTAAAAGCTGCTTTAATTCCGTAACAATAAAGTGCAATTGAGATCGTGCGGCGCCAATTGACCTACCGCAGTTGTTGCATCTCATGTATCGCGCATTGCTCACTTCCTCTGACTGATAGTTATGATATCGTCCGGACGGGCCGGTGGTGTACTTGCAGCGAGCAGCCAATAGCCGGGAGTCAAACAGGCCTGCTTAAACATAATATTATATCTTACTAACAATCACAGCTGAAGCAACGCTGTTGTTTATTAACTTAGATGTCTATAAATTGTTTTGTAAAATACTTCGAATCAAGCTTTTGACTTTTGAAATTATTTATTAGTTATAAATAATAAGGTACTGTTTAGTCAGCTTGTAGTTTCGTGAAATGAGAACTTAAAAGTCATTCATAGGTCTGTAAGGAGGGATAAACATATCGCCTTGGCGATTCTATTTTCTAAATAAACTAAGAAGCTTTCTATGATTTTTTTATTTGCCTTTGACTTGCACCAGTAGGCCTACTATGTAAGTAGCGCCAGGCTCGAGAGGCTGTCAAACGCGACATAGTGACATTAGAGCCATAGTAGTTCTGTCAATATGTCGCGTTGGACAGCTTCTCGAGCCTGTCGCTGCTTACATAGTAAACCTACAAGTATAATAGAGTTGATGAAAATTTTCTAGTGTAACAATAACAAGCGATGGTAAAATGTCAAAAATATCTACATAAATATTTCTTTCAATACTATGTGGGTTGGTAGTAGATACCTAGTAAGAATTCTTTATATATGGGGGTAGTAAGATTCTCTGCAGAAAAATGAAACTTACTATGTTGACTGTCCAACTACATACAGTATTTTATTATGATTTCATCAATATAATGAATGATAATATAGCTATTTTACAAATAATGTATGTAACGGTTTTGTTATTGTAATTTTTCTCATTCCTCAATAAATATACAGTGCATCAAAAATTACATGTTAGTTGATGTTAGTCCGGCCACGCTCTTCTATAATATGATGGAAGTAGCTCCAGTAGCAAGTGTTGCCCACCTGAGTTAATAAATGAATGATTAAATCACACAACACTACTGTTTGTGATCATAATAACTTAGTATAGCTTGGATAAATTATGGCACTTTTAAATCATCATTTGATGCACTGAAAATATTTCATTTGTATTTTTTATATGTGTCTAATATAAAAGAAATAAAAATGTAGTTAGCATTATTTGTATAAGGAGATAAAATATAAAAGGTATGTCATATTATGTTGAAAACGATGAGACATTTATAACTATAGTACGGCGTCAAGTTTTCTTCGTTTTATATATTGAGGAAAAGATCAAATAAGCACAGAAAAGGGAACTATTCGAGTATTATTTGATTAATCATATCAAATTAAAATGTCAAAACGCACTATGCCGAATTTACGCGAAAGAACTTCGGAGTGATTATGCCCGTAATGCTATTTGAATTACTGACGACACACAACAGTGCCGAAATTACGTTCGTAAAACGGAAAAAACGGGTAACTTCGATCGGAAGAACTCGGGCGTAAGTTCGGCGGAAACTTATTCTATAGATAGAGCATAGAGCACACATTATTTTGTCGCGTAAGTTCGGCGCCTATGGTGTGTCATATCAGCCGAATGGAACGTAAAATTCAGCCGCCGAACTCGGTTGCGTATTTTCGCCAGTGTGTTTAGACACTTAGTCGTCGTATGGCGTAGTGACGTAATGCCAGTTTATTATTGGGTACAGACCAGACGCATAGCATTACGTGCGCATGCGTCGTTAGTAAAGTAAATTGTAAGAAAGATTGTAGACGTACAAGTAAAGCGCGAGAAGTAAGCCTAGCATGAAACACTGACTATCACTTATCTGTCAATAAATCCGCCATATTGAAATATCCTCTAATAGGATAAAAGTAAAACTACGTCACCTCATGCTAACCCCCAAGGTGTCAAAGCGTGACATAAGAAGTCATAGTAGTCCAGTAGGCTTACTACGTAAGAAGCGACAGGCTCGAGAAGCTGTCAAACGCGACATATGGACATTAGATCCATAGTAGTTCTGTCAATATTGCGCGTTCGACAGCTTCTCGAGCCTGTCGCCCTGTCACTATGTCGACCATTGACAAGTTTCTTGCACTTGTGTGTAGTGGCGCCTTGATAAACATTGTGCGCGCGCGCTGATCTGTACCGAGGATAATAAATTGGTGCCACTAGATTGTTGACAAAATGACAGAACCTACGTCTTTTACTTTAATACGACGTTACTTTCACTTCTTGTTATTTTTTCGAAATCTGTGTTGCTTAATGTTTTAAAAATTAAGCAGAGGCGCACGCCCTAAAATGTCAACATGCCTGTTTGAAGTGATATCCAGTGCATAAGCACTTAACAACTATAGCATGCTATATCATATTCTGATGAGAAAATAATGAAGTGACAACCTAGAATAGATTTATTTTGCAATGTCCAGTGTACGTGATGATGACACGTGGTCATGTGGTGTAGATGGTAAATATTAAATAAATAAAAGTAACATTTTCGTGAATGTTAAAGTTGTGTTTTATTTTAAAATTATACAGTGAATATTAAATACTCTAAATGATTGCCTGATAATAAGTATTTAAACAATTTAAAAAGATTAAAAGAATGGCCCTGACTCCAAATCAAGTTTTAAAGCTAGTCAGCCCTTTTTGGTTCGTCTGGAAATCGAAAATAATTTACTTTAAAATTAGAAAGAAAACCTAAGAAATTAACACCATAATTTATATTACAGTCAGTCTACAATTTATATGAACAGGAAAATATTTAAGTATAGTAAAAAATACTCGTTTTTCTTATACCTAGGCGGACAATTTGTTTTATTCAGAAAATAATATTATTTGTCAGGGATCTGTTCTCTATTATGCTCTTGTTTTGAGATTCGTAATATTGATTTATTAAAGTGGATATTCAAACAAAATTCTTTTTTTTTTCACCAATTCATCATAGGTTTCTTAAAAAACACTTAATGACGTCACATCAGAAGTTAGCTTTGCTCAAACCAAGACCGGCTCTCGTCTCAAACTAATGTACAAATCTAAGCAATAAAAAATAGATCAAACAATCTAAAAGAGGCGATGCGATATCAGTTTGAACAGAACTGGCGGGTTCGCGCAATGTGTGCGCTGCTACAATACAAGAATAATTAACTACAAAAAGAAATTGCAATAAGTTTACATACAATATGTGTGCTAATCCAAAGGCAGAAAGGAGGTAATTTTTTTTGTTACAACTGTTATGTTAAGGTCTAGGTGATTATGAAAATCAGAATTTGAGTTACGATGCTAACCTCGGATTTTTAATACTCCAATTCGGTACATGTGAAGGTACCTACCTAATAAGATTAAATATATTGCAGCAGTGGAGCGCATTATGGAAATCATAATAAAAAAAGCTCTACATAAACTTCTATGCAAGTATAAATTGTCATTAAATACATTGTCTATGAGAATCTTAACAAAGCAATACATACATTATAATTTGTTCATAATTGTTCATTTATTCTCATTGCTAAAGAACATTATTGCACTTAATCAGGTATTATTTTCAATCTTAAATCTAGGTATTATTTGGTCTGTATCTTAAGCTTGATACTTGTAGTCTGGTTTGCTGACGCCATTCCTGTAATATAAATAATTTCACTGTTAAATTGATATACATGTTACGAGTAAGTAAACGTGTTGAGTGCTTGTGATACTTACGTGTGTGTGAAAAGTGTGCGAGTTGACGTGTTGAGTATGATATACCCGTACAACACGTAGGACATGTTGAGTGCTACTCATAAAAAGGTGAAGTTTTGAGCAACAAAGCAAGCTCAAAAAAGGGATATTTTGGAAATGAAATATGTTTTATTCGAAGTAAGATTTTACAAATCACTTTTCGACGTCGAGGCGGGTTCACAATTTGGCTGTCTTCTGTGGAGAAGAACCCGCCGGAAGAAACTCCACAGGCGTTGCATCTTTTCAAAAAATATTTTACAAAATTATTATTTTATACAAAGGACAGGAAAAAAATCGTATGGGACCCGGTCTTTTATTCACAGAAAAATCTAACCACTATATAGAAAAAATATATAGATTCTAGACATAAAACTGAGTCCACATGTCCAGTTGTGGAATTTAAGTGCCCCCATTTAGGAGATATTAATTTTTTTCAATGTGAAAAAGTTGTACACTCAGCAAGTCTATAAAACGCACCTGCCACTACCTATCTCTTTCTAACACCTAGCTAAGGCTACTCTTGTCTTCTCTTTCTTACAAGGTTATTAAAATAGTTAACTAAACCGCGAAAACGATTTTCAGTGACATTATGCGAGACATTTACAGCACATGCTATGCTCATTTTTGAAGTTTTGAATACAGAATAAATCGTTTTCGCGGTTTAGTAACTATTTTGTAAGAAATAGAAGACAAGAGTAGCCTTAGCTAGGTGTTAGAAAGAGATAGGTAGTGGCAGGTGCGTTTTATAGACTTGCTGAGTGGACAACTTTTTCACATTGAAAAAAATTAATATCTCCTAAATGGGGGCACTTAAATTCCACAACTGGACATGTGGACTCAGTTTTATGTCTAGAATCTATATATTTTTTCTATATAGTGGTTAGATTTTTCTGTGAATAATAGCCCAAAAAAATCCATGTCCTTTGATTAATTTAACAAAGAGTGCAAACGAAGTATGCTATTAGAGGAAGGCAACCAGTCTAAGTAGAAAAACTAGATTATATAACAAAAAAAAAAACAACTGCAAAAGAAAGAAATAGAATAATATAAGCACAAGTTTGTCAACACGAGGAGACGAGGTGTGTGTTAAATAAATCTTTAAATGAGTTCGTTCGACTGTGTGAGGCTGCGATATTTACGTAACAAGTTGAGTGTGGCACGCAGTATTTACGTAATATTTTGAGTGTGTGTAACATTCAGTAGTGGTTCATGTTGAGTAATTGATTACGATTCAGCAGTATTCACGTGAAATGTGGCGAGCGTGTGTTACTCACGTGAGGTGGTCGACGTGTGGCGAGCGTGTGTTACTCACGTGAGGTGGTCGACGTGTGGCGAGCGTGTGTTACTCACGTGTGGTGTGGCGAGCGTGTGTTACTCACGTGAGGTGGTCGACGTGTGGCGAGCGTGTGTTACTCACGTGAGGTGGTCGACGTGTGGCGAGTGTGTGTTACTCACGTGTGGTGTGGCGAGCGTGTGTTACTCACGTGAGTTGGTCGACGTGTGGCAAGTGTGTTACTCACGTGAGGTGGTCGACGTGTGGCGAGTGTGTGTTACTCACGTGTGGTGTGGCGAGCGTGTGTTACTCACGTGAGGTGGTCGACGTGTGGCGAGCGAGTGTTACGTGAGGTGTGGCGAGCGTGTGTTACTCACGTTAGGTGGACGTGTGGCGAGCGTGTGTTACTCACGTGAGGTGGTCGACGTGTAGCGAGCGTGTGTTACTCACGTGAAGTGGACGTGTGGCGAGCGTGTGTTACTCACGTGAGGTGGTCGACGTGTGGCGAGCGTGTGTTATTCACGTGACGTGTAGCGAGCGTGTGTTAGGCGAGTGTGTGTTATTCACGTGAGGTGGTCGACTTGTGGCGAGCGTGTGTTATTCACGTGAGGTGGTCGACGTGTGGCGAGCGTGTGTTATTCACGTGAGGTGGTCGACGTGTGGCGAGCGTGTTACTCACGTGAGGTGGTCGACGTGTGGCGAGCGTGTGTTACTCACGTGAGGTGGTCGACGTGTGGCGAGTGTGTTACTCACGTGAGGTGGTCGACGTGTGGCGAGCGTGTGTTATTCACGTGAGGTGGTCGACGTGTGGCGAGTGTGTTACTCACGTGAGGTGGTCGACGTGTGGCGAGCGTGTGTTACTCACGTGAGGTGGTCGACGTGTGGCGAGCGTGTGTTACTCACGTGAGGTGGTCGACGTGTGGCGAGCGTGTGTTACTCACGTGAGGTGGTCGACGTGTGGCGAGTGTGTGTTACTCACGTGAGGTGGTCGACGTGTAGCGAGTGTGTTACTCACGTGAGGTGGTCGACGTGTGGCGAGTGTGTTACTCACGTGAGGTGGTCGACGTGTGGCGAGTGTGTTACTTACGTGAGGTGGTCGACGTGTGGCGAGTGTGTGTTGTGCACGAGCGGCGCGAGGCGCTCCGTGAAGCGCGCGAGGTTGCGCTCAAGCTCCCTCTGGTACTCGCGCTGGTCCGACCCTATCAGGTTTTTATTCTTCTTTAAGGCGTCTTGGCACCTGCAAATACGAGTATGTATAAAAAAATTGTTATTTTCTTTCACAATATTTGTGTAGAAGCTCTTTTAGGCATACAAAGGCCTGTCTGTGCCAGAAGATACCGCTCTTCACACAGAATATCTTATATATTACGTGCATTACGTGGCTTTCGAGCGTCATCTTCGTGCGTCGCGTATGCATTCATCCGCGTCCGTCTTTTGTTTCACTCGCTTTGCTGCCTGTGATTGTATGCGCGACGCACAACGACGACGCCCAAAAGACGCTACTATATGTATAACTAGCGACCCGCCCCAGCTCCGCACGGGAAAATGGTTATTGTGGGTTATTCTTAAGTATATTATGCATGTATTATACATATCCTTTCGGCTCATAAGGACCACTTCCCAAAAGGTCAACTTCCCAAAAGGTCAACTTCCCCAAAGGTCAACTTCCCAAAAGGTCAACTTCCCAAAAGGTCAACTTCCCAAAAGGTCAACTTCCCAAAATGTCAACTTCCCAAAAGGTCAACTTCCCAAAATGACTACCTTAGAGACTTCTTCCTTTGCATCGTCTTGAAACACTCTATCTAATAAAAAACCGCATCAGCATACATAGGGACATAGGGGCATAAGGACATAGGGACAGAGAAAGCGACTTTGTTTTATACTATGTAGTGAAGAGGTGCTTACTTTTTGGAGAAGTCTTTGAAGGCCAGCCGCAGTTTGTTGGTGAGGCGCGTCGGCGGCTGCCTGCCCTCCGCCACTGGCGCCAGGAACACCTAATGACATTCAGTTGAAAATCCGCATTTTAAAAAACCTGACCAAAAAAAATAAGAAACCTGCTCTGGGGGCCACGTGTATATTTTTACGAAAATGGCAACAATTTGCCTTATAAAATTAGTTCCATTGAAATTCCACAATATGGCGGGGTTTCTTATTTCTTTGGTCGGGCTTTACAGTGCGACATAAAAGAGTAGAATTTAAAAAGTAGCAAAACTGCAGTGTAGACTGTCGTCCTTTTCCAACTAATTAATCGTGAAAATGAGACGACACCACAGTGTTCCTACTTTTTAATTTGTACTCTTTTATGTCAGACTATATATAAATCGAAGCGAAAAATGAAAAGCATTGAGCTTGGACAAGGACTTGAACCCGCATCTTTGGCTATCCGGCCATACACACACAAACACTACCAATCGTACCACCAAATCTCCGTACAAGCTCAACGAAATTATTTAACGCTTCTTTACTAAGTGCACACTATTTAATTTTTCGCTTCGGTTTTTAAATAGATAGTAAAAATATACGCAAAACGACATTTGTTTTTCACAGACACTTTTTTTCCAGCATGACGATTTAGGCGTTTCTAACCACTTTCTTTTCCAGGTTGCATATGAAATCCTAGTAATCCTAGTATTTCGGATTCCGGATTGCTTCGCTTAAAATTTTCACGTCTATTGGTTTAAAAAAATTATCTGTTGTGCTTTAAGCCGTTTATTCTGTACGAGAGCACTGCTAAAAGACGGCACCGAAACCGAAGCTTAGCAGGCATGCGACAACATCCCACTTAAATTAAGCTGAAATTGACAGCTGCGCTGCTTATTTTAAATATCATTCATAAATTCATCTCCCGTCCTTTTCGATTCCCATATGAATGAACTAGCGACCCGCCCGGCTCCGCACGGGAAAATGGTTAGTATGGGTTATCTTTAAGTATATTATGCATGTATTATGTATTATATATATACCATCCTCTTGAATCACTCTATCTATTAAAAAAAAACCGCATCAAAATCCCTTGCGTATTTTAAAAATTGAAGCATACAGAGAAAGCGACTTTGTTTTATACTATGTAGTGAAGAGACAAACAACTTTAAACCCTATATATATGATCTGTTACTGGGCTCGTGTGTGTGGTGTGTGTGGTGTGTGTGGTGTGTGTGGTGTACCTGCGCCAGTTCGAGCGGTCCCCGGTTGACGGTGGTGCCGATGCAGCCCTGCAGCACCATCTGCAGCATCTTGGCGTCCGCCGGCTCCTGGCTCGTGGCCGCTGCCAGCTCGTTGATCTGTTACTGGGCTCGTGTGTGTGGTGTGTGTGGTGTGTGTGGTGTGTGTGGTGTACCTGCGCCAGTTCGAGCGGTCCCCGGTTGACGGTGGTGCCGATGCAGCCCTGCAGCACCATCTGCAGCATCTTGGCGTCCGCCGGCTCCTGGCTCGTGGCCGCTGCCAGCTCGTTGATCTGTTACTGGGCTCGTGTGTGTGGTGTGTGTGGTGTGTGTGGTGTACCTGCGCCAGTTCGAGCGGTCCCCGGTTGACGGTGGTGCCGATGCAGCCCTGCAGCACCATCTGCAGCATCTTGGCGTCCGCCGGCTCCTGGCTCGTGGCCGCTGCCAGCTCGTTGATCTGTTACTGGGCTCGTGTGTGTGGTGTGTGTGGTGTGTGTGGTGTGTGTGGTGTACCTGCGCCAGTTCGAGCGGTCCCCGGTTGACGGTGGTGCCGATGCAGCCCTGCAGCACCATCTGCAGCATCTTGGCGTCCGCCGGCTCCTGGCTCGTGGCCGCTGCCAGCTCGTTGATCTGTTACTGGGCTCGTGTGTGTGGTGTGTGTGGTGTGTGTGGTGTGTGTGGTGTACCTGCGCCAGTTCGAGCGGTCCCCGGTTGACGGTGGTGCCGATGCAGCCCTGCAGCACCATCTGCAGCATCTTGGCGTCCGCCGGCTCCTGGCTCGTGGCCGCTGCCAGCTCGTTGATCTGTTACTGGGCTCGTGTGTGTGGTGTGTGTGGTGTGTGTGGTGTGTGTGGTGTACCTGCGCCAGTTCGAGCGGTCCCCGGTTGACGGTGGTGCCGATGCAGCCCTGCAGCACCATCTGCAGCATCTTGGCGTCCGCCGGCTCCTGGCTCGTGGCCGCTGCCAGCTCGTTGATCTGTTACTGGGCTCGTGTGTGTGGTGTGTGTGGTGTGTGTGGTGTACCTGCGCCAGTTCGAGCGGTCCCCGGTTGACGGTGGTGCCGATGCAGCCCTGCAGCACCATCTGCAGCATCTTGGCGTCCGCCGGCTCCTGGCTCGTGGCCGCTGCCAGCTCGTTGATCTGTTACTGGGCTCGTGTGTGTGGTGTGTGTGGTGTGTGTGGTGTGTGTGGTGTACCTGCGCCAGTTCGAGCGGTCCCCGGTTGACGGTGGTGCCGATGCAGCCCTGCAGCACCATCTGCAGCATCTTGGCGTCCGCCGGCTCCTGGCTCGTGGCCGCTGCCAGCTCGTTGATCTGTTACTGGGCTCGTGTGTGTGGTGTGTGTGGTGTGTGTGGTGTGTGTGGTGTACCTGCGCCAGTTCGAGCGGTCCCCGGTTGACGGTGGTGCCGATGCAGCCCTGCAGCACCATCTGCAGCATCTTGGCGTCCGCCGGCTCCTGGCTCGTGGCCGCTGCCAGCTCGTTGATCTGTTACTGGGCTCGTGTGTGTGGTGTGTGTGGTGTGTGTGGTGTACCTGCGCCAGTTCGAGCGGTCCCCGGTTGACGGTGGTGCCGATGCAGCCCTGCAGCACCATCTGCAGCATCTTGGCGTCCGCCGGCTCCTGGCTCGTGGCCGCTGCCAGCTCGTTGATCTGTTACTGGGCTCGTGTGTGTGGTGTGTGTGGTGTGTGTGGTGTGTGTGGTGTACCTGCGCCAGTTCGAGCGGTCCCCGGTTGACGGTGGTGCCGATGCAGCCCTGCAGCACCATCTGCAGCATCTTGGCGTCCGCCGGCTCCTGGCTCGTGGCCGCTGCCAGCTCGTTGATCTGTTACTGGGCTCGTGTGTGTGGTGTGTGTGGTGTGTGTGGTGTGTGTGGTGTACCTGCGCCAGTTCGAGCGGTCCCCGGTTGACGGTGGTGCCGATGCAGCCCTGCAGCACCATCTGCAGCATCTTGGCGTCCGCCGGCTCCTGGCTCGTGGCCGCTGCCAGCTCGTTGATCTGTTACTGGGCTCGTGTGTGTGGTGTGTGTGGTGTGTGTGGTGTACCTGCGCCAGTTCGAGCGGTCCCCGGTTGACGGTGGTGCCGATGCAGCCCTGCAGCACCATCTGCAGCATCTTGGCGTCCGCCGGCTCCTGGCTCGTGGCCGCTGCCAGCTCGTTGATCTGTTACTGGGCTCGTGTGTGTGGTGTGTGTGGTGTGTGTGGTGTGTGTGGTGTACCTGCGCCAGTTCGAGCGGTCCCCGGTTGACGGTGGTGCCGATGCAGCCCTGCAGCACCATCTGCAGCATCTTGGCGTCCGCCGGCTCCTGGCTCGTGGCCGCTGCCAGCTCGTTGATCTGTTACTGGGCTCGTGTGTGTGGTGTGTGTGGTGTGTGTGGTGTGTGTGGTGTACCTGCGCCAGTTCGAGCGGTCCCCGGTTGACGGTGGTGCCGATGCAGCCCTGCAGCACCATCTGCAGCATCTTGGCGTCCGCCGGCTCCTGGCTCGTGGCCGCTGCCAGCTCGTTGATCTGTTACTGGGCTCGTGTGTGTGGTGTGTGTGGTGTGTGTGGTGTGTGTGGTGTACCTGCGCCAGTTCGAGCGGTCCCCGGTTGACGGTGGTGCCGATGCAGCCCTGCAGCACCATCTGCAGCATCTTGGCGTCCGCCGGCTCCTGGCTCGTGGCCGCTGCCAGCTCGTTGATCTGTTACTGGGCTCGTGTGTGTGGTGTGTGTGGTGTGTGTGGTGTGTGTGGTGTACCTGCGCCAGTTCGAGCGGTCCCCGGTTGACGGTGGTGCCGATGCAGCCCTGCAGCACCATCTGCAGCATCTTGGCGTCCGCCGGCTCCTGGCTCGTGGCCGCTGCCAGCTCGTTGATCTGTTACTGGGCTCGTGTGTGTGGTGTGTGTGGTGTGTGTGGTGTGTGTGGTGTACCTGCGCCAGTTCGAGCGGTCCCCGGTTGACGGTGGTGCCGATGCAGCCCTGCAGCACCATCTGCAGCATCTTGGCGTCCGCCGGCTCCTGGCTCGTGGCCGCTGCCAGCTCGTTGATCTGTTACTGGGCTCGTGTGTGTGGTGTGTGTGGTGTGTGTGGTGTGTGTGGTGTACCTGCGCCAGTTCGAGCGGTCCCCGGTTGACGGTGGTGCCGATGCAGCCCTGCAGCACCATCTGCAGCATCTTGGCGTCCGCCGGCTCCTGGCTCGTGGCCGCTGCCAGCTCGTTGATCTGTTACTGGGCTCGTGTGTGTGGTGTGTGTGGTGTGTGTGGTGTACCTGCGCCAGTTCGAGCGGTCCCCGGTTGACGGTGGTGCCGATGCAGCCCTGCAGCACCATCTGCAGCATCTTGGCGTCCGCCGGCTCCTGGCTCGTGGCCGCTGCCAGCTCGTTGATCTGTTACTGGGCTCGTGTGTGTGGTGTGTGTGGTGTGTGTGGTGTGTGTGGTGTACCTGCGCCAGTTCGAGCGGTCCCCGGTTGACGGTGGTGCCGATGCAGCCCTGCAGCACCATCTGCAGCATCTTGGCGTCCGCCGGCTCCTGGCTCGTGGCCGCTGCCAGCTCGTTGATCTGTTACTGGGCTCGTGTGTGTGGTGTGTGTGGTGTGTGTGGTGTACCTGCGCCAGTTCGAGCGGTCCCCGGTTGACGGTGGTGCCGATGCAGCCCTGCAGCACCATCTGCAGCATCTTGGCGTCCGCCGGCTCCTGGCTCGTGGCCGCTGCCAGCTCGTTGATCTGTTACTGGGCTCGTGTGTGTGGTGTGTGTGGTGTGTGTGGTGTACCTGCGCCAGTTCGAGCGGTCCCCGGTTGACGGTGGTGCCGATGCAGCCCTGCAGCACCATCTGCAGCATCTTGGCGTCCGCCGGCTCCTGGCTCGTGGCCGCTGCCAGCTCGTTGATCTGTTACTGGGCTCGTGTGTGTGGTGTGTGTGGTGTGTGTGGTGTACCTGCGCCAGTTCGAGCGGTCCCCGGTTGACGGTGGTGCCGATGCAGCCCTGCAGCACCATCTGCAGCATCTTGGCGTCCGCCGGCTCCTGGCTCGTGGCCGCTGCCAGCTCGTTGATCTGTTACTGGGCTCGTGTGTGTGGTGTGTGTGGTGTGTGTGGTGTACCTGCGCCAGTTCGAGCGGTCCCCGGTTGACAGTGGTGCCGATGCAGCCCTGCAGCACCATCTGCAGCATCTTGGCGTCCGCCGGCTCCTGGCTCGTGGCCGCTGCCAGCTCGTTGATCTGTTACTGGGCTCGTGTGTGTGGTGTGTGTGGTGTGTGTGGTGTACCTGCGCCAGTTCGAGCGGTCCCCGGTTGACGGTGGTGCCGATGCAGCCCTGCAGCACCATCTGCAGCATCTTGGCGTCCGCCGGCTCCTGGCTCGTGGCCGCTGCCAGCTCGTTGATCTGTTACTGGGCTCGTGTGTGTGGTGTGTGTGGTGTGTGTGGTGTACCTGCGCCAGTTCGAGCGGTCCCCGGTTGACGGTGGTGCCGATGCAGCCCTGCAGCACCATCTGCAGCATCTTGGCGTCCGCCGGCTCCTGGCTCGTGGCCGCTGCCAGCTCGTTGATCTGTTACTGGGCTCGTGTGTGTGGTGTGTGTGGTGTGTGTGGTGTGTGTGGTGTACCTGCGCCAGTTCGAGCGGTCCCCGGTTGACGGTGGTGCCGATGCAGCCCTGCAGCACCATCTGCAGCATCTTGGCGTCCGCCGGCTCCTGGCTCGTGGCCGCTGCCAGCTCGTTGATCTGTTACTGGGCTCGTGTGTGTGGTGTGTGTGGTGTGTGTGGTGTGTGTGGTGTACCTGCGCCAGTTCGAGCGGTCCCCGGTTGACGGTGGTGCCGATGCAGCCCTGCAGCACCATCTGCAGCATCTTGGCGTCCGCCGGCTCCTGGCTCGTGGCCGCTGCCAGCTCGTTGATCTGTTACTGGGCTCGTGTGTGTGGTGTGTGTGGTGTGTGTGGTGTGTGTGGTGTACCTGCGCCAGTTCGAGCGGTCCCCGGTTGACGGTGGTGCCGATGCAGCCCTGCAGCACCATCTGCAGCATCTTGGCGTCCGCCGGCTCCTGGCTCGTGGCCGCTGCCAGCTCGTTGATCTGGACATAATTATACATATACATATGCACGGATGACGGAAGGGAGAGGATATGGCAATATGAATTAGGCCTGTGCCACCCAATTAGGCATGACGTCACAAAGTGGGCGGGGCTTAGTTCCCATTCCGTACTTCACCTTCGATTGATGCACTCGTCTGCTTGCGAAACGAATTACGTGAATTTCTTGTAAATTTAGTGTTCGGAAAATGAAATGTTGTATGCCGCTTTGTTCCAACCACTCAGATCGCTCCGGCGAGACTGCTGAAAAGTTTTCTTTTCACGTGTAAGTAATTTATATTCACGTAAATTGGTAAATTGTGTTTCAAAATTTGTGATAAAGAGATAATGTCTCTATTGGACACCAGAGGGCGTAGCTAAAATGATTGAAAATGAATAAAATTAGAGCATTTGTGAGCTTCTACGCTTGTTAGTAACAATTTTCATATAATAGCGAATAAAACACTTACAAAGTTACATGTAATTACAGTTAAAACGTTAATATTCGTCTAAAATACAACCCAAAAAAGTTCATGAATATTTTGCGCGGAGGACGAAAAAGAGGCTTAATTTAGATTGCCATTATCCTCTCCCCTCTATTATCCGTGAAATTTTGACATCTAGCAGGCAATCGTGAAGCAATATAGATAGCTACATACTTTTTGGGTATAAAGTGTGGAGTGTGGAACAGTGATGTTTCATCCTTATTTGTCGGGAGATTCACCAATTTACGTTCGGATTTCCATAAATGAATAGACGGGCATAAAATCATAAATAAGTTGCATCACATGTTTTGATTAGAAAATTAAATTAATTATATAAGAAGGTAAGTCATACATATATGCATAAAAGAGAAGATTATGCACCTGTGATAGGGATAATTGTTTGTACTACATTGTATAGGTATCTTATTAGTTTAATATAAGAAAACTATAATAATATGTCATTGCTTTACTTTTTTAGTTCTGAACGAATATACACTAGAGCTACTTAGAGAATAGTTTTCTTTGACCCATACCTGCTCGCCACGGCCCTCTCGCCACTGTCGCCACGACAATAATCAGTGTAAACCGCACTTATCGACTTTTCACGAAATAAACCTTTTGGGAAAAAAAAAACTCCTTACTTTTATGTAAGTGGCAACACTGGACCGGATTTAGAAACTAGTTTATTAGACATGCAAATATCTCAATAAAAATTGGTTTCTTTTCTAGATTCCCAACGGATGCCGAAAATAGACAAATATGGCTTAGGGCTTTAAAAAGAGAGGCAGGATGGGTCCAATTTATAATAAAAGTTTTTTTTTTGTTTCGATGATCCTCACAATTCGTACAAGTAGGTACTTATTATGACTTTCAGAGATCAGACTACTCGCATGCGTTAAGTTGCTTATGATTTTTTTGGTTAATTTATTTTTCGCGCATATTTCTAACGATAAAAAAAAAAATTTACAAATATTGATTAACAAGTTTTGAAACTACAGCTATGCAAAGTAGACTCGAAACGCTACTTTCGAAAAATTATTTCTAGAATAACTTTGACCAGGGAGATCAAATATAGCAACATGTTATATTATTTGTAATCTACTCATGATTCCCTGTCATTTGATACCCCACATGGCATGTTTATTTTTTTATCTTTTTTTTGGCCGGCATTTTGGATTGCAGGTAAAAGGAGTAATTTTTCGAACTGCTAATAGCGATTTTAGGATTCAGCAATGTCCAAAACCCCCAAAAAGCACTATTAGCAACTTGTTACAAGATTTGCTTATCACCTCAAAAACTAGAGCGATAGGTATTTCAATTCCTTTCCTAGTCTAGACAGCGATTTTAAAGTTTTCGAGGTGCCGCAGCCGCCCTAAGATAGGAAATATACGCCCGATTTGAGACCCCATACGACAACACGCATGGTTCTTAATTATGAGTACGGCCCTGTATGCTTGCTTGACATCCTATGAAAATGGACAAGCCTATTCGTATTTAGGACTTCAGTAATTTGAAACTTAATTTATACGGGTATAATACAACCCAATGATTGTTTTACAGGTTTTGTACTATACTTTCTTGTTGTTACATCCGTTTATAAATAGCATGACAGGATATTAATAAAATTTAATCGAAAATAATGGACTTGCCTGCTCATTTCCAAATAAGTTGGACAAGCTTATTATTTCAATTGAAGTTTTTTGTAACTAAATTACAAGTAAACACAACAGGAATGCTTGTCTGACACAGGTATTATACTACGCTTTCTTATTGTTGCATCAGACATATAAAAAATGATGATATTATATTAATATTTTTATCGTAGAAAATAAACTTGCCTGCTTTGCTCTGTAAACGGATTTTTTAGGGTTCACTATGAAAAATAAAAACTATATTTTTCTTGAAAGTTTTTTACTAACTGTTTTTCAATAGTCAAAGCTACTCCACAAAATGATCTTTCCATAATCAATAGTCAATCAATGGACATCCATGGACCAGAGCTACCCATGGCCGGTGATGGCCGGTCGTTCCTTGCTTGCTTGCTTATCGTGTGGGTTTCGAGGTTAACCTACCTGACAAACCCTGGTGTCGGAATTATAGATCGATAGGGCTCCTATACTATACTAATCCGTAAATAGTAGCCGGGACCAATAGTTTTACGTGCCATCCGAAGCACGGAATCGTCTTTCTTTTCGGACAATCAGGTGACTCAGCCTGCAATGTCCGAATCAAAGTGAGGAACACACTTAGGCATTATTTAAACTGTCAACGTCAGTCAATATTCTGTGCCGTTAAAAACAAGGCCATGCTTGATTGAAGCCTTGTTGTAACGGTGCCGTTTTTTGAGCGGCGATCGTATATCTGTATAGCGATTTTCGGATTCAGCAATGTTTGAAACCCAGGGAAAGCACTCTTAGCAACTTGTCACAAGATTTGCTTCTGTCAATCAGATTTTAATTCCTAGTCGATATGGAGTAGGTACAACCCGTTGAGTAATAATCACGAAATTAGTCATCTATAATATTATTATATATCAAAATAAGTCTGAAAAGTATAAATTTGATATTTATTTTTATTAAAAACTTAGAAACAAACTCTTACGGAACCCTCGCTAACTCGCACTTGGCTTTTAACTAAATTCTTCACTAAGCGTCACCTAGGGGTGGGTAGCGATATTTTCACGAAGCAAGCCAAGTGTGTTTTTTGGCTGTAATTCGGCTTCTTGCCAACAGGCGGAGTGTCAAAAAATAGGCGGAGCCACGTTTCCCGCGTCCCCCGCTTCCCATCACTTCCACCCCGCGCATCGCCACAACGAAAATGTATGAGAATGTCCCTATTGGCATCTCCTCTCTTTTCCGTCCTCCGTGTACATATGGTTTCAGTTCGGAAATTTATTTAAAATCCATAGAAACGTAATGTAAGGCACCTATTACACTGGTGACAGAAGACAAAAGACGAAAGGGACGCAGTTATGCGTTAGAATGAGATACAAATACACCGCGTTTACTCTGGCGCATAACTGCGTCCCTTTCGTCTTCTGTCTTTGACTACTGTGAAATAACAGCCTAAGGCACCCCATCATGTCAACGTCTGAGTGATTTGGTACTACGATATTTTTGTTTTCCGTCAGCGAAACTAACATGACATTTGGAGCATAACACCTACATCATTATTACTATCATCGTCATTTTCATTAGTATATCTAAATGCTCTTGTAATTTAAAGATACATACATATATACATAAAGTCACGCCTTTTTCCCGGAGGGGTAGGCAGAGAGATTTAAAGATAATTCGGTATTATTTAAAGTGCTTTATTTCTCTACCTTTTACTTGACACTGGCATGAAGGTAAAAACTAGTGATACAAAAAAGAAAAAAAGCACAACACCCCTCCCCGCACCTCAGCTAGTTGACAGAATTCGTTTCTTTAAGATTTACATGTAGGTATATTACGCCTCTATAGTGTTTAATACTCTTTGTTAAACAAACATACATACATACTTTGCAAGTTTAACAAAAGCTTTTAAAATACATCATACTAGCTTTCCGCCGCAGCTCCACCTGCGTTAACAGATTTTCCCGTGGGAATGAGGAATTTTCCCGCAGTAAAAGGTAGCCTATGTTACTCAGGGTGAATGTAGCTTTCTAATGGTGAAAGAATTTTTGAAATCGGTTCAGTAATTTTTCAGTTTATTCATTACAAACATACCCACTCACAAAAATACAAATGTTTCCTCTTTATAATAAAAGGGATAGTATTTAACCGTACCTCAAATTATTATCTTGTTCCACCTAAATATCTTCACCAAATTATACTCTTGTTCCACCTAAAATAGTAATTGTGCATGAGACTTGAGACTTCTTGAGTTATCAACTTTGAAAAATTCAAAACTACGGCGGTCGCCGGCCGCTGCCGCGGCACGCTCGCTCCGCTCGCTCGGCTCCCTCCGCTCTGTTATTGACATCAGTCTAACCTAACCTAACCAACCGATTTGATTCTGGGTAGATTTGTTTTTTTTTGGCGGGGGGCTGCGCCCCCCCCCGTCCCCCCGCTTCGTTTCACGCCCTTGAATATTTGGTGCAAGATTAGTATTTTTAGTGCACAAGTAATATATTTGTTGTAAGATTCGATTTTTTGGTTAACAGAAAATTATATTCCTAATAAAAGTATTACTTAAGTACATCTAAATTAATACAATCTAAAAAAAGTTGAATGTTAGTAAACAAAAGCAAAATCTCTCAGGTTGTAACTCAGCCTATCAAACTGCACAACTTTTATTCTAAACTTTTCTGTAATCGCTTTTTTTGTACAAATCTTTTACAAAACAAACCCATCAGCTGGTCGAGTCAAAATAATATTGTTGTAAGAAAGTCAATTTATACAATTTCAGAATAATAATTAATTAGGAAATAAACCTGAATTCAATCTTTGAAATTACCTTTTTTTGTATGTCTTCTATTGCCACTTCAATAGGTGACAGGATAATCTGCGCTCTTTGTACTACCTAGAAAAGATTAAATAAAAATCACTTCACATATCTTTTAAATTTGTATTTGCGATGGATGCGATGAATATATGTGACGTTCCACATGCAAAGGTACTTTATGGTCGGTATTGAGTTATGCATATCCCTGTAATCAGCAACTAATTAAATAAACAAATAAGGTACCTTTTCACGTGGAACGTCACAAATAATTTATCATATCTTTATTTTGTATAAAACGGACGGTGTATATTGTGTGGTGGTGGTGTGTGTGTGTGTACCTGTATGCGCGTCTTGACGTATGGGAAGTGGTGCGCGGTGGTGAGTATGGTCTTGCGCTTGCACTGCTCCGCGATGTCTCCGTGCGCGCGCCCGTCTGCCGTGAACGGGGTCGCGTACATGAATCGCTCTGAAAATTAACGCCAGAACCTTAGAGAATAAATATACATAGAGCACACGCATCGCTCCGCTGCCTTTATGTCAAGCGTAAGCAGATGTTGTATGGGCGGTGACATCAATAACATTTTCTTTTTGCATTTGTTCCTCGAGTCATGTTTGCAACTTATCACTGCACATTTTAAAATGTTCTCCTATTAAATTACTTGTTTTCATCGGGAAAAACAATCAGCTCCGATAACCATTTGATACTAAACGAACGCGCTGAAGATATTCGGACTGTTCATATCCGTGCTTACGTGCGTCCGTGCGATGGTTGTATTTGTACATTTTAGCACAACACATGACTTTCTGGTATTTGAATTGGAATTTTTTTTAAAATTCAGAAACGCAAGCATAGGATACCTAAAATAACGCAAGGCAGCGGTACGGAAGAGCTGGAACGCACTGAGCGAGCGTTGCATTATGACGTGACGTGACGCGCATTGAACGCGGACCGGTCGTCGCGCTCTCACTTTAAAATTCTCTATCTTGGAAACTAATTGACGTATCGAAATAATTCTTTCACTAGTATTTTTTATTTTAAACTGAGAATATAGAAAGGTAACATTCAAAATTGATTGCAACTTACTGATGTTATAGTTCCTGTCGTAGTGTGTTACTCGCTTCCTGAGCTCGTGAGGTTCGAAGTAAGGCTCCACGTATGTGATCTGTTCAATATGTATACAATTTTAGATAGTGTTCATTTGAACATAACAAGAGAACAAACAACTTGTGAATGAGGAAAGGACAATACTTAAGGTGCGCTTACACGGGCAACTAAAATTGCTCAATTCCAGTCAATTCTCGTCAACTATGACGTCACGACCACATCAGGCAATTTACGGCAACGGCGACAAGCATCAATATAGGGCAATACAAAATTGAGCGATATGGAGCGATATGGAGCGATATCGAGCCCTACTTCCACCCGACCTCTCGCTTTCCCCGCGGAAGCAAGACGGCAAGCCGCAAAACAAACAAGTGCGAACGAGATACATACAAAAATTGCCTGGAATTTCCAAGCCCATTGGAAATTCAGCAATTCGTATCTGCGACATTGAGCAATATGAAATATCTGGAGCAATTAAAAGCAATTCGCCGAAATAATTGCCGCAATTTATTGAAATTGCTCCATATTGCTCCACTTATTGCTCCAGATCGCTCCATTCGTGTTGCCGAGCAATTATTGCCCGGAATTGCCCTCGTGTAAGGGCACCTTTATACTAACACGGAAGAGCGTCGCAATCCCATCACAAGTGTCTCTGACTACTTACTGGGAAGTCTCGTTTTATGTGAAAGAAAAATTTTGAAAAAAAAAACAAATAAAAATCTTAGCCGTTTCTGAGACACTTTATAAGCTGTAGTAGTAGTAATAGTATTAACATTTTAGTAGCAGTAGTGTAGTGCGTAGAGCGTCGGTGGCCAAGTGGGTAGGACCGTTGACTTCCATTCAGAAGTTCGCGGGTTCAACCTCGGCACGTACCAATGTGTTTTCGATTTTCGAATTCATATGTACGTTTATCAGACGCTCTTACGGTGAATGAAAACATCGTGAGGAAACCTGCACACACTTACGAAGTAATTCAAGGGTTGTGTGTGATGTTGACCAACCCGCACTGGGCCAGCGTGGTCCAGCTATTCACCCTGACTTCAGTAGGCCTACTATGTAATTAGCGACAGGCTCGAGAAGCTGTCAAACGCGACATATTGACAGAACTGCTATGGCTCTAATGTCACTATGTCGCGTTTGACAGCTTCTCGAGCCTGTCACTACTTACATAGTAGGCCTACAGGGTAAGCTCGAGCCCCTCGGTGGGGACAGTGGTACCTGTATGTGTGCCTTGTCTGGGTCGAGCGTGGCGACGTCTACGATGTTGGAGTCCTTTATTATCACCACGTTCTCGGCGCCGAAACGCTGACCGTAGAAGTTCTGCAATACAAAAATACAATAATAAAATAACAATGCATTTTATTCATTTTATATCATGTTTCATGATAACATGTACTGCTTAAGACCTACGCAATCGATATTTAAATTTGTGATGATTTCAAAATGTCTGGTTTAGACTCCTGTACCAAGTATTTTTTAATGAAAAGTCCGTGAAACTTCTGTACTGTATATTCTACTGATATTATAGGTCTACCAGAATCTGATGGCAAAAAAAGTTAAAAAAATAGCGATTTTCATATGTAAACAAAAAACAAGTCACCTGTCAACTGAAATTTCGACGAATTGTTTTTAGTTTGGCTTCAAATTTCCTTTAAAAAGTGGTGAAAATGTTGAAGAAACCTTGCTAGCGTCAATTTCTTTTCTCCCTTTTTGCCATCAGATTCTGGTAGACCTATATAATATATTTTGTGGTAATATAAGTAATGATGGATGTGGTATTAACCTCAAGTCGTGTGAATATCTCGGGCAGCTTGGTGAGTGCGTGTTCCTTGTAAATGAACTCTTCATTATCAAGGTCCCCGAAGCGCGCGCCGTAGAACGACACTCTGAAGTAGGTGCCGAATACGCGTTTACCGTGTAGTTGCTCTATGCGGGTGAACGCTTCGTTCAACTTGCTAGAATAAAAAAAATATGGGGTCATCTTACACACGGCCATCTGACCCCAAACTAGGCAGAGCCTGTACTATGGGTGACAGACAGCTGATATATAAATATACAACATACAGACACAAGGCAAACACAAGTGCTCATCACACGAATGTTTGCCCTGGGCGGGATTCGAACCCGCGACCCTTGTGCTTTGTTGGTAGACGTACTACCAACTAGGCTACGGAGCCGTTGATAAAAACAAAACTATGAAGAAACCTAAGGAGAAAAATGGGTGTGTAATATATGATATAAATTTAGATAAACTAACGTTCAAGTGCTATAATTTTATATGATCTAAAAACATTTAGTATAACGATTCAAATGATATAATGTACCATTAATATAATTTTATTTAGTATAATTTCACTTGGTATAACAGTTATTTCATATAATGTTCATACTAACTAATAATTATATGTCATAACGGACAATTTATATAAAATTTAGAAGACATAATAAACTTTTCGTATAATGCCTGATTTGTACTCAAAAGTAAACGACCGCAGATACTTTGTATTTTTTGACACATGCAAGCATCCAGGCATGCAAACGTGCGAACAAGCAAGCTTGCAAGCAATCTTGCAAGCAATCATGCAAGCAAGCATGCAAGCAAGCAAGCAAGAAAGCACGCAAGCAAGCAAGCAAGCATGCAAGAAAGCAAGCATGCAAGAAAGCAAGCATGCAAGAAAGCATGCAGGGATGCATACATGTCAACCTAACCCGAAGGGTATGGCGGAATCGAGTGGGCTCGCTACGCTCGCCTCACTCGTTTTCGCCATACCCTTCAAACCTAACCTATCCAAGTCGGTGTGCCCCGGATTTCCGTGCTCGCTACGCTCGCACCCGCCCTGAATTACGGTGCCCTAATTTAAATTGTACTTTAATATAATAATTATGTTTTTTTTTTTTAATAAAAATAATCTGGCATTTTATATCAAATGATCATTATATCTTATGATTATTAGTTGAAATAAAGGTTATGTGACATGAATGTTATATGAAATGAGTGTTATACTAAATGTTTTTATAAAAACTGAACTTTATACCAAATGAACTTTATATGAATTAAAATTATAGCTTATAAACGTTATCCCAAATGAGTGTTATATGAAAATTACGTTATGTCTTTTGAAATTATATTATCTGTTTTTATACGAAATGAACCGCACCCGAGAAGAATAATTAACTATACGTAAAGACTGACCAAAGAAATAAAAAACCTCGCCATATTGCGGAATTACAATGGAACTAATGTTATAGACATAGACAATTATTTTTTGGCATATACACACAATACAAAATTAACATAAAACAAAACAAGAAACAGGAATTAATAAAAAAAAGAAAATAATGGAAATTGTTGCCATAAACATAAAAATAATACACGCGCCGCCCCCAGAGCAGGTTTTTTATATCTTTGGTCAGGCTTTACATACATATATTAAGACATTTCTCTTTTCTGTAACGGGGCGTACACACGGTTAAATTAAAAAATTACCCAATATTACGAACATATTATTTTATACCCATTTTGATATTTATCAATGGTTGAATATAACAAATTGTATAATTCTTTTGTTTTGCTTCGTACCTGTGTATGTTAGCGAGTTTCTTGTAATCCCTGTGTTCCTCGGCGATGGGTATGAGCACTTTGTACACTTCATTAACGGTCTCGTACATTCCCGCGGTCATCAGCTCGCTCGCCGCGTGTTCAAGCAAAGCCTGCGCACATAACGTAACGGTATTACTGTTCGCAACTGACGCCATCTGTCAAAATTTATCAAAACTTGCTACAGCGCCATCTACCGGTGGAATGTTAGAACTGAATACTCTAGAGATGGCGTAGTGTCAGCGTAGTTTTCACCCAGAACGCTGTATCAGTGGTGTGCGACTCTCTTTAATATATTGAGTCATCATCATCATTAATTATTCCAATTGAATTTACCGCAATATGCTAACGCCAGCTTTAAACAGTCTTTAAAAGTTCTACTAGTACCACAGAAAACCAAATAGTAGTCCCTACAGAAGCTGCACTAGGCGACATAATTCATATAAATTGCAACCCTAGCTCCGTTATAATAAAGTGCAATTCAGATCGCACGGCGCTAGGCGAAAAGACGAAGTTGCTGCATCTCTCTCTCTCTCTCGCGTATTGCGCCACTCTACTAACACCTTTAAGGAATGGGGGATTGGGTCCGCAGTCGGCCCGAGTGGTAGGTGGTTATAGCGCTCAAGTACATGGAGTGACGGAGGCCTGCTCGTACTAACAACACCTATTGCCATCAAATTACCTGCAGCTCCAAATGTGTAACATAACAAGTACGGTAGTACTTAATAAATCCATGGATGTGTGCACACTTGTTCTACAACTAACGCCATCTATTGGATGACTTAAGAAGTTCTTACAACGCCATCTATCGGCAGCATATTACCTGCAGCTCTAAATGTGTGAGGTGGTGATGTAAAGTTTCAGCAGCTCTCATCAAAACGTCGTGTGTCACTTTTTGTAACAAAGCTGCAGAGCGTTCGCACGCGCTCATTTTTTTAACAACGAGCGCCACCTATCAGCTATGTCTAGAAGTTTTACTAACGCCATCTACTGGCAGCATATTACCTGCAGCTCCAGATGTGTAAGGTGGTGATGTAAGGTGTCAGCGCAGCTCTCATCCAGTGCGTTGTGTGTGACTTTCTCTAAGAGAGCCGCGCCGCGCCCGCCCGCACACATTTGTTCGGCGACCAAAGCCGCGCCGTGCACTAGGCACATGCCCGCTTCAGTGTGGTTTGAACGCTGGAGAGAATAATGCAACATCAATATTCTATTCTACTAGCTGTCAGCTCCGCGGCTACAATCACGTCAAGCAAATTTCCGAGGGAAAAAGGCATTTTTCTGCGAAAAAAAGTAGCTTATATCACACAAAAAATCATACAATGCTCAAACTCTGCAGCGACATGAAAGAAGGACAAACAAACGAACAATATATTTTCGCATTCGTCTAGACTAGCGTCTTTCAAACTCCGCGTCGACGCGATGCCAGTGCTGCGTTTTTTTGTGAACACGACATTTTTTGTTTCATTCGCCTTGCTGCCTAATACTGCCTATGATTGTATGCCTTTCGGCCAGCGCTGGTGTCGCCTCGACGCTGCGTGGATGCTGGAAAGACGCTAGTGTAGAGGGTCTCTCTGAATATCAATATTGATAAAAAATTACTGAAGATGACGAAAAATTGTCTTGTACTCGGAAACTTCCGAAAAAAAGTATTGTGAACTATAACATTTCTGCCACTGTAATTTTTAGTTTTCCGGTCAAGGTTTAATTTTAAATAAAGCCAATTATACTACCCTTCAGGTAACAACGCCCGTACTCGCCGGCGGGGGGATAGTTAGAGACCCCTCAGGCGTCGTCTTCTTTACGATGTTCTTCAGTATTAACGCGTTAGGCCTAGGTCAGAGGCTCCTCTCGAGCCGCCCCTAATCGCATTGGTACATGACTTTTTGGGGTAGTCTTCCGCTCCCTCGCAAGTCCGGCGAAGCTTGATACGTCGTACTTTTTTCGACACAAGCATGGTCCAAGAAAACAAGGTCTAACCGGTAGACCACGTAACGGACACAAGCCTACGTCATTTTGCGCAGTTCATCTTTGTCTATTACACGCATTCGACAAGGATAAATAGGCAAAATGACGTAGAAATGATGTAGGCTCGCGTCAATCACGTGGTCTAATGGTTAGACCTGTTTTCTTAGACCATGGACACAAGCATAGGTCAATTAAAAAAACAGCCAATTATACTTAAGTGTACTCACCTCCATGTGTTTCTGCGCCATGTTGTTGAGCCAGGTGAGGCGCAGGTCGGGGGAGTGCTGGTACCCTCTAGCGATGCGGTGCATCAGGTCCAGCAGCATCTCGGGGTCCGAAGCGAACTCCTTCATCTTCACAGTGTCCGATAGGATCATGTGCAGGTTGAACACCAGGTCCTTCACCTGGGAGTTGACGGGTGGATTTATACATGTAAAAATTCCGTAGACTACCGGTAGCTAACCAAATTTTTGGTCAGTGTTGCCACCTTGCAAATAATTAAATAATTAATTTTGTTTACCTAACCTTTTTTATTCATTTAGACTTATTTGGCGATTTCAAGGAAACAATTTGATAACAAAAATTCGATTTTCTAGTGGCTTATAAAGCAAACTTAGTGATTTAATTATTTGGAAGGTGGCAACACAGATAGAAAATTTGGTTAGCTACCGGTAGTTTACGGATTTTTTACATCTATAGGTGGATTACTGTAATACTTAGAGAATAAATATACATAGAGCACGCACATCGCTTCGTTGCCTTTATGTCAAGCGTAAGCAGATGTTGTATGGGCGGTGAAATCAATATCATTTTTCTTTTTGGATTTGTTCCCCGAGTCATGTTTGCAACTTATCACTGCACATTTCAAGATGTTCTCCTATTAAATTATTTACCGGGAAAAACAATAAGCTCTGATAACCATTTGATACTAAACAAATGCGCTGAAGATATTCGGACTGTTCATATCCGTGCTTACGGTTCATACTCGATTAGGCGTACTCTATCCCTCCCATAAATTTTTCTATTTATACTCTAAGCTGTAATATATATTACCATGGTCCAAGAAAACAAGGTCTAATACTCCAACCACATGATTGACAAAATCCTACGTCATTTTGCGCTGTTCATCTTTGTCTATTACACGCATTCGACAAGGATGAATATAGGCAAAATGACGCGCGAAAGCCTCAAACAAACATTATTGTAATATATAGTAAGTGGCTTAGAACTTTTCAAATAAGAGAAAAAGTTTATTGGTTTTTCAGAAGAATTATGTTTTTTTTATTACTAAAGAAATTTCTTCTTCTTTCTCAACCAGTTTGAACTCTCTTCAAGTGAAAAAAACTTATTTTTAATTATTAGGAATGTTAAGCAAATAGGTTTAAATTAAAAACTAACTAAACTTAAAAATCAAACTTTTCAGGGAAAAAGTTTTTTTCCTGTATTAATGAAGAATATCTATCGTTTTGACTACCAGACTTACTTGCACTATTATCACCCGTAACAAAAAATCTGTAGAAGTGAATAAGATTCAATAAATGTATTCCAAAAAAGAGAGGAGTTAATTTAATTTTAATTGAAAATAAGGAAATAGGTACCAAACATAATCGAGATACAGCAATGCAGGTAAGAAACAAATAAATTGGTGGAAAGTGTACATAAGAATTCATAACATTAGAGTGCAAATAAAAATATATAATTATAGGTCGTAGTGTAATTGATAACAATTTAAAGATGATTTAATAAATTGTAATGAAAGAATAAAAAACAATCATACTGCTTCCAACTTACGTCTCCTTTTTCTTCGTCACTCTACGTCAGAATATGAATTGGATATTTATCACATGTTAATGCATTTATTAAATTTATAAAACATTGTACAATGGACTTGGGTATATAAAACAAACGACATTTTGTCATTAAAGATGTGGACTATACACCGTAAAATTTAACTGTTTGTTTATCTGCAACATCACGGAACTGATAAACTTTCCCTTAGGAATATATATTGAAATCTGAAAATTTAAAATTTACTTGTCATTCAACGTAGCCGGTCACGTGAATTAAGATTATGTGAAAAGTTGTTTAGTTTCACGATGCTGCGGATAAACAGTCCATAACAACACCATCATAAACATCACCGTGTCGGTAGGCCCAATAAAAGGGTTCGACAGATTCCCAAACTAGCCGAGGCTGTTGATTGTAATGCCTCCTCTACACATAGACATATTCATCCGTCCGATTCCGTTCTTTGTCGGTCTTTGTGTCACGAATCAAAGGGTTTCAGCCCGCTGCCGACGCATCAGTGTCATCGGGAAGCGAGTGACATGCGTTCTTTTAGCAGTCACCTACTTTTATTCATTATTTATCTTTAACTGGTAAAAATGACTAACGTCATAACTATTTGCGTGCCTGCATACGTCTTGCACTACCAACAGATGTGTGGGCCTGGGCACCCATGGAGATTCAAAAATCTATTTTACCATAGTGAAAATAAAACGTTGAAGTTAGTAAAAATCACATATTACATTACGATTCCAGTGCACTACGTTACCGCAACGAAAATACGACCGTAACGGGGGAGAATAACATTGTAATTAGGAGTTTACACATGTGTGTCAGACTCAAGTCCGGTGAAGCTTGATCCGTCGTACCTTTTCGACTCAAGCATAGGTCAATAAAAAAAAAAAGTGTGTCAGACAGTCCCTAGTCTTAAATGCGCCATTGTACGACGCGCTAAATCTAGAACCTGTTATAAAATAAATAAATATGTGGACCATCTCACACACGGCCATCTGACCCCAAACTAGGCAGAGCCTGTACTATGGGTGTCAGACAGCTGATATACATACATATATAAATATACAACATCCAGACAAGGCAAACACAAGTGCTCATCACACGAATATTTGCCCTGGGCGGGATTCGAACCCGCGACCTCGTGCTTCGTAGGCAGATATACTACCAACTAGGCTACGAGGCCGTCTAGTATGTCAGACAGTCCCTAGTCTTAAATGCGCCATTGTACGATACGCCAAATCTAGAACCCACAGAACATTTAAAAGAGGTTAGAATGGCGATAATGCGCCGTCCGTATGAAATCCGGTGTCGCCGATTCCACCCCACCTTTCACCTCCACTACATCTGTACTTCAATAAAGATGAAGTTTACGCACATATTTGCAATTTCAAATCTAGCCAATCATAGCGCCGCTCAATCACGCGATTTCAAATGGAAACGAATCATACGCATGCACGCATACCGATGTACATTTTTATAGCTATGTGTGAGTTAGACAGCGCGATCGCGTCTTTGCGTGGAGTATGAGCGTTTGCTCATAGTCTTGGCGCGCCGGCCCCGCCCACAGCGCCGCCCTAACCTCTTTTAAATGTTGTGTGCTAGAACCTGTTACAAATGAATGTCAACAATCACCTGTTCAGGGAACGATGTGTCCTGCAGTTCGGTGTCGTGTTCCGCGTACACGAGGATGGTCTTGAGCGCGCGCCGCAGCGACTCCTCGCTGAAGGTGGTGGAGGTACCCACCAGCGACGACAGCGACATCGTCACTTGCATCTTCACGCGGCTGAAGTTCTGAAGAAGATGATAATTAACAAGATATAATACAATACTGAGGTGTGGAATTTGTGACGTCAACTGCACAAATGTACATTATCATGTTCCTCGTTGTTAACAGCTCATATATGTCCCAACCGAGGGGCTCGAGCCTACCCTGATACCAGGGTGAATAGGCCTTAGTTGACCACGCTGGCCCAGTGCGGGTTGGTCAACTTCACACACAACCTTTGAATTTCTTCGCAGGTGTGTGCAGGTTTCCTCACGATGTTTTCCTTCACCGTAAAAGCGTTGAATAAACGTACATATGAATTCGAAAATCGAAAACACATTGGTACGTGCCGAGGTTTGAACCATCGAACTTCGGAACGGAAGTCAACGGGCCTAGCCACTTGGCCACCGACGCTCTCCTCTCCTCTGAAGTTCTGTTACGCCACGGTAGGACAAGATTACAACACTAAATCAAAAAAATTAATAACCCCCGACACAAAACGGTTACTTGATCCTTTCAACAACTAGAATAGAGCTGATAATCTTCAAATAGCTGAAGATATTTTCTTGGATCATAGCTAAGAACACTCTCGACTGTGACACCTTGCAAACAAAAAAAACTAGATCAAAATCAGCGCATCCGTTTAGGAGCTACGATGCCACAGACATACAGACAGACTCACACGTTAAACTTATAACACCCCTCTTTTTCGTCGGAGGTTAATAAATACAATACTGAGGTATGGGATTTGTGACGTAAACGGTATGTTTACAAATACATAATACACAATCATATGAAAAAAAAAAATCACAAAATCTGTCCTTTACGAGGTTTTCTCAGCCGGGTGACGATATACCAAATTTCAGCGATATCGTTACAGCTGTTTCCGAGATCACAGAAATAAATTTATAAATAAATATACAATTATTGCTCATTTGAAGATATAATCATGTATTCGTACGTAACCGTGTGTGGAGGCAAAGGGAAGATCTTCCTTGAGGCATGGTGGTAAAACCGGGGAACGGCGTCCAACTGTACTTCGTTGGAACTTGTATTTGTTCAATGTCTTGCGAAAACTCTGATAGCGCGTTTCAGGCCTCGGCTTCTCATTGGTCGCTTTTCTAATGACGTAGTATGTGGCGCGCCGCCACATGTGTATCTGTGTGATGATGTATGAGTGTGTGTGTGATGTGTCCTCACGTTGCCGAGCTGGTAGTGCTGCCTCATGAGCGCGTAGAGCGTGGCGGAGGCGTGCGCGCGCGTGTGTGACGTCAGCGCGGCGCAGTGACGCAGCAGCACGCGGCAGATGTGTGTGTGTGTGTGATGTGTCCTCACGTTGCCGAGCTGGTAGTGCTGCCTCATGAGCGCGTAGAGCGTGGCGGAGGCGTGCGCGCGCGTGTGTGACGTCAGCGCGGCGCAGTGACGCAGCAGCACGCGGCAGATGTGTGTGTGTGTGTGATGTGTACTCACGTTGCCGAGCTGGTAGTGCTGCCTCATGAGCGCGTAGAGCGTGGCGGAGGCGTGCGCGCGCGTGTGTGACGTCAGCGCGGCGCAGTGACGCAGCAGCACGCGGCAGATGTGTGTGTGTGTGTGATGTGTCCTCACGTTGCCGAGCTGGTAGTGCTGCCTCATGAGCGCGTAGAGCGTGGCGGAGGCGTGCGCGCGCGTGTGTGACGTCAGCGCGGCGCAGTGACGCAGCAGCACGCGGCAGATGTGTGTGTGTGTGTGATGTGTACTCACGTTGCCGAGCTGGTAGTGCTGCCTCATGAGCGCGTAGAGCGTGGCGGAGGCGTGCGCGCGCGTGTGTGACGTCAGCGCGGCGCAGTGACGCAGCAGCACGCGGCAGATGTGTGTGTGTGTGTGATGTGTACTCACGTTGCCGAGCTGGTAGTGCTGCCTCATGAGCGCGTAGAGCGTGGCGGAGGCGTGCGCGCGCGTGTGTGACGTCAGCGCGGCGCAGTGACGCAGCAGCACGCGGCAGATGTGTGTGTGTGTGTGATGTGTACTCACGTTGCCGAGCTGGTAGTGCTGCCTCATGAGCGCGTAGAGCGTGGCGGAGGCGTGCGCGCGCGTGTGTGACGTCAGCGCGGCGCAGTGACGCAGCAGCACGCGGCAGATGTGTGTGTGTGTGTGATGTGTACTCACGTTGCCGAGCTGGTAGTGCTGCCTCATGAGCGCGTAGAGCGTGGCGGAGGCGTGCGCGCGCGTGTGTGACGTCAGCGCGGCGCAGTGACGCAGCAGCACGCGGCAGATGCCCGACTCCTCGCCGCAGCACGACCAACCCAACTGCGGTCACACCATTTAATACAACATACGTCACATCACACTGAGTATAAGATGCATAACGACGAGTAAAATATGCGTCATACCATGGTCTAAGAAAACAAGGTCTTACAAGAAGACCACGTGATTGACACAAGCCTACGTTATTTTGCGCTGTTCATTCTTGTCTATTACACGCATTCAACAAAGATGAATAGGAAAAATGACGTAGGCTCGTGTCAGTCACGTGGTCTTCTTGTTAGATAGACCTTGTTTTCTTGGACCATGGGTTACACCATCCAATACAACATAAAGCTTGACCAAAGTAATATGAAACCTGCTCTGGGGGCGCCACGTGTATATTTTTACGAAAATAACAACAATTGCCCTTATAAAATTAGTTCCGTTGAAATTCCGCAATATGGCGAGGTTTTATATTTATTTCTTTGGTCGGGCTTTATGTCACATCACACTGAGTGTAACATGCATAACGACGAGTAAAATATGCGTCAAACAATGTATGAAATACGTTATGCTGAGTATAAGATGCGTTACACTGAATATAAGATGCGTCACACTGATTGTAAAAAACATAACGACGTATAAAATACATCATGCTGAGTATAAGATGCGTTACACTGAGTATAAGATACATGACGACGAGTAAAATATGCGTCAACAATGTATGAAATACGTCATGCTAAGTATAAGATGCGTTACACTAAATATAAAATATGTCAACCTAAGTGTATAATACATAACGACGAGTAAAATATGTGTCATGCTGAGTATAAGATGCGCTATACAAATTATAAGACATGTCATACTGAGTATGAGTCACGAAAAGTAAGGAGGCATTTCACTGGCGACAGCGACAAAAAACGAAATGGACGCAGTTATGCGCAAGAGTGAGCGTGGTGTATTTGTATCTCATTCTAACGCATAACAGCGTCCCTTTAGTCTTTTGTCTTTGTGCTAGTGAAATAGGTGTCTAAGAAATACGTCACACTGACTGAGTATAAAATGAGTCACGATGAGTATGCGATACTAACCCTTAGTATGAGCGAGCGCACGGCCGCGAACATGTGTTGCAGTACGGTAGTGCTCTGGTTGCGCTGTAGCGCGCGCAGCAACACTTGTAGCGCCGCGCTGCAGACACTCTGCCCGTACTCTAGGGTGCTACACGACTGCAAAATTAACAAAAACATGTATCATCGTTGCGCCTCTCCTTTGCTATGGGTTGCTTGGTCGGTAGAAATTTCTAGCTTAGGTTCATTTGTACACCTTTATTGTCGTTAACTGTATTTCTTGTAATTTATTACTGATTGAAATTCTAGGATACTATGTGACTGGAAAACAAAGAAAATCTTGTAAAGCCTGACCAAAGTAATAAAATACCTTCTCTGGGGGCGACTACGACTATGGCAACAAATTCCTTAATAAAATTAGTTCCATTGAAATTCCGCAATATGGCGAGGTTTTTTATTTCTCTGGTCGGGCTTTACAAAAGGTCAATTTCATCGGTCCAGTAGTTTTGGGAGGAATTTGGCTGTGATAAACACATAGATAGACACATGAGTATAAGAATAAGAATCATTTATTTGCGGGACATCACAACACAACAGAGAATACAAAAGTTAACAAGACAAAAAAAAAATCATGAAAAAAAAAAGAAAAAACAATTGAGTGATCCTATAACGGTTCAGTTTTGTTCTTTTTCAGGCAGGAAACCAGGCTCGTGTGTCACTTTGCAGGGCGCGTCCTTGCTGCATTTCTTTTTTCTTTTTTTTTGAATTGACCTATGCTTGTGTCGAAAAGGTACGACCAATCAAGCTTCACCGGACTTGGTTGCTGCAGCTCATGATATAGAGCAAGGTTGGTGTTTGTACCTGTACGATAGTGTGCAGCGCGTGCAGCACAGTGAGCGCCACTTCGGCAGACAGTAGCGCGGAGAGGTCCGGCTCGTGCGTGGCCGGGGAGCAGGGCGCGTCCTTGCTGCAGCTCATGATATAGAGCAAGGTTGGTGTTTGTACCTGTACGATAGTGTGCAGCGCGTGCAGCACAGTGAGCGCCACTTCGGCAGACAGTAGCGCGGAGAGGTCCGGCTCGTGCGTGGCCGGGGAGCAGGGCGCGTCCTTGCTCCCCCCGCCCCGCACCCAGTCCTTGCGCCACCGCTCGCGCTTGCACCCGCCCGCTGATGACACCGCTACAACATTGCCATTACATCAATTAAGGAAAATTTTACGCTGCACTATTCTGATCTAATTCTTATACGAGACTAGCGACCCGCCCCAGCTCCGCACGGGAAAATGGTTATTGTGGGTTATCCCTAAGTATATTATGCATGTATTATACATATAAACCTTCCTCTTGAATAGTGATTCAAGAGGAAGGTTTATATCTATTAAAAAAAAACGCATCAAAATCCGTTGCGTATTTTTAAAGATTTAAGCATACATAGGGACATAGGGACAGAGAAAGCGACTTTGTTTTATACTATGTAGTGATATGAAGTCTGATGTTTTCCATAAATAAATAAAATAAATGTTTACCTCCTTTCCTCCGCATGATGAAGTCGGACCTGGCGGAGCCCTGTCCGAGGATCACGTCCTCCAGCTTGGCCTTGATGTCGGTGGTCTTGCGCACGTTCTGTTGCGTGCACTTCATTATCTCCTTGCGACCCTGCGGGTATTCAAATACGAGTATATACCATGTTTATACAGGTTATAAATACATTTATTTAAAGTTTAGTGGTGTAGTAGTCATACTAATATTATAAAGAGCATGGTCTAAGAAAACAAGGTCTAACCGTTAGACTACGTGACTGACACAAGCCTACGTCATCTTGCGCTGTTCATGCTTGTCGAATGCGTGTTAATAGACAAGGATGAACAGCGCAAAATGACGTAGGCTTGTGTCAGTCACGTGGTCTAACGGTCACGTGGTCTAATGGTTAGACCTTGTTTTCTTAGACCATGATAAAGAGGAAAGATTTCTATTTTTGTATGTGTGTGTGTGTATGTTTGTAAAGAATAAACTCAAAAACTACTGTGCGGATTTCAAAAATTCATTCACCATTAGAAAGCTACATTCACCCTGAGTAACAAAGGTTACCTTTTACTGCGGGAAAATGCCTCATTCTCACGGGAAAAACTGTTAATGCGGGCGGAGCCGCGGCGGAAAGCTAGTGCGTAATAAACGTGTGTAATTGTGTTTTACACTCATGTGGCTGTTTGATATGTGTGGGTGTGTTATACACGTGTGTAGCTGTATGAACTGTTTCTGGGTGTCCATATACATTCGTGGATGTTTTATACACGAGTGTGACTGTGTTAAACATTGTGTGTGGCTGTAATATACAGTTGTGTGTTTGTGTTATACACGTGTGGCTGTTATACACGTGTGTATTATATATGTGGCTGTGTTACGTGTGTGGCTGTTATACATGTGTGGCTGTGTTATACACGTGTGTGTTAAATATTAGGCTGTGTTACGTGTGTGGTGGTGTTATACATGTGTGTGTATGTATCATGCACGTGTGTGGCCGTGTACACTTGTGTATGTGTGTGTGTGTACTGTGGCATATGCTGGTGCGTGTGGCATGCATATGTCCGTCATGCTTTCTGCTTTCGTGCTGGCAGGCTCTTTTTGCGTTTCTAGCCTTTTAATTGTGAAAAGAAATATATATTTGAATTTGGTTGATACCTTGAGATGGCCGCAGCCCGCGTTGCGAGCCGGATGCCATTTTGCTATTCTAAAAGTTCTAATGTATTATTTCGTTGATAATAAACAAGATATTATAATAGTTATTTCGTTGTTTAATTTAGTTAGGGCACTCCCTCCACCATCTAGGTTCTAGGGCCTGTCTGCGTTAGTACGCGACTGTACCTTGTACTCTGTGCAGTGCACGGTGAGCTCGAGCAGGGCGAGCAGCGCGTGCAGGGGCGCGGGGGGCAGGTCGCGTGCAGCACGGACCGCTATATATATGTGTGTGTACCTTGTACTCTGTGCAGTGCACGGTGAGCTCGAGCAGGGCGAGCAGCGCGTGCAGGGGCGCGGGGGGCAGGTCGCGTGCAGCACGGACCGCTATATATATGTGTGTGTACCTTGTACTCTGTGCAGTGCACGGTGAGCTCGAGCAGGGCGAGCAGCGCGTGCAGGGGCGCGGGGGGCAGGTCGCGTGCAGCACGGACCGCTATATATATGTGTGTGTACCTTGTACTCTGTGCAGTGCACGGTGAGCTCGAGCAGGGCGAGCAGCGCGTGCAGGGGCGCGGGGGGCAGGTCGCGTGCAGCACGGACCGCTATATATATGTGTGTGTACCTTGTACTCTGTGCAGTGCACGGTGAGCTCGAGCAGGGCGAGCAGCGCGTGCAGGGGCGCGGGGGGCAGGTCGCGTGCAGCACGGACCGCTATATATATGTGTGTGTGTGTACCTTGTACTCTGTGCAGTGCACGGTGAGCTCGAGCAGGGCGAGCAGCGCGTGCAGGGGCGCGGGGGGCAGGTCGCGTGCAGCACGGACCGCTATATATATGTGTGTGTGTGTACCTTGTACTCTGTGCAGTGCACGGTGAGCTCGAGCAGGGCGAGCAGCGCGTGCAGGGGCGCGGGGGGCAGGTCGCGTGCAGCACGGACCGCTATATATATGTGTGTGTGTGTACCTTGTACTCTGTGCAGTGCACGGTGAGCTCGAGCAGGGCGAGCAGCGCGTGCAGGGGCGCGGGGGGCAGGTCGCGCGCGCACGCGTGCAGCACGGCCCGCTCCGTCCACTTCAGCACCCACGCCAGGCACATCAGCAGGTTGCGGCTCGTCTCGCTGTTCAGGGGCGGGCGCCCGTTCTGAAACACATTTTAGATAATACAAGGTGTCACAAAAGATTTATCTCTCCAGTCTATTATAGTCTCTTCAAACTTTTTAACCCAATGTCGAATGAGAGGAATGCTTGGCGCATCATTTAAGTAGCAAAAACGAAAACTGCAGAATTTTCTACGCACTACAGTCGCCGAATTACCGTTTTTGTAAAACTCTCGCACGCACAACGCGCGGTCTGCTCCCGAGAAACGCTCCATAGCGACAGAATTCCCAAAAGCCAGGCTACCGATTGTCATAAACCCCGCGACCCTCGGATACGTTGCGTTCACGCAGTAAGCTAAATAAATATAAAATTTCTTTTGAGACACCCTGTATATGGATGCATCTGGTTAATATTAGCCATCAAAAACACAACTTGAAAAAAAACCAAGTCTCGCAATTCAGTTCTTCTACCGTAAAAAGTTGTGAGATCCATGTAATACCAAGTCGGTTATTAAGGGTCCTTCTGTCTTAAGTTATTATTATGGAGTCTACACACCAAAGCCGCCGACCCGGCGGCATAGCCCGGCGGGCACGGCCGGCGGCCTCATTTTGAACAGAACTCGAACAAAAAGAGGCCGCCGGCCCATGTCGGCGGGCTATGCCGCCGGGCCGGCGGCTTTGGTGTGTAGACTCCTTTACGTAATTAGCTACCCTACAACATCAGTAATCATTTAATATTAAAGAATATTTTATGTTTTAAATAAATAGATTAACTTGCTAAAAATGATTTGTATTATTATTGTTACCTGTTTGAAGTCTCCTTCTGGCGAGGTGGCTGTGTATAGGCTGCCGAACTGACTAATATCGCTGTCCAATGGAGGTATTTCTGTACAATCAAAATCATCAATCATTTCATTAACAGCTCATACACGTCCCCACCGAGGGGCTCGAGCCAACCCTGATATCAGGAGCTCTATTTGTCAAACGTTCGCTCGATTTCTACTGATTTACGCCCGTCTAACGAAAAACGGCATTAATGGATCGTTCGATTGCAACGAGTGCAGCAACCGAGTGATAGATTAAACGCCAATCAATAACGTCTATATTCCAACAATGACGTTCTCGCTCGATTAACATTAGGATCACACACACACAGACACCCCCGACATGAAAGAGACGCCTTGACGATCGACACGGGAGTGTGAGCGAGAGCGACAATCCGCACAGAGTGAGCGACCATAGATTTACGTTCCGTTTTAGTTTCGGAAACTACCGGTTTCTGTTTAATCTGCGTAAAATGAACAAAACACCATATCGAAGACGAGTGACTCAGAAATACGGAAAAACAGCGTCCTTCGACTTGGAAGTCGACTGTGACTTATGTCGCATACGCCTACGCTAAGTCATACGAACGTTTGAGAAATAGAGCTCTAGGGTGAAATAGGCCTTATATAATCAAAGGAATAGGCCTTAGTCGACCGCGCTGGTCCACTACTGTTTTCCTTCACCGTAAGAACGTCGAATGAACGTACGGTCTCCTGCAGAGAAAACGGACCCCCCTGTCGTAGGCGGCGGCTATCATATAGTTAGAATAAATGTGCGCATTGTATGCAAGCGTCAATGACCGTTTGTCCGGATTAATATGAAACAAAGCATAGTTTGATAAGGGGAATTATAAAACGAGCGAATAAAAAAACAACTTTGCGACTGATGATGACATACTGTTTTAATAACTTGAGCGGCATGAATTTGAGTAAGCGAAAAATTAACTAAACTAACGACGAATATTGATTAATAATAAAATCCAGAACGAGCTTACAAAAAGTGCATTGTGATTAATCCATTTCAGATATTAAAATTTTATCCGAGCGACTAAATCACCAAGTGAGCGACTGGTAATACAGAGAGGGCAACTGGCAACACGAAGGTCACTGGCTTTGATAATAGTAGTCAGGGCGTTAAACGAAGCGGGGGGACGGGGGGGCGCGGCGCCCAAATAGGGGGGGTTCGGGGGTTTTTACTACCCGTTTGATAATGACCTCTGTTGTTAGTGAATCCCCTGTATAGCTGCGGCTGTGCGTCCAGTGCGATGCCGATGAGCGGCAGGTACAGGGCTGCCACCCGCGCCTTCACTTCCGGGGCCGCGAGCCGCGGGTCGGCGTCGTGGGCCGAGAGGAGAGACAGCACTGCGTTCACTGCTGCGCTTTGGAGTACTGGACTCCTGGGAACAAATGTATACAATGTATATAAGCAGTGGTCGGAAAGACGGGGCCGTTTCCTAACCTATTGTTCTATGCAGCGATACGAGTATTTTCTTTTCTCCAAAGTTATATATATTATGTATATACCGTAAAACGAAATACCGGAAATTCAAGGGCATGTCCGTAGTTTTGATTAATTTGCCTTTTTATTTACGAATACAAACAAATTGGCTGTCGCCTACTTTATAATATTAGTAGGATTTTTATAGATGTAACCTACTACGAGGGCGGAGTGATAAGTCTGGTAAAAATCTATTCTGGAATAAAGTTATCGCAAATTGCATGTAACCCCCTTGTTCACAACTCTTTTGAGGGGCTATATTAAAATTTTCAGCCAGTACCGCCGGTAATTTTTTTTTGACAGCCATTAAATAAAAACGATTGAACACATTTTCGCGAAGAAAAGTGAATTTCGAGTGTTGATTAAACATTATTTTTTGCGCAAAAAAACTATTACGGAAACGAAGCAAAGGCTTGATAAATATTATAGGGACTCTGCTCCGTCGATCAAAATGATTCATAAATCATATATCATAAAAATAAGTAATTTGTGACGTAAATAGGTACATACTGTAGCGTCAACGCAGTGGTAAGCTTTTGCAACAGCAGCCCAGTGAGATAATGTCGGGACTTGAACTCGTGTGACAGCTGAATATTGTGTGGGGCGCTGCTAATACAATGAGCTAAGTGCGTCGCGATAACTAGCTTTCCGCCGCGGCTTCGCCCGCGTTAACAGTTTTTCCCGTGGAAATGAGGCATTTCCCGCGGTAAAAGGTAGCCTATGTTACTCAGGGTGAATGTAGCTTTCTAATGGTGAAAGAATTTTTGAAATCAACATAGTAGTTTTTGAGTTTATTCATTACAAACATACACACAAAAATACAAATCTTTCCTCTTTATAATATTAGTATGATAATTATAAGACTAGAAAACACTTACTGTAGCGTCAACGCAGTGGTAAGCTCTTGCAACAGCAGCCCAGTCAAATAATGCCTGGACTTGAATTCGTGTGACAGCTGAGTGTTGTGCGGCGCGCTGCTAGTGGAGTGGTGGGAGTGGGCGGAGTGGGCGGAGTGCGACGAGGGGGCGGGGGAGGCGGCGCCCCCCGCGGGGGGAGGGGCGGGCAGCGCCAGCGACAAGTAGTGCTCGTGGGAACAGATGATGCGCAGGAACGCCAGCTGGGGACAATCACATTATGACAGTTATATCGGCAAAATAATTGAGCAATTTTGTAACCCCTCATACGAGCGTTGACGTCGTGCGTAAACCAGGTCAAAAGCAAAATGATTTCGCTTGCTCCTTAATCCTGTAAAGAGGTGCCTTGCATGCCTCGTTGCATGCTAGGCACCTCTTTACAGGTTTATTCTTATCGCATTTACCATTTCTTTTTCGTCTAAATTCAAATATTTCATTTTGGAATTCATTCGTCATTCATATTTTCATTCATTATTACTTCACTTTTTCTCCAGACCTCAACGAATTAGGTCATTTTCTCAAGTTTTATTTATAAATTTTATAAACTCTGTACTTAAGTGAATAAACCAATGTAAGACTGAAATAAAATGAAATATGTTTTATTCGAAGTAAGATTTTACAATCATTTTTCGACGTCGAGCGAGGCGACTGTGCTAGTGAAAACTGCAGTTTCATTCTTAGTACCGCTCAAGCAGAAGCTCCTAGCTCCTCGACGTTTACCTAATCTTTAATCAAGTTAGCACTCGCAGACTCGCCCAGGAACTGGCGGGCGGGGGGAGGTGTTAAAGCATGACCCAGAAGAATATAAATAACCTTCTTCGTCCGTCCCAAGCTAATTATGCTTAAAAACAAATGTGATACAGGAATGTATACCTTATACTCGACAAGTTGCACGGCGATGGGCAGCGAGGCGATCTTAGCGCACATCTGCTTGTAGTAGCTCCTCACGAGGTTGAACACGTGGCCGCGGTCCATGATACCCAGCAGGTCGAAAAGGAAGAATGCCAGGCTGTTGTTCAGACTCTGCGTGAGCCTGCTCTCTTTGCCGTATCTGGAACAAAACTTACTGTAAAGCCCGACCAGAGAAATAAGAAGCCTCGCCAAATTGCGGAATTTCAATGTAACTAATTTTATGAGGGAAATAGTTGCCATAGTCGTAAAAATATACACGTGGCGCCCCTAGCGCAGGCTTCTTATTTCTTTGGTCAGGCTTTAAGTATGCAAAGAACATTTCATTCCCTTTAAAACCCGACCAAAGAAATAAGAATGAATGAATGAGTGAAATCTTTATTTGCATAAAACATGGTCACAATAGATCTTAAAATTATAATAATGTCCTCACATTTCACTTTTACAGCATGCAAATTCAATGGAACTAATTTTCTAATGGAAATTGTTGCCATAAACAAAAATAAACGTGTGGCGCCGCCAGAGCAGGTTTTTTATTTGGTATGGAGACCGAACTCCGACAAGACTCTACTCCGACAAGACACTACTCCGACAAGTTCGGTAGGTTAGGTTAGGTTTTATGTTTTGTCGGAGTAGAGTCTTGTCGAACTTCGGTTTTGGATTCTTTTTATTTCTTTGGTCAAGCTTTATAAAGAAGATTGACATGTGACGGTAGTCTCACCGGGATATGATTTCGGAGACGACGTTGTTAACTAGCGTGGTGACGTCATCGGTGAACTGGTCCGGGAAGCGCGCCTTGCGGGGCGCCTCGTGCGCGCCGCTCCAGTACAGGTACTCCACCATTGACTTGTGCATCAGCTCGAACAGCGCCCTACAACACAAACACTAATGCTAAGTTCACACGCGCGCGTTCAACTCTACATTCAACGTGCACATTCACATTCACGAGCGTGTAAACGGTACGCCCGAGCCCGCGAACGCGCCTGTGAACGTGAATGCCGCGAACCGGGCAAGTGTCGGTTTTTTGGCAAAGTTCAAAGGATGAATGTGCGGGCGCCCGGTGACTGTTTACACGCGCGCGGGCAGTCAGTCTACCCCGCGCTTTCGCGACGAGTGGATCTCCATTAAACGTCGCTAAGAAAGTCGCAACGATATTTTTTTCTTTGCAGTCTTTTTCTTTTTCTCCGTCGTTCATAATTTTGTTTCTTTTTCCAATAAAAATAAGTTAAGCCGAAGGATATGGCAGCAACAACACCGAGATCCTCGCTGCTCGCCATTCTGGCACTGACTGACACGACGGCGTGCGTGTGAACAGCTTGAATGTCCGCCGGCCCGGGACGGGCTGCATGCCGCGCAGCCCGCCAGGCAGCCCGCCGGGCTGCACGGCGCGCGTGTGACCGTAGCATAATACTAAATATCGCATCGCCTACTTCTTCTTTCGTGTCGATTCGGCGACTAAATTTTTGAAGACCAAAGCTCCGCCACGGAAACAGCATTTTCCGTGGCATTGAAGGTCTTCGCATGTGCAGGCTTCGCCTACTTCAATACTTTGTTGTTATTGGAATCACAGAACATTTAGTCGGCCTCGTAGCCTAGTTGGTAGTATGTCTACCAACGTAGCACAAGGTCGCGGGTTCGAATCCCGCCCAGGGCAAACATTCGTGTGATGAGCACATGTGTTTGGATGTTGTATATTTATATATGTATGTATATCAGCTGTCTGACACCCATAGTACAGGCTCTGCCTAGTTTGGGGTCAGATGGCCGTGTGTGAGATATCCCACATATTATTATTATTTAAAAGAGATTAGAATGGCGATAATGCGCTGTTCGTATCATGGTCCAAGAAAACAAGGTCTAACAAGATTGCCACGTGACTGACACAAGCCTACGTCATTTTACCTATTCATCCTTGTCGAATGCGTGTAATAGACAAGGATGAACAGCGCAGAATGACGTAGGCTTGTGTCAGTCACGTGGTCGGAGTGTTAGACTTTGTTTTCTTAGACCTTAGAAAGCCTTATAGTCAAACGCTGTCACAGAAGAAAATAATAGTACTAACCCGTACAGAAAGGACACTCACCCCCCCGCGCCAAAATGAGTTCCCCGCCCGATATAGCGCCCCACGCCCCGCACCCCGCAGGCGCCGCGGGACTCCGCCGGTGGTGTTCGGGGGTGTTTTACATAGCGCCTAGCGCCATTGACTTGTAGTTGATATTAAAAAAGAAGTAGGTTGTCAAAACGCGTTTTCTGTATGGAGTGACCGCCCAGTGCCATAGTGACTTTCACCCATCCATAAAAAGCATAAATCAATCCTCACAAACTTTCGCGTTTATAATGTGAGTAGTATCCTGTATTTACCACGAGTTGTGCATAGCGAGGTCTCTGGTAGCGCCGCTAGCCACCACCCACTGCAGCGCCAACTCTTCGTGCAGGATCTTACACGACCCGTCACTCATCACTGCAACAAACATTGGCCGCTAAAATCTCTAAAAAGTTGTTGGTCTGTTTCATTCATCGGATGTACGGAAATCGAAAAGGATGGGAGATGAATTAATTCAATTTTGAATGAATGATATTTAAAATAAGCAGCGATGCTGTCAAATTCAGCTTAATTTAGTCGGGATGTTTTTAAATGCCTGCTAAATTAGTGCGAACTACGCGTAAAATCGATGTTTGACGTCTATTTTAAGTTGACAATCACCTGTCCCTTTTCGTTCTATGGGATATATGATTTTTAAATTTAAGTTATAGCGTAATTTATGTAGAATCGGGCCCATTATATCATCATAAGTAGCTTGTTACCGGTAAAGATTGCCGGTTTACACTTGTACGTACAGTAGCCACCACATGCGGCTGGAGACTGTACAGGTACAGGAGAAAGTTGATGGCACCAGACCACGTGGTAGATCGCCGTTGAGGCGGACAGATCAAGGTTGAAATCTCAAAAATAATTTACAACTTTTCATATAAACTTGACCGGCCACTTTGTATGAAAAGTTGAATTTTAATTTTGAGATTTCAACCTATGTTCCCTAGGAAAGTTGTTAAATTTCAAGGTGTATAAGGTTGTATTAGTTACCAGTGGGGGGTAGCGGCAGGCCGATGTCTCTATCAGTGAGCGAGGGTCGCGGTATGGAGCACTGGTATTGGATGTAAGTGGATATCAGGCTGCTTCTGCCGTGGTGGTCGCAGGTCGCGCCTTCGTTCATGTTCTGTTCAAATTAAATGAAATATGTTTTATTCGAAGTAAGATTTTACAAATCATTTTTCGACGTCAAAACTAATGATCGGTAGTTATAATAATAAGCTGTGCTCAAAATAAGGCTGGCTCTCTTCTCACACTAATATGCTGGCTGGCTACTTCACTGACTAGTCAAATGTGCTCATTATCAGATCATATAGTTCGAGGGGCTGGAGACTAAATTTAAATCAGGGAAAATAGAACTTAGTCGACCACGCTGGCCCAGTGCGGGTTGGTCAACTTCACACACAATCTTTAAATTACTTCGCAGGTAAATGCAGGTGTTTTCCTTCACCGTAAAAGCGTCGAAAAAACTAACATATGAATTCAAAAATCAAAAACACATTGGTAAGTGCCGAGGCGCGAACCCGCGAACTTCTGAAGGACACAGTACGATTTTATTATTCACACTCAAACTTTCCGCACATTACGGATTTAAACTGATACAAGCTTTAAGAAATTATAAAAGATACATTATGAAATGGCCGTGTTGGAAGAGGCCTGAAGAACAATTGAAGGTAATGAATGAAAAAAAATGACGAATGAATTTCAAAATTAAATATTCTTTAGACGAAAAAGAGATAGTATAAATAAATGCGATAGAAATGAGGTAGGAACGAGGTGGCATGGAAGGCACCTCGTTACAGCCTTAGCCACTTGGCCATCGACATTTGAGCAACGTTTGTAAATAAGGAGGTAAGGTAAGTAAATGTAGTGAACACTCACCGTGATCTCGGCGAAGACATGCGCCAAACAAGTGAACACGTCTTGCGACACGTTGAGCGTCTGTCCGTTGAGCGAGGGCGGCGCTACCAGTAGCAGCAGCAGCTTATCGGCCACTACTGGCAAGTAGCGGGCCAGGACTTCCACGCGGGCCGTCGGGAGCTCCGCGATACTGAAATACAAGTTATCAATAAATAAAAACTGCATTATTATGCCACATTGCACTCGAAGTCCAATCGATGCCGTAAACTGCACTGGGCCGGGTAGGAACAGAAAATATTAACGAATAAAATGAAAGAATTTATCTCGAAAGTGTTTAATATCAGCTCTTCTTTCGAAAATGCTCAATATCCCTAAAAAAAGGTCTTTTGTTAACGATAGCGTCAAAATAAATAGATACGCAAATTAAAATGTCAAAAATATGGATGTTTTTTATCTTCAGGTATACAGCATGCATAGGCATGCATAGGCAGCAGCAGGTGTTAGGTATATATTTACAGGCGGAAACCTGTAATTGGCCGAATGTAATTTACGGATTTTGTTTATTTTTATGTATAGGCTGTAAGTTTCCCATGAAAATAAATAAATAAATACAAGCTAGAGCTAGCCCAGACTATTCTAACGCTATCTATCGAATTAATTAGAACCTTTTTGTTAGTTGTCAAAAAATCCCTCATTGTTTAAAATGTATTTATTTATTGTTTAAAAGAGTTTAGTTTATTGTTGTATTAAAAATCTTATTCAATAACCCTTTCCAATAAAGATTTAAATCCACAAGTTTACTTAGTTGCCTTAAACTTAATAGGTATTCAATAACAAACCAGCTACATAATGTTCATATACTCACCTAGCTCGCAATTCAGCTTCCATATTGGCGAGTCCTATCCTGGTAGGAATGTTTCCTTCTTGCACCGCCTCGCACGCTATGGCAAACCGCTCGATGTAGCTATCCTATAAATCATTATAAATATATGTATGACATTACATAAATTCTCATCAAAATGTTATTGGTTTTTATACTTTTTAATCTAAGCTAAAACAACTTCACTACTTAAGTGCAAGGCGCTCTAGCTTTCTGTTTCGCGGCTCCGCCTGCGTTAACAGCTTTTCCCGTGGGAATGAGGAATTTGCCCGCGGTGGAAGGTAGCCAATGTTACTCCCCAAGGTCATTTCTATCTTTTACAAAGCTTCATTAAAATCAGTTTAGTAGTTTCGGAGCCTATTCAATGCAAAAAACAAACATACAAATAAGCAAACAAACAAAATTTTCCTCTTGTTACGCTAGCAGCCCCCTAGAAACCTGCTAGCTTGCACTTATACATTGCACACGGCTTTTGGACGATTGCAACATCGCCGGCCGCGTTTCCGGTAGACTGCTGATGTAGCGTCAACTGGACAGCGCGTGGAATCGCCGAGCCTGCAGCGCACTTCGATACTTACATCGGTCGTCGTCGCATCTCTTAGATTAGGACATTTCATTTATAATTTTCATAAGTTTCTTTTTAAATAAAATAAGTACCAAAAGTTTTTTTTTTATAAGAACTCCCGCTTTTTCCGACTTATTTCTCTTTATAATATTGTTGTTGTTGTTGTTGTCCTAAGGCACCGGTGGTGCAGAGGGCCTTAGCCTTTATAATATTAGTACAGATTATAAACATTTTCAGTTTTTATACCTTTTATCTAAGCTGATAAAACAACTTCACTAATTCATAACTTAAGTGCAAGGCTTTGTTACTGTACGTTTACCGAGACAATACAGCAGCGTTCTGTGTAATCAACAACTGTAATCTTTTATGAAAAGTTGAATTTTATTTTTTTATTTACGATAGTAATAAATAAATAATGTTAGTTACCAGCGGGTGCACAGTGGTGTGTGGGTGTAACGCGAGTTAGTTACCAGCGGGTACACAGTGGTGTGTGTGTGTAACGCGAGTTACCAACGGGTGCACAGTGGTGTGTGTGTAACGCGAGTTAGTTACCAGCGGGTGCACAGTGGTGTGTGTTTGTAACGCTAGTTAGTTACCAGCGGGTGCACAGTGGTGTGTGTTTGTAACGCTAGTTAGTTACCAGCGGGTGCACAGTGGTGTGTGTAACGCGAGTTACCAGCGGGTGCACAGTGGTGTGTGTGTGTAACGCTAGTTAGTTACCAGCGGGTGCACAGTGGCGTGTGGGTGTAACGCGAGTTAGTTACCAGCGGGTGCACAGTGGCGTGTGGGTGTAACGCGAGTTAGTTACCAGCGGGTGCACAGTGGTGTGTGTGTAACGCGAGTTAGTTACCAGCGGGTGCACACCGGCAGCGCCAGCTCGCCCCACGTCAGCTTGTTGCCGTGTTATAGTTACCAGCGGGTGCACAGTGGTCCGCGGGTGTAGCGCGAGTGTGAATATGGGGCGGTGGTTGTCGATCCAGCGCGTGCCCGGCAGCAGCACGTCGGGGCAGATGTACGAGTAGTTGGCGGGCGGGTCCTCGCACATCACCGGCAGCGCCAGCTCGCCCCACGTCAGCTTGTTGCCGCGGCACAGGGGCATCCACTGCCAACACAAAACAAACTAATCATTCACCATGGTATTCCAATCCCAAGTACTTCTGTGCGTAGGGCTGGCCTCTCCCTTTCTCATCTCTCATCCTTACACACACACACACACACACGTACACATACACAAAAAAAAACAGATATTCTTGCATGCATTTAAATAAAAACCTACTTAATTTTCATCTTCACATGCCACCACAACGTACATAGTGTAACCTTAAATGTACTAAGTTGGGGGTTGTACACCTGGGGTTCTGGTGACCCGAAACACAGACTTCCGTCTAACTCGGGCACCAGTCTTCAGAAGTATTATCTTTTACACGCTCTTTCAAATTTTAGTAAAAATTTATTGTCATAGCATAAGGTAACTATGTGAAGAAATTAAATAAAGATTTTTATTATTATTATACCACTCATTCATTCACCGACGGCCCCGTAGCACAGTAGACTCAGAACAGTCAGTTATCTCCATACCAACTGGCCGCATCGGTTTGAATGTGTGCGTGCGCGGAATTAAAACCGACAGTGGCACGTTTGTATGAAGATAACTTACTGGTTTTACCGTGGTAGCAATCTCTGCAGCTGACTACGACTCAAATGAAATGAAATGAAATATTCTTTATTCGAAGTAAGATTTCACAAATCATTTTTCGACGTCGAGGCGGGTTCACAATTTGGCTGTCTTCTGTGGAGAAGAACCCGCCGGAAGAAACTCCACAGGCGTTGCATCTTTTCAAACTATTTTACAAAAATTATTATTTTATACAATTTGATTCATATAACAAAGAGTGCAAACGAAGTATGCAATTAGAGGAAGGCAACCAGTCAAAGTAGAAAAACTAAATTATGTAACCAAAAAACAACCGGCAATCGACTAGAATAGACCAGTCCCCCCAAGCAGCACCACGTTCACGGGTTTGACGCATGGCACTCACCGAGTATCCCAGCACAGTCTCCACGTTCTTCTCCTGTTCGGGCGCGACGGGTTTCCTCTGGCAGGACACGTGAAGGAACGTGAACAACAGGTGATGCTGGTCGCCCAAATCCGCTGGCAGTTTCAGCTTTATCTCGTCGTAGAGGGATGGGTTCCTAAAACAATCAATGGATATTAGAGCCGAAACACATAACCGCGTTGCGGCGCCGCGATAACCAGCGATTTATTATACAGTTTACAGTTTCATTTAAGTAGCTATAATCCCTAAACCTAATTAGGACACAGGCTCTTTACACTGTGTGTGACCGAGACTTTACAGTACTTTAGACAAGTTTATAAAACTGGTCTCACTTGTTGTGGTATAGCACGGTGGTGTAAGCCTCGGTAGCGAACTCGGGGCACGAGCTGCGGCCGAAGATCGCCGGCAGCGCCTGAGACTGGTGCTCGCCCGCCATCAGCTGCACGCGGACCTACATAACATACATCATAAATAACACTAAATTAAAAAAAATAATAACCCCCGACACAAAACCGTTACTAGATCCTTTCCATAACTAGAAAAGAGCTGATAATCTTCAAAGGCTGAAGATATTTTCTTGGATCATAGCTAAGAACACTCTCGATTGTGACACCTTGCAAACAAAAAAAACTAGATCAAAATCGGCGCATCCGTTTAGGTTGGCGCTACGATGCATGACGCCATGCGCCACAGACAGACAGACACACACGTCAAACTTATAACACCCCTCTTTTTCGTCGGGGGTTTAAAAAGATAATAATCACACAATTCTACTTCGCTCAGGAAGACCAGGATCAGGAAAAAAACTAGATCAAAACCGGTGCAGCCGTTTAGGAGCTACGATGCCACAGACAGACAGACAGACACACACGTCAAACTTATAACACCCCTCTTTTTCGTCGGGGGTTAAATAGAATTACTACATAATGACTACAAGTAAGTGACACAATATTTTTAGCATTAGGATCGTTATTGCGGCACCGCGTATCTCGGCACATTGCCCACCAGAACATTCGCGAGGTTTTGTTTCTTCTCTGCGGCTCGCGAAGATTTGTTGTGGTCAAGTTTTTGGTAGCAGAGCGTAGTTCTGAACACATAGTATAAAATAAAGTCGCTTTCTCTGTCCCTATATCCATCCCTACATATGCTTAAATCTTTAAAACTACGCAACGGATTTTGATGCTAGAACGGAAACCTACCACGGTCGCTCGTGGCAACATGTACTTTTATATAGCTAAAGGTCTCTAGAACACAAATCAATCAACAGTTGTCGGTACACAAACTTTTTAAACGAATCTCCTCTGAGAGTCCGCTCTACAAAGAAGATCTTCCCTTTGCTCTTCCACACCTTTATAGGATCACTCCTCGGGCGTTTTGCCGTCCCGGACTCAGCGCCTATTTCCTCCAAAACTACTGGATCGATCGAGTTGAAATTTGGTACACGTATGTAAATCAGTGACCCAAAGACGAAAGTGTGACATTAAATAATATACCTATTTGAAACGAGGAGGTTGCTTTTGGGTGATAAATTAGACTTAAAAAAAAAGTTTTGCTAACTATACAGTTTGCCATATGAAATGGTAGTAGGGCAATATGCAACAACGTATCGGGCCATTGAAGAATTTAAAAGTTATATCCAAGCGAAAATTGTACAATAACGAATAAAAATATCACAGTAATTGATGCTTGACTGGCTTGGCATTTAGAATTCTTCATATTACGATATATATTTTTATAATGTTATGCTATGCGAGTACGTACGGTGATATTCCTGGCCGATCCGGCGCGCGAGGTGTAGGCGGTGAGGTTGACTTCCTTGATCTCGAGGTAGAGCAGGCTCCTGTACTGGTAGTGAGGCACCAGCGGCGGCTGCAGAGGGAACGCCAGGATCTCCTTGCACGGACGCAGGTTCTCATCTGGGAGATAATTATAACATCACCCTCCTGTTTCTCCTACGTCAACTCGATGACGCTCGTCTGCTCGTCTTTATTGTTTTTTATCCTACCGTCTTTTTGTAACTAATTTTATTTGTGTGTGCTGCATCCGTAATAAACGTTATGTCTATGTCTATGATGTAGGAGAAACGGGTGAAGTAGGGAAACTCGGAACATCACCGATTAAAATATAATGGTACGAGGTTTTAGACATAATATTAAAGTTATAACAAAATGTATAATATAAAATTAGAAATAATTAAAGTGGAATTTAGAGTTCGGCCGACATGATGAAAGGTAAACAAAAAAGTGAGTGCAAAAATGGATGAAATGACGGATGATCGTCGATTGAATTCCGAAATTAAATATATTCGAATTTAGACGAAAATGGTAAATGAGATGAGAATGAGGCAGCGAGATGGCATGTAATGCACCACATTACAAACGTCACCGACATAGCCCGAAGAATCGCGAAGCTTAAGTGGCAGTGGGCAGGGCACATTGCACGTAGAACCGATGGCCGTTGGGGAAAAAAGGTTCTTGAATGGCGGCCACGTGCCGGAAGACGTAGCGTGGGCAGGCCCCATACAAGGTGGACCGACGATCTGGTGAGGGTCGCGGGAAGCCGCTGGATGCGGGCAGCGCGGAACCGATCGTTGTAGAGAGCTTTGGGGGAGGCCTTTGTCCAGCAGTGGACTTCTAATGGCTGAAATGATGATGATGATGACGATGATAAGGTTAAAATTAAGGTGGCAATATAGTGGCCACTGCCTTGTAAAGGTTTAAGCAGGGCTAGAAACCGGTATTTTTTAAACTGGTTGATTACGGTTCTAACCCGTATTTTATCCGTTTGGAGCGGAACCGATTCGCGAATATTACTGTCTCTGGGATTAACCTGGTAAGAGACTCCCTACACTAGCATCTCTTGAACGTCGACGTTGTGCGTCGCGCATGCAATCATCCGCGTCCGTCTTTTGTTTCACTCGCCTTGCTGTCTATGATTGTATGCGAGCTCAAAAGACACTCGAAAGACGCCAGTGTGTGGGGTCTCTTAATCAATTGGCAGGACAACGCGATAGCACACGACGAACTATCCTTATAACTGAACCTTTACTTCAGTTTTTCTTTGTATAAAGAATGTGGGCGAGCGAATTAATTTTGTTTTAACTTGGTTCATTGAACTTAATCGAAATTAAATCGCTCTCTGAGTAACACCGAAATACCTAAATAGGTTTTTTTAATACAGTTGCTCAAAAAGTGGCGTATTGCAGGGAGGTATAGCGTTCGGGAAGTGGGCTATTACACACGCGTGCTTTTTTTTTACCTTTCCCGCACACGTGCGTTTACTTTCCCAACTGTCAAAATAATGACTAATAAAAAGAAAAACCAACCATGAAGTTTTTACTAAAAAAATTCATAGAAGTTTTTTTGATTCATGCAAATACGTATATTTCTAAAAAGAAGCTACTAATTTGTTAAATATCAGATTTAATGATTTGATTGAATGAGTTAGGTTAGGTTTCATTTTAATTCATCTTATTAAATTTCATTTTCATTTCATATCAATAAAAAAAAATTAAGACTTGGCTGTATGGGCATAGTTCCCTTTGTCTACCAGAATGGGTGAAGAAAAGAAATCTCTGTTTATATTCTACGGTTGGCGTCATTTTTTTTTATTATGTTTTTATTATTTTATTAAATTTCTTCATTTTTTCGCAACTGTATTAAAAATAGTCGTTCAGTACACGTGCGGAACCGTCATTGCAACTCGTTCCAACTGTCTACCCTCGCCTTCGGCTGCGCCTCGGCTCGGGTACACATTTGTCGGAACTCTTTGCAATGACAGCCTTTCCGCACTTGTAATGAAATATACTATTCCCACCGGGATCGAAACTCGAAAACGCTCTTTTGCAAATGTATGGAGCTACGTAAAACCACAGAAGACTAACAGTAAGTTATCATCTCCATACCAACTGGCCGCATCGGTTTGAATGTGAGCGCGCCGTGTAGGCACGCGCCGTCACGCACACGCTTGCATTGAGCCCATACTGCCCCCCCCCTCCCTTATTGTATGCTCGTGTGTGCGTGACAGCGCGTGCCTACACGGCGCGCGGCGCGGACGCACACATTCAAACCTAAAAGATAACTTGCTGGTTTGACTGTGGTAAAACTGACCTCCTTCAGGCGCGAGCTTGGCCAGTTCCGGCGTGAGTCCGTTCTTCACTTCGTCGGGGCACGGGCAGACCTCTATCTTGAGCGTGCCGGGGATGCACTTGAGCTTCTTGGGGGCCGAGCTGGGTCGCTTTATCTCCGCTAGGAACTTGTAAAGGTCCTCGTCGCGAAGTTTGTCTGTTTCCTACAAATATATCAGTATTACTACATAGTATAAAACAAAGTAGCTTTCTATGTCCCTATGTCCCTATGTATGCTTAAATCTTTAAAACTACGCAACGGATTTTGATGCGGTTTTTTTTAATAGATAGAGTGATTTAAGAGGAAGGTTTATATGAATAATACATGCATAATATACTTAAGGATAACCCACAATAACCATTTTCCCGTGCGGAGCCGGGGCGGGTTGCTAGTGGAATATAAATGCGAAAGTGTGTTTGTTTGTTTGTCCTTCCTTTAAACCCTCAGCCCCTAACTAAGCAACCAATCGACTTGATTTTCGGCAAAGTTAGTTGAAAGGATGGAGAGTGACATAGGCTATTTTTTACCGCGGGAAAACACCTCATTCCCACGGGAAAAACTGCTAACGCGGGCGGAGTCGCGGGGTGGAAAGCTAGTACGGGATATATTACAATGATAAACAGTCTATAAGACGGACTAAGACATTTTTATTAGAGACATGGCTAGTGGTGTTTCAAAATAAAGGTTCAAATGGCGGTTTAGCAAATATTGATAGGATATTATGCTCAGTCAAGGTCATAAGTAATTTTCCGAAAGAAACTTCTTTCGGAAACGATATAATAAGGTTAAAATTGAATAGAACAGTTATTTCAATGGGACAGATTTTATGGAGAATTCAACATTTAACGCGTTCGCCGTACGTGCACAGTGTACACTCTTCCATTATAAGCCATACACACCATGAATCCCGCAAAAACATGACCGTTATGCGGTGAAAAATCGGACGTCTGCAAGCGCACTACTTTGGTCGAAAAATTCGTAAGCTCTCTTTAAAATTAAGAAAGAGATAACACGTAAAAAATAATTCATACATCTAAAGGATGTTTATAACACCAAAATCAAAATTGATAATCAGAGACGGAGCCCCTCAGGCGTCGTCTCCTTCACGATATTTTTCAATATCAACGCGCTAGGCCGTGGTCCGAGGCTCCCTTGAGCCGCCCCTAGACGCGTTGGTATATGACTTTTTTTGGGGTAGAGTCTTCCGCTCCCCCGCAAGTCCGGTGAAGCTTGATTGGTACCTTTTCGACACAAGCATAGGTCAATTAAAAAAATAAATAAATAGATGTTAATAACGTTATACCTGTTTGAAGAAGCTGGTGACAGTGATGACGATAGGCTTGAAGGTGTCGAGCTGGTGGGCTACCTCGTCTGCGGGCTGCGGGGGGGCTCCGCGCCGCTCGATGGAGCCCTTGCGAGTGAGAGACCCGCCCACCTCGCCCGCGCGCCGCCGCAGCTGCTCTAGGCTGCTGGACGACGCTTTGCGATCTGAACACGTGGTATATTTGTATGAGACAGGTTCGTATAGAGGCACTGGTCGGTCACCCCATACAGAAAACGCGTTTTAACAAGCTACTTCTTTTTGAATAACAACTTAATATCAATTACAAGTCAATGGCGCTAGACGATAGCGTCTACATAGGTAAAACACCCCCGAAAAACGAGTCCCGCGGTGCCTGCGGGGCGCGGGGCGTGGGGGCGTATATCGGGCGAGGAACTCATTTTAGCGCGGTGAGCGACACGCAGCTCCACGCTAGAGGCATCCGGTACTTGCCCAGGCGGGTGCACGCGGCTTGTGTGTGTGTGTGTGTACTCACCGAGGCTGTTAGTGTGTGCGTTGAGGCTGTCCTTGTCGTGTTCCCGCTCCAAGCTGTTGGACCCGCTCAGTATGTTGGTGAGCGACACGCAGCTCCACGCTAGAGGCATCCGGTACTTGCCCAGGCGGGTGCACGCGGCTTGTGTGTGTGTGTGTGTACTCACCGAGGCTGTTAGTGTGTGCGTTGAGGCTGTCCTTGTCGTGTTCCCGCTCCAAGCTGTTGGACCCGCTCAGTATGTTGGTGAGCGACACGCAGCTCCACGCTAGAGGCATCCGGTACTTGCCCAGGCGGGTGCACGCGGCTTGTGTGTGTGTGTGTGTACTCACCGAGGCTGTTAGTGTGTGCGTTGAGGCTGTCCTTGTCGTGTTCCCGCTCCAAGCTGTTGGACCCGCTCAGTATGTTGGTGAGCGACACGCAGCTCCACGCTAGAGGCATCCGGTACTTGCCCAGGCGGGTGCACGCGGCTTGTGTGTGTGTGTGTGTACTCACCGAGGCTGTTAGTGTGTGCGTTGAGGCTGTCCTTGTCGTGTTCCCGCTCCAAGCTGTTGGACCCGCTCAGTATGTTGGTGAGCGACACGCAGCTCCACGCTAGAGGCATCCGGTACTTGCCCAGGCGGGTGCACGCGGCTTGTGTGTGTGTGTGTGTACTCACCGAGGCTGTTAGTGTGTGCGTTGAGGCTGTCCTTGTCGTGTTCCCGCTCCAAGCTGTTGGACCCGCTCAGTATGTTGGTGAGCGACACGCAGCTCCACGCTAGAGGCATCCGGTACTTGCCCAGGCGGGTGCACGCGGCTTGTGTGTGTGTGTGTGTACTCACCGAGGCTGTTAGTGTGTGCGTTGAGGCTGTCCTTGTCGTGTTCCCGCTCCAAGCTGTTGGACCCGCTCAGTATGTTGGTGAGCGACACGCAGCTCCACGCTAGAGGCATCCGGTACTTGCCCAGGCGGGTGCACGCGGCTTGCGCGCTCGCTCGGACCTTCTCGCGGTTCTGAAACAAATATATCGTTAGTTTGTTGCTTTTTCAACAGATGTCGTCTATTAGTTAGTGTCCGCATCTCCTTGGCTATCCGGGCCATTCAGGCGCACTATGGTAGTGCTTGTGTATGGCCCAGATAGTCAAGGAGATGCGGGTTGAAATCCCTGCCCAAGCTCAATGATCTTCATTTTTCGCTTCGATTTATAAATATATCGTTGCTTTCACCATCACATATATGTGTGTGCCAGGGCTGGAAACCGGTATTTTTTTAACCTGGTTAATTAAGGTCCTGCACCTGATATTTCATAACGGTGCGTTCGGAGCGAAACCGATTCGCGAGCGCTAACCCTTCTGGGATTAACCTGGTTAATCAATTGACTCTTTTTACTGTACCTCCACTACGGCATTAATGTACTTAAATGCGGCTGTGTAAGTAGATGTTTCGAGAGAGCCAAATAATTTAGATTTTAGCCTGGTTTATTGAACGTAATCGAAATCGTTCTTCGAGTAAAAGCGAATAAAAGCGAGAGAATCAAAACGCTTATTTGCAAATACACGTAGCTACGCGAAACCAAGTTTTGAAAATTAACCTGGTTTCCCTGCCCTTTGTAGTCAGCCAGCGACCACGACAGGTGCAACCCCGCCGAAACCAGGGCGAAAATAAGATATTCGTAAAATATAGCAAATTAAAATTATCGCGTATAAGAACCGTGAAAATAGTTTATATTACATTGCACTGTATACCTTATCGTCCTTGATATAAGGCTCGACGCATTCGTTGACGTCTCCCTGCAGCACTTTCTCCACTCTCACCACTAGGAATATGTCGGGCGTCGGGTTGTGGATGTCAAACACGGCGCTGCGACTGCAATCAAACACAATAAGTTCATTGTATTGTATGAACAACTAGCTTTCCGCCCGCATTTTCAGTTTTTCCCGTGGGAATGAAGCATTTTCCCGCGGTAAAAGGTAGCCTATGTTACTCAGGGTGAACGTAGCTTTTTGGTGGTGAAAGAATTTTCGAAATCAGTTCTGGAGTTTTTGAGGTTCAGTAGTCGTCAGTCGTGGATAGGACCGGAGCAACCGCAGCGGTTGGACAGCAGTCAACATGGAAACTAGTTTTGATTGCGGCTCTCTGCGTAGTGTTATTTTAAGGCGCTGGCTATAGCCAATGACCTTGAGCGTTTGGATTTTCAGCTATGGTCGTAAACTCTTTCGATAACGTCCCGCCATCACATGTCCGGCGAAATTGTGCACTAATAAGACCTCAAGTGCGTCAGGAACAGAACACGAGAACGACGAGATAACGAATCGCCAAATCGAAAGATGGCGCTGAAAGTCATACAAATATTTATTTTCTTTTTTGGGTTAGGAATTGAACAAAATATTGAAAAAAAAACGTACTATGAACTATTTAATGATGTTTATATTATTTTAATGCATTTATGTATTTTTTTTATTGTAAATTACTATTTATTTCATCCTTTCATAGTTTCTCTAGTAGACAGCACGTATTTAAATTTCATTTTGTTTATAATATGGAGGTCAACTTTATGCTCTTGCATTACTTACATAGGAAATACACCAAAGGCGAGACCTCATGATTCCGAAATCCAAGTTTGTTTCAAGATTGTTGTTTTTGCATAGACTTATGAAAGTTTTAGAGTTTTATATCTACATAAATTTTAGAACAAATAATCGCACATACTTCAACACAAGGGAGACCTCATAATTTCGGGTTTGATTCCAGATAATTTTTTTTCATAGACATGAAAGTTTTAGAGGTTTACGTTAAAAATCATAAATTTTAGGAAATAAACCATAATTTACTTATTCAACTTAAAAAAATGTTCCGTATTGAATATTTTTTAATCACCGTTAATTTATATGTAAAAAATTTGTTATAATAATATTTACTTTATTTAATCTAAGTCACAGAAGAAAATAATATGTAGTACTAACCCGTCTAAGTATAGAATAGAAAATTGTAAAAAGTATTTTTTTTATTTCTTTAGTGTCTTACGTAAATTTTGTAATAATTATAAAGCTACTGCCAAACAAAACCGACCAATCAGGGACCGTTCACAATTTTACGGGTGATAAATCCCGAGATTACGATTTTGCACCTTTGTTTACAATCTGACGACTTGATATCGTAAGATTATAAAGTAACATGAAATGATACGTAAAATTTATTTTAAATGGTTGGTTTCAGTTCACTATTTTCCGTAAGTTTATAATATCGCGAGTAAGATTATAAACTAACAGCCTTCACAATCTTACGGTGACATATACAAAGTGATTCTTGCGATGACCATTCCAATCCATAGCTGTGCTGTGCAGTAGCTGGTATTATATCTATTGGTGGTGGCCCTTCACGGGTATGGAGAGTGAAATAATTGTTGAGGGATTCATGCAGTCTGTTAAAACACACAATTTTGATATCCGATGGTAATGCACACAGGTACAAAAAAATCTAAAAGCACAACCATAATAAAGACCAAGGTGTGACTGTAGAGAAAATTGAATGTCGCAATAATTTATTGCAAAACTTCTGCAATAAAATGCAAAGGACACGTCAAAATTTGTATGGAAGGTGGTTTTAAATTATTTCAAAAACTGAACGGGTATTCTACTCATATAGGATAAATAAAAGGGTATATTATTACGATTATCAGGATCACTTGAAAAAAAATTATGGATGCTCCGTTTTTTTTATAAATTTATGCGAATATTGTATGGTAGAAAAATAAACGAAAGATCTGGCAATACAATTATGCCTGGCAGTCCTTTCAAACCAATTTTTTCGTTGCGTGGTTGCTTTGAATGCTTTTTAAGAAAGAGATAGGCATAACATAACAATGATCTGCTGTCTCTTTCTAACTTGTTATTAGGATGTGATCGGATAAAAAAGAACTTGATATGACATTAACTTGAATACCTGTCAGTTGAATATCTGTCATCCACCACGTTGACATTCTTTTTTTTTTTATTGGTTTATTTTTTCTATAAATGAAACGAAAGAGCCTCAAGTAATTCATTAATTATTTTAATTATTTACTGCAAAAAAAGTACTATAAATAAAAATAATGTTGGTTAAAACAATCTTGGCTGGAAGATTTTAATACAAAAAAGATTACATTAGAATAATAGCTCGTGGAAATTCAATGATCGTTCCTTTCATTGTAACTTTTTATCTTCAATAAGTTTGCAATTTTTATGAAAACGGAGGATCGATAAATTAATTTGATTAGTTATCCTGAAACGCACTTACATAAGCTTTCTAAGTAGGTACCTATACTACTTATCCGTTCAATTTTTGGCCGAATAAAAAACCACTTTTATACGTCTCCTTTACAAACTGATACACGTTACTTGATTAGTCACAGGAAAATATTGAACAAGACGAAAATCATGAGAAAGAAAAATAAAAGTTATTTACTTTCATAACAAATAAAAGGAGTAAGTTTCCAAAGAATATATAAAGTTTTCATGAAATAGAACTAGTATAATAATTATTTAATTGATCTAAAATTTATGAATGTACGAACACCTCTAAAACTTTCGTAAGTCTATGCAAAAATTATATTGAAAAAAACACGGAAAAATTAAGATTATTTTTTAGTTCAGTGTATGCGATTAATTCATAAACCTCAAAAACTTTAATAAATCCATGAAATAATTGTCTTGAAAAAAAAAACCGAAATAATGAGATCTCTTTTTTGGTGCAGTATGCGCGAGTATAAGGCTCGAGTAACATTGGTCTGAATGTAATTGTTTCGAAATATTATTACCTACCTTTTAGGTAGGCTATGACGTGAAAAGTGGACTTCAACCTACAAGTACTAAAACATAAAAGTGTGAATGGCAGATGGTAGGTAAGAAGAACAGTATCCGACGGACTGGGTGCTTCCACCACGTCATTATCGTTTGCTGAATTATTATTGTACATTAGATTATTTTTCTAGAATAGATATAAAATCAATTATAGTAATAAAATGAGAATAAAAAATAAAAAAAGATACGAAGCTATACCCTACACCGGGGATTGAACCCACGATAATGTGGTTTTTCAGTATCACGACTTTCCCAACTAGACTGTTTGGACAACGTGAGCATGATTGAAATAGCTCACCTCTTTGATCGAGTATTATTTTGAACTAGTGAAATACTCCAATGAATCATTTTATAGTAAAACCACGTAAAACAATTTAGATAGGTAGATTAGGTACTTAATTTATTCTAGAATAGATATAAAATCAATTATAGTAATAAAATGAGAATAAAAAATAAAAAAAGATACGAAGCTATACCTTCACCGGGGATTGAACCCACGATAATGTGGTTTTTTAGTATCAAGACTTTCCCAACTAGACTGTTTGGACAACGTGAGTATGATTGAAATAGCTCACCTCTTTGATCGAGTAATATTTTGAACTAGTGAAATACTCCAATGAATCATTCTATAATAAAACCACGTAAAACAATATAGGTAGGTAGATTAGGTACTTCATTTATAACTTCCATCATTTGTTTCTGTTTTTTGACATATAATCGCCTCTTCCCCAATTATTGGTATTTGTTTTATTTTCCATTTTTATACTTACAGATTATTATTATTTTACATTTATTTACAGTTTATATATCAATTTACAAGCAAACAAAAATATTTTAGGTAAAAACAAATACTTCTATGTACAAATTTGTAGATATTATAATATATTTACAAAAATATTATTGTTGAGCGCGGAACGAAGAGCGACATAGGTCCGTCTAGCAGCGCGCCTCAGCGATCACTGTCGGTCTCGGTACAAGTAAGAGAGAAGCAAATAATGGTGGGTGCGCGCGCTGCTGAATTCAAGTTGTGAAATAAAACAAAACGAAATTGTGTAAAAACTTATTACTTAATCAAAAATCTGAAACAACAGCAAAATAGATAAGCGCCATATGAATTTATTTTAATATTTTTTATCAAAAACACTTCACATATTAGCCGTATCGACTAAAGATTTATGGCCGGTGAGAGCTGAGTTTGGACTCATTTTCTATCGAAAAAAGTTTACGAAATCGTGTTTTGGAAACAACAATCTTGTAGGAAATATGCTCAATAATAACATATTTTTATTTTGGTTTGATATGTTGCATACTTTTTGCCAGCGACAAACGAATATGATGCGCATTTAGCTCATCCCAGCGCCTTAATTACTTGACCATATAATTATTTACAATACAATTATTATTTTAATTACTTACAATAATTATTCTACTATAATGTTTGCTGTGCTCTCAAAAGGGCCTCATATGAGCCCATAGAATACCAGCGTCGCGGTTCAAGATCGCGGCATAAGCTGAATGTGGTCCTTTTATTGTGACGTCATGACGCATCGTTCGGCACTTTTTTTGTTGTTAATTTGTACTGTTTTTTTTTAATTTCTTTTGTTACTGTGCAATTTTTTTGTATTTTATTAATTGTTGTGGCGTCATTAATAATAAATGTTTCTTTTTTTCTTTATTTCATATGTGAAACTATTTTATAATTTAGACCTTAAGATACCATATGATCACAGAATACCAAATAGTATGTGTTGTAATTTTACTATTATATTAAAATAACTTTACTAGTATATTTGTAAAGCGACATCTATTATCGTATAGAAATACTTTCATACTACTGTAACGTGGTGCATTACCATGCCACCTCGTTGCCTCATTCTCATCTCATTTACCTTTCTCGTCTAAATTCGAATATATTCAATTTTGGAATTCAGTCAACAATCATCCGTCATTTCATTCATTTTTTATTCACTTTTCGTTTACCCCTCGGCCATGTCGGCCGAGTCCTAAATTCTTTGTGATTTTATTTATTAAACCTTGTCGACAAGTTTATTCTACTTCTCTACTTATTATATTATTCTACTTCTACTTTTGTGTTTCTACTTCTCATCAATCTTCTTGTGCGCGCTCGCTGGCTCGCCCCATACCTGGTGAGCCGCGGGTGCCACACTACTTTAGATACTGGTAGGATCCTCAACACTGTCATATCCTTTCACACTGATCTTACTCAGTAGTTTATATTAAATACGCATAGATGGCAATAAACGCTTGTCAGTACTTCCTAGCGGAGATAGGTGTCGCTACAACATAACTATATAAGGCAGCTTTTGGTCTCTTTCTTGACATTTCCTAGTGTCTGCCTGTACGGCCGAACGGCTAAATAAATCAAGTTCGCCCTAAACGCTGTCTTTCCTGTCACTAAACAGTATGATATGTTTGCAAATAAATAAATTGAATTGAATTGACTGTAGGCGCCGCGCGGCTAACCGCCACTGCAACCCCGCCTCCTGCGGCTAACCCCCTGACTCCTGGGGCGCGTTCCGTCGCTTCGTTCGAGTGCACTCGAGCGCGCTCTGGCGCGCGCTCTAACCGTTCCGTGGCTTGGTGAAATTTTACCCTGACAGCTGTCAGAGCGTAGTTTCACCCGTTCTGTGGCTCAGAGCGAAACAACCAAACAACCGCCTAATGAGATGGTTAATTTTTACTCTGACAGCTATTTGACGTTTAAAGCTTGCAATTTATGTCAAAAATGTCAAAATCAAAAGACTCGAAAAGCCCGCCATTTTGTTTCGTATTTACTTTATAATAATTTTGTTAAATTTGTATATCACAGACGTGTAATGTATATAAAAGTGGAAAAAAATTGAGACAGGAGAAGAATTTTCTCTCTTTAAATATTTGAGGTTATAAAAACAACTCGATCGTTCAGTGGCTCGGTTGCAACTCAAACGGGTTAAATTTTAACCAAACAACTACGCTCGAAGCGACGGAATGTAATCCTGGCACGCACCTGAGTGTGGAGAGGTCTGCGTGCGGCACGTGCGCGGCCAGCATGTGGCGCGTGCACTCCGAGTTCAGGTTGAAGTAGAAGTTCTCAGACAGCTTCTTGCGCTCCTTAGCGTCGTACAGAGCCATCGACGCGAACAAAGGCTCCACGTCTAGCTCCAATCTAGATATATAAAGGAATAAGGATGAATAATGTTATTTTAAGTTTCTAGTTTTACTTGAAACTATAATAAATAATGGGTAGCAATAAAACGAGTGACTGTAAATTACAGTTTTAAGTGTCAAAATGAATTAATTTGGGTTATAGAATTACTAAGTGAGCGACTGACTGCGAGCGACGAGAAATCAACAGAACAGCAACTTACAAACATTAATTTGAGTTACTTGAAATACAAATTGAGCAGCTTCATAATATTTGAGCGACCTAATATTTGTTTGAGTGTGAACGTTACGTCCTGCATTTTTTTCAATATTTGGAAATGTATTTTTTATACTGAGCGTCATTTTATCTTAAACTAGCGACCCGCCCCGGCTCCGCACGGGAAAATGGTTATTGTGGGTTATCCTTAAATATAATCTGCATGTATTATACATATAAACCTTCCTCTTAAATCACTCTATCTATAAAAAAAATCGCATCAATATCCGTTGCGTAGTTTTAAAAATTTAAGCATACATAGGGACATAGAGACAGAGAAAGCGACTTTGTTTTTTACTATGTAGTGATACATCAGAATTTACCGGGGGAAAGTAAGTAAGTAAGTAATACTTTATTGCTTATACACATAAAAAAGGGGAAAATACCTCATTCCCACGGGAAAACCTGTTAACGCAGGCGGAGGCGCGGGGCGAAAAGCTAGTAATAAATATGTGGGGATATCTAACACACGGCCATCTGACCCCAAACTAGGCAGAGCCTGTACTATGGGTGTCAGACAGCTAGCAGACACAAGGCAAACACAAGTGCTCATCACATTAATGTTGAGTTGTTGACTTCGAAGAAGCGAAACAGAAGCAGGGAAGTTTTGTGACGTCACATATACCGCTCCAACCCCCCTTTCCATAAATCTCACTGGCCTCAGTAGATCTGCCGCAATAGTCGAACGCTTGGTGTGTCCGGAAGGACGGGCGGCGCCGACTGCGTAGTCGTGGCGCGAAGGTAGCGGGTTCGAGTCGAGGAGAAAGAAAATGAATGATGCGTTCCAGGTCGACGGTGGCGATCCAGTGAACCTCTTTTTTTTTCTTTTTGAAATTAACCTATGCTTGTATCGAAAAGGTACGACCAATCAAGCTTTACCGGACTTGCGGGGGGGAAGACTCTACCCCAAAAGAAGTCATGTACCAACGCGTCTAGGGGCGGCTCGAGGGAGCCTCGGACCACGGTCTAGCGCGTTGATATTGAAAAACATCGTGAAGGAGACGACGCCTGAAGGGCTCCGTCTCTGATTATCAATTTTGACTTTGGTTTTGGCTGCGCCCCCGCCGGCGGGTGCGGGCGTTGTTACCTGAAGGGTAATTTTACCTGAGAGTGAAGCTCTTCGCGAGCCCTTCTTTATTTATACTAAAACTGATCATTACATGAGTGAGCGAGATAGCTAGATAGATTATTCTGTGGGTACTGTGGAGTTTGCATAATTGAATTTGCAACTCCTTTGATTTAGAACTGTCTGTAATACCGTATATTTAGTAAAATTATGTTCTTTTTGAATACTGAATTGACTCTTCAGTTGATTTAGTATTATTGTAACTTTCCAGATATCTTAGGAAGAATCGTAAAAACGGTAAAAACTGAATAAATCAGTACAATTATAATTAATGTGCGTGTTCTCATTCCTGCTGGAATCCACGACTTGGTGAAGTCTAGTTTTTTAATTTGCGATTTCGGCTACCTCTGTGAATTTATAATATAAGTGTGTAAATCCTTTTTTTTTTAATAGGATTCTTCAAGATTTTAGCGAGTAGCACAGCTCCTCTGTAGCTCAGAAAGCCACACGACACGACTGTACCCCTCTACACCCGGCCACACTCACTTGAGCTGATGGCAGACCACCATGATCCTGTGTCCCATGACCTCGCAGGGCATCTCGGCGGCCAGCCTGCGTTCTACCGCCTCCTCCTCATCCAAGTAAGGGGTGTACAGACCTAACAGGTCCGCTTGACGGTTTTCCATTCTGGAATGACAACATCTTATAGTGTACGGTAGTGAAAGAAGATTAGTATAAACTGTAATGTTGAATACAAGTATAAAATTAAATTTTATGATAAAGAGAAACAAAGGCAAATAAATGATATAATTATGATTCTTAGGGTTTGCGGCAAATGCAAATCTTTGAGATTTTTCTAATTTTCTTTTCAAATTGTTATTTTTTTACGTCATTATTAAAAGCTAAAGATTCGTTTTCCGAAATAAACACAAAAAAGGCATTTAACAAAAAATGTTTTAGAAACTTTTCGAAAATACTCAGTAACTTTAACATTCCTTAGAGAAACATTTCAAAAATGACGTCTACATAATAGAAAAAAAATATATTTTCGAATAAAAAATTTAGTTTCATATACGAACATTTTAGCCTCGTTAATGGCGTCAAGTTGCTCCACCGGCTTCCTCTCAAACAGGTCAGGCAGCAGCGGGTCTGATGAAGAACTCCTCAGGTCGAGACTGGCCCAGGAGCCTCGCGGGGTCAGCGTCTCGTTACATGACGACGATGACGACATTGACGCCACGGACTGACGCCCGCTTGACGGTTGGGATTGAGATTCCAACTGGGAAAAAGGCGTGTTTTTGAAGCAATGAATTGAACATTTTGGGAATTGTAAATTTAAATAAATGGCTTGAAATAAGTAAGCTTCTTGGAAATTTTCCACTCGTTTGTTTTTTTTTACTGTCCTCTTAAAGTACTAATTGGTTCACTAGATTAGCATTCCCCAAGCTTATTTATACTGAACTAGCGACCCGCCCCGGCTTCGCACGGGAAAATGGTTATTGTGGGTTATCCTTCAGTAGGTATATTATGCATGTATTATACATATAAACCTTCCTCTTGAATTACTCTATCTATTAAAAAAACCGCATCAAAATCCGTTGCGTAGTTTTAAAGATTTAAGCGTACAAAGGGAGGGACATAGGGACAGAGAAAGCGACTTTATTTTATACTATGTAGTGATGATATGTAGTGATGATAGAAAAAAAACTTTACTTATTTTTTTAAATACCTGCTGCGCCACCTCGTCCAAGGCGTTAGTCTCGGCATCCACCTCATAGTAATGTCGGGGCGCGGCCTGCAGTCTGTCTAACCGCTCGGCGAGCCGCTCGCGAGTGAACATAGAGCCCGAATACGCGCGGTACTTGTATTCAACCACTGTGTAGTCCGAAGTGTACGCGCGGATACAGTCGCGAACGAACATCGGAGCTTTTGTGCTGTGGAGATATGATCATGACATCATACTAATATTATAAAGAGGATAGATTTGTATTTTTGTGTGTTTGTGTGTGTATCCGAGATTTATGATGACTCCAAATTTTTTGGGAGTAATAATTAAACACCGTTGGAAGGTTTAATCAAATCTGTCATGTTTTGTCATTGATATACAATAAACATAGATACACAAACGCCGCTCAAAAAACGGCACCGGCAAAGGAAGGCCATAATCTAACGTGTGGCCTTGGGTGGCCTTGCTTCTGCCTCAGTCGCTTAATGGCCGCGCACCGGCGCAAACGTCTGACTATTCATCTAGAATATTCGATACTATAGTGGCCAGCACATGCGGTTGGACACTCGCACTACGAAATTCACACCTACCGCTACGGAATACGCTCTCAAGGTCATAAAGTCCAGCCGCATGGGCTGGCTACTGTACATAATTTCTGCTAAAACGCCATCTAATGTCAAATAGAAATACTTCTTACAAAGAAAATACAGGACCGTATTAGGACAACAATAAAATTAACGCGGGTGATAGATAAAGCTTTTTAAAAACTGATAATAATAGTAATATAGTAGGTATGTAAACCGTTTTAGTATGTAAACCAATGGTAATTCAAATGAAAAACGTTTTTTTAATCATACAGCCTGTTAGTTTTTTAAAGATTTCACATTTAATTTGCATGAGCCCAAATACGGCCGATTTATTATTACAATCACGTCGTGTGGCCCTTAGTAGTTAGCCTTCCTCAGGTCCTTAGTCCTTTAGTGACGCAAAAAACATTATTTTCTTATTTTGATATCTAAACCATAAGTGACGCTACTTTGTAAGAATGATTGGCATTTGAACATGGTAAAAATGGAAATGGAAAAATATGGAAAAATAAATAATAATTTCAGCTAATATACCATAGATACCTTAGCAATAAGGCCGCCTTTTGACTCCTGTATGTATTTTTAATTTGTTATTTTGTATTTTTTTGGTGTCAATAAAGTATTTTGTATTGTATTGTATTGTATAGATCAAAGATCAACTGAAGCGCCACTTTCTCCCACCTCTCTGGCTAGATCAACTGATCAAAGAAAAAATATTAAAAAAAAACTAGTAATAGACAGGCACAAAAACGTTAAATATATAGAAATACAAAAAGTCTGTTGTTTGGTTTCAGATAAAGTAATGCTGCCAAAATAAATAATAACCTGCTCTATTATTATTTTAATTGTAAAACTTAAATCTTTACTTAAATATAAAAGCCTTGACCAGAAAAAAGAAGGCCTGCGATGGGGGCGGGCGACCATTTCTCAACCACTTATGGTTTAGATATCAAAATAAGAAATGTTTTTTGCGTCATTAAAGGCCTAAGGACCTGAGGAAGGCTGATTACTAAGGGCCACACGACGTGATTGTAATTATTTATTTCGCCATCTAGTGAAGAATCGCAAAACTTTTTCCGATTACAGATCAGGTGAACTTCAATAGGTTGCCTTTAAAATTCAACTACTCGCTACTAGAGGGCTGGCATGCAAAAAACACTCGCTTGTGTGGCAAAATCATACTTTATTGTAATGTGCTAGAGTCCATATTGATATAATTTATTATTCAAATTATGTTCTTTCATTACTGGAAACCGTACATGTTGATATCTTTAGCGGAAGAAGGTAATTTGTCAGTAATTTGCACAAATAGATTTGTTCAATATTATCTAAGCATTAAAGTCTAAATTAAAAATTAAGTCAACAACTCAAAGGCTATTTTGCACATAGTTTCAACGGTACAATATCTGTATAGGCATGTATATGTCGATAGTTGACGCGGTGCCGTGTTTGGCGTTAGATTTTGTATGAGATCGTGTATCTATGTTTATTGTATATCAATGTGTTTTGTATAATTTCTATGCATTTTAATTATTAAGGAAAGAAAGAGGCTCATCATCATCATCATCATCATCATCATTTCAGCCAAAAGACGTCCACTGCTAGACAAAGGCCTCCCCCAAGGATCTCCACAATGATCGGTCCTGCGCTGCCCGCATCCAGCGGCTTCCCGCGACCCTCACCAGATCGTCGGCCCATCTCGTGGGGGGCCTGCCCACACTATGTCTTCCGGCGCGCGGTCGCCATTCAAGAACCTTTCTGCCCCAACGGCCGTCGGTTCTACGCGCAATGTGCACAGCCCATTGCCACTTAAGTTTAGCGATTCTTCGGGCTATGTCGTTGACTCTGGTTCGCCTGCGGATCTCATCATTCCTGATTCTATCATGCAAGTAAACTCCAAGCATAGCCCTCTCCTTCGCTCTATGGGTGACTTTGAGCCTTCTTATGAGGCCCATCGTTAGCGACCTGTTTAACATGTTTGTATCTATATGTATTTATGATGAATTATTATTTCAATCACAATGTATAAATTTCCATTGAATAAATGAATTGAAACTTACAGGTCTTCTTCAGGCAGCACATGCGTGAGGGTGCGTATACGCCGTGGGACGGTGCAGAGGTCCATATCCGACACCGGGTAGGCCAGAGGATCGCGAGGATCCACCAGCCGGGAGCACACCTCCTCATAGTCCGGTGGTTCGATCATGTCGCACAGAGATATCTGGATAAATAATAAAGCGTTTTTATTTCAAATATCAACCTTACAAATTATGATGATTGTTTTGAAATAGACTATCAAGATAAAAATATTATATCTCAATCAACTTCAGAAAGAAGGATCTAACTAAATTAATACATATTTAAAAAAAATAAAAATCTGTTGTAAGATCTTCATTTAATCATAAGAAGTCCATTCTATGAACTCTAAAAAAATAAAGTGTATGCAAAAATGTATCTTATGTTGTAATATCTTGTACTAACATTGCTTGTTTTAATTTGAATAAGTTAGAATCAGAAGTTAGATTCATAAAAATTTGATCCAGTTTTTTTCAATTCAACTCAATAAATTGTAAATATAGATGTTTTTTGTCTGTCAAATTTAATATCAAAGTAAAACAGAAAAAATGAGATAGATGTAATAAAAATATAATCTAAAAAAGTAATTTTCTCAGATACCAATGCAAACCAAAGATGTAACAAACAGTATTGATTAAACTATAAATATGATTATAATCCTGTTAGAATTCAAAGTCAATGCCGTCATACTCCTATTACACATAGCGTGCAGCTTCATAAGGAATTCCAAGCAGGCACAACAGTATTATACGCAACGTTACTCTATCTATACAGATAAAAAAATGGTGACTAAGATCACCTAAGATGTAGTAGAGGGTACATAATATTATAATAAAACTTACAGAAGACGAGCAGGCGGAGAGAGAGCCGACCTTCGACTGAACAGCATAGACCTTCCGATGGTCCCCAGCATTCCTATAAATAGGGAAAAATCAATCCTCGAGTATTTATAAGCGATCCTGACCCTTCGTATGCATCGCCGAACGGCGCACCCAAATGGACACGACAAAGCTATTTACCCGTAAGGCTGATGGTGTTTGCGACCGAGAGTCATCTAAAATAGAACGTGAAGGAATATTACTATTCCAGAAAAGCAGCTTTTATTAATATTTTCCTCTAAAACTGCAATTTTTTTGATACAAAACGGATTGTTTACAGCCACAACAAACTTCTGATTGATTTGACAGTTGTTTTTGGTGTTGCTAGAATGAACAAATAAATGCTACCCATACTTACAAATGCTACTTAAGGGGCTCTACCATGCTAAGTGGCGCCGCCATCCTGAAAAAAATAATAACTCGGGAAATAATCAATTTTTCAAAAATCCGGTCCACAGAGCTGGAGTCGGGGTGCTGTAGGATATATAGAAGCAATCACATATGTTTATTATAGTTCAATGTAGTTAAAGATAGAAAAAATGCGAAAAGTGGCCGTTTTTCGCAAATTTCCTATCTCTAACTACAGCGAGATACAATAAATAAAGTTAATAGCTTCTATATATCCTACAGCACCCCGACTCCAGTTCTGTGGACCGGATTTTTGAAAAATTGATTATTTTCCGAGTTATTATTTTTTAAAGGGTGGCGGCGCCACTTAGCATGGAAGAGCCCCTTAAAATACATACCTACATACTTTAAATTAATAAAAATAAAATAATTATATTCAAATAAGCATAAAAAACTTCTAATTAGTATTATAAAATGTTTAAACGTTGTTATTAAAGTAAGAAATTAAGTTTAGTTTTATATTAAAGTTACCAGCTTGCCATGTTTTTAGTGATGGTATCATTTCCCAGGCAACCGCGAAATTTGGAATTATTTTGTTTGGCTTTATTATGTGGCGAATGGCGATTTTCCCACCTCTGCTTTTGCGTCTAAAAACAACACAAATTCCGCCAATGTCACGTGCCAGAAGGACCGGAAATGAAAATTCATTTGGAATCACACCTAAATTATAAAGGCGAAAGTTTGTGATTGTGTGAGTGTGTAATGTGTATGTTTGTTACTTCTTCACGTCTAAACCGTTGGAGCGATTTTAATAAAATTTGGCACGGAGTTAGCTGACACCCTCGATTAACATATAGGCTACTTTTTATCTCGGGAAAATACCTTAATCCTACGGGAAAACCCGTTAACGCGAGCGTAGCTGCGGGGCGGAAAGCTAGTAAGAAATAAAAATGTTGTCAGGTCCATTAGAAAATACTTAGGTAAAAATAATAGTCTGGTACTTATAATCACAAAACGACAAATTTATTATTTGACCTAGCTGCATGAAGCGGCAAAAAAGCCTTGGTTTTGCAAAGTTGTTTTTGCTGTCGCTCTACGACCACAATGTATAATAAAAGGAGTACAACAAGCGCAAATTTTGTTATCAGTAGCATTCTTACTTGAAACAGGTTTATGTACACTTAGGTAAGTTTAGACGTCTCTAGCCAAAGTGAATAAGAATCGACTGGTAAAAACTAGCCCCTACTCGTACTAAAAGATCAGCTATAGGTATTCAAGAAAAGTAAATAACTACTATGGCATCCATAGGTAAAATAATGTTATTTAAATAAAAACTTCTATCATTAAATTGAAAATTTAAATAACCTCCGCCACAAAACCGTTACTTAGATCCTTTCAACAACTAGAAAAGAGCTGATATTCTTCAAATGGCTGAAGATATTATTTTCTTGGATGCATAGCTAAGAACACTCTCGATTGTGATGTGATAACTTAGAAAAAAAAAGAAAAAAAAAAGACTACTTAGATCAAAATCGGCGCATCCGCTTAGGAGCTACAATGCCACAGACAGACAGACAACCACACACGTCAAAATTATAAAACCCTTCTTTTTTGTGGGGGATTAAAAAATCTTCTCTCACATGGCATGCAATGTGCGCAACTCTTCTTGAAATCGCAGAAACTTCCTACGCACCAAGTTTAATCCGAACGCGGATGCTAGAGACTGTCCACGGCAGCGCAATTTGCAAACCACACGTATTATTTGATATACATTACGTAGTCAATGAGCGCGATTCTACACATTACGCTTTATCTTAAAACCATATATCCCTTTCACGTTCTTAAGAACGAAAAGGGACAGGTGATTGTCAACTTAGATTTAGAGACATCAAACATCGAATTTAATTTTACTCGTTCGCACTAGTTGATAGAGGCATGCGAAAACATCCCACTTAAATTAAGCTGAATTTAACAGCTGCGCTGCTTATTTTAAGTATCATTAATTAAAAATTAAATTCATTCATCTCCTATCTTTTTCGATTCCCATGAAGTACTCTTCTCAGTCACCCAAGGAAAGAACAAGGATTGAACTTAAACTTTGAATTTGAATGAAAGAGACCAACAACTTAAATTCAGTTAGAGATTTTAGCGGCCACGCCGAAATTAAGCCCATTATCTTCTTCTTCATCTCGTCTTGTTATCCCTCAGCAGGGACATAGGTCTCTTAGTATAGTCTTTCAAATATCTCTATCTTGCGCTGCACCTTCCAGATCTTTCCAACAGTAACCGATGGATGCAGCTTCCTTTTCCACCGAACTTTATTACAAGTATAAATTACACGTTTACAACTGCGAAACAGCACACTACAGGTCAAGTACAAAATTCGTTTAAAGCGCCGAGTGGTCCTTTTCTACCGACTTCTTGTGATTGAAACTAATTTTCTACGCAATGGACATCGAATTGTAAATGTAACTTCTTTAGCTTAGCTAGCCTGTACGGCCGCGCCGGCCACTCACGTCACGTTTGCCTATAATTGGATCGGCACGCGCTTCGGTCGCGCTCTAAGCCTTCGCACGATGGCTTCACGGACACGAGACCAGTCACACTGCGCGCGCCGGATTACTAGCTACGATTTTTGATAAATAGGTACATACGATATCTATTAATAATTAATAGTTTAAAAAACACTAGAAAAACACGCTTTTATAAACGAACGTAAAAACAAAAAAAAAATTGCGTTGTCATCGGAATTACATATTAATTACTTCAGTAGGTACTTGAAGAGTTTCACTATCTACCTTTGGGATCCTTCATCAGACCCCGGTTAAGTAACCTCACCTCGCCAATATAAAGGTCTAATTTAGACAAATCAAATGAGCCCAAATTCGGGGGGTGTACTAGTAGCCGTTGAAGAGTTCCACTAACCTCCTTCCGGCTCCAGCATCAGATCAGCTTGTTTGTGTCAAATTATTGTGTTGTCATCGGAATTACGTATGCATTCCAATTTTCATTACGCTACGACCCTTGGAAGATGGTTAAATTAGTTACCTTAGATTCCATTACATAGTTAGTTACATACAGGTGGGGCTAAATAAAAGCCTGTTAAAATCCAAAGGTGACTACGGTGAATTCGGTCACTTAAACTCAATAAAGTTTACTTTGTCATTCATTACGTGAAAAAATTGCAATAAATATAAAATATGTTGTAGCTTAGTTCAAGCTCTATAATCTCATGGTTGAACATTTTATAGGAAAAAATCTAGTTTAAGAAATATACAGTAAAGGGGGTATGGATACCAAGCAAATAGCAACGTATAATGTATAAGATTAAGGTTTAATAAAAACGCTGTAATTTTAGACCCGCCTGCTAAGCATGGGAATTATAGCAACATAATTTCCGAGGAAGAGAGCTTAGCTCAGCAATGCCTGTTGTAGACTCTAGTCTAGGTAGAGTTTGGGAAATGAAAGTAGACAATCAGCAGGCCAAAAGTTCGTGTATCAGCACTTGGATTTGCCTCGTGTCTGGATGTTGTATATTCTTATAAGTATGTATTTATCTATATTATGTGTGTATATAAGCTGATGGCTTTGGGGTCAGATGGCCGTGTGTGAGATGTACCCTCAATTTTATTTAATTACATACTTTTAAACGTGATGAAAAACAAAAATATATCCGCAGGCTCGGAAGTCGTAAAATTAAGAATGAAGAAGTAATAAAATACGACGTAAAAACTTGAGTGGAATCTGTATGAGTAGGTAATTAAGTTTAGGAACTCTGCCAAGCATTGTTTCTGCGGAGAAAATTGATTTATTGTTTGAAATGGGATCGGTAAAGATGGATGTGTTTCGTTGGATATTTGTGGATTTCGTGAAACCTGACCTTTTACCTGTGAAATGTTGCCTTTTACCGATAAAAACAGTCAAGTAAGAAATTTTATCATTTAAAAATAAGTAAATAGTTTTTGTTTAGTCTTACTTATTTAAATAGTAATTGTAAATAGTTGTCTAATTTGTTCAACTGTCTCCCGTAGGATGCAGGACGAAGCTACAAAACAAGATAAGTATAACTAAACTACATATATTACTACGTCCATGGAAAAGACAAGAAGACATTACTCTTATTTCGCATTTAACTGTCGAAATTCTGTGAGTAATCAATGAGTATATTATAATTTTCTTCAATTGTATGAGACGATAGGCACGACAAAACTATGTCTTGTTACACGTGAAATCTTACGCTACATAACGTTGTTGTTTTATCCCCAATCGACAGAAGCTTCTCGATATCTCTGTAATTGGATTGGCTAGCAATGCTGACATAATAATTTACTTGTAATCCAAGATAAATCCATGTTAGGTTTCGGACTAACCTTGAAATTAAGTGCCAATAAATCGACAGGTTTTCACAGACATGTTTCTGATACCCTGAACCAGGTCTCGACAATCTACTCGAGGAACATCACACTAGTAGTATTATAAAGGCAAAAGTTTGTGAGTGTGTGTATGTTTGTTACTTCTTCACGTCTAAACGGCTGGAGCAATTTCAATAAAATTTGGTATGGACTTAGCTGACACCTGGATTAATAAATAGGCCACTTTTTACCGCGGGAAAATACCTCATTCCCACGGGAAAACCTGTTAACGCGGGCGGGGCCGCGGGGCGGAAAGGTAGTAAGTATTATAATATACTAGCGACCCGCCCCGGCTCCGCACGGGAAAATGGTTATTGTGGGTTATTCTTAAGTATATTATGCATGTATTATACATATAAACCTTCCTCTTGAATCCCTCTATCTATTAAAAAAAACCGCATCAAAATCCGTTGCATAGTTTTAAAGATTTAAGCGTACAAAGGGAGGGACATAGGGACATAGGGACAGAGGAAGCGACTTTGTTTTATACTATGTAGTGAAGTACTCGTACTTGTATCTCCAACCGGTTCCTTCTGGACAAAGGCCTCGTTCTTCATAATAGTTATTATAAATATAAATCTAAATTGTAAGTGTCTTCGAAGTCAAAGTCAGATTCCTTTATTCATCACAAGTTTTTTAAATTTAGTGACGTTAGATCAGAAGTCTTTGGTCAAAGCAACTCTCGTCTCAAATGAATGTACAAGTAAGTATTATTATTATAATTGCACTTTTTCTCTTTTTTTCTCGGCTTACACAGGTAATTTTTAATATTTCCATTATTAATAATTATTATTTAATGAAGGCTACTGTGTCGACTGGATAAGAGAAAGAAGAAATACTCAAAAACATAGAAAAATAGCATAATGAGTACTAATTGTAACTACTTGTACTTGTTTTGTGGAATAATGTAATAATAGCCAAAATCATGTGCGTCGTCAATCAAACCACGCAATCACGGTCACACAATCATATCACATCGCGTATTCACGGCCCTCCCAGGGCTAATACAGTTGTGAATGAGCGATGGCTCTCATATCGGATTGATGTGGAAAGGTCAGATTGTGGGACGTTTTATGTTATTGTCGCTTTTGTGTAAAAGTGACTGGTGATATGATTATAATGTTATCTGGTAACGGAAAACGGCCCCGTAGCCTAGTTGCAAGTACACCTGCTTCAAAGCACGGTCGCGGGTTCGAATCCCGCCCAGGGTAAACTTTCGAGTATTGACATCCATAATACAGGCTGAGCCTAGTTTGGAGATGACCGTGTGTGAGATGAGAAAAACAAAAAAAAATTGGACTCAACACTTTGTAAATTAAGCTATCCGAAATACACAAAATCTTAAATATCAAAATACCCGATTAAAAGAGAAATAAAAATATCATATCACTAACGCGTACCATTCTCATCCGAAAATGCTTTTGAAAGAATACTTTGAATTCATGCAAAGTTTAAAATTTATTGCATTGTGCTTTGAATAACTTTAGTTGAAAAGGTCACTGCCGCCGGAGGTTATGACTTTCTTCATTCAAAAGCACAATTCCAAATAACATTTTAATAAATGTAGATTTTCTATTATAGTTCTTATTTGTAAAGTGTCCTCCAAAACGTTGATATTAAATGAAATATGACCTTTGACCCTAAGCGTACCTAAGCTGGCAGTGTCAGTCTACAATGGGTAAGTGCAGAAGCCAGCACATGCGGCTGGACATGTTGACCTTGAGAGCGCCCGTATTCCGTAGCGGTAGGGGTGAATTTTGTAGTGCGGATGTCCAACCGCATGTGCTGGCTTCTGTACCTATCAGACAGCTAATTATTCGTATATTTTATGGAAGCAAGCCATTGCGCACAAGTCAGGTTTTTTCTGGACGGAATTCAGTACACACCATGGTCCAAGAAAACAAGGTCTAACCGTTAGACCACGTGACTGACACAAGGCTACGTCATTTTGCGCTGTTCATCCTTGTCTATTACACGCATTCGACAAGGATAAACGTAGAAATGACGTAGGCTCGTGTCAGTCACGTGGTCTAATATGGTTAGACCTTGTTATCTTAGACCATGGTACACACCAAGCGAGCAGCTTCGGCGAGGCGTTTTAGTATGTAGGGTAATTATGGTACTTACCTTTTTTTTTCCATGACATACACAAATAGATACATAGTTCGTTAATCGGAAAAAAAATGCTGCCCGGGCGGGTTTTAAATCTGCGATACTACCGACGAGTAATTTTCTCTTGGGCTCTAGGTATTTAATGACTTTCCCTGACTTGCCTACTGTTGACTATTTTTTGCTTCTCCGAATTATAATAGTACCTACAGCAAATTCCCGTAATTTTAAAGAAGTTTTAAGCAAATAAATATTTATGACTTATGAGTAAGCCCTATATTAAGATTTGTTACATTGAACTGTCTTAATATTTACAGAGAAAAATCAAATTGAATTTGATTGAACTAACTTTCTCATCACTTAAAACCTAACGATAATTATTGAGCGAGTTTAATCACATGAAAACTTAATAATCACAGCCAAACGAGACTCTTACATTGAATATAAAAGCCTAGGGCATGTCATTGAAGTACTAACTGAATTAAAATAATGACGACTCACCCCTACCACGGTCACGACGACCCTCAGTTTACATGAGACTAGGCTGTATAACGCTAGTGCCTTGGCCTCGCGAATTTTTTTTCTGTGCCATTGTGCTAGACGGCGGGTTCGAATTTCGAATTGATCAATAAAATCTTTTTTTGAAGTCTCTTATATATAGTCTTTGGTAATTTGTATATACACACGATTTAGAAGTGAAAACGAATCTTAACGTGATCAACTATTAATTTAAGTAATAAAAATAGTTATAAAATAGATACAAATAACTTGGTATTAATAGTGCAACAAGTGACGGACAACGGAACTTTCGAAATGATTTTATACGACGTAAGTAAAACTTATCCCAATTCGTTTCTATTTTATGTGTGTATGTCGATAATTTATGTAGGTACCTATGTTTTCGAGTTGATAATGTTATGAATGAATATTATAGGTACTACATAAACTCTTATCTATATGTCCTAACCAAACAAGTTTCACAAAGTGATATTTGTTCGACGAGTCCCCACCGGGATTCGAACCGTGTGCAAAAAAAGAACATCCACCCATCCACTATGCGAAGACTATGATAACGGTGTTGGCGGTTGTAATTTTTGTACTTTATGAATAAAATCAAAATGTGTTTTATGAAATCTGTATATTATAGGACAAATTAAAAAGGTTTTCATTAAATATAATAGGTATTTTTAAGTGCAAACTGCGAGTGACTTAGATAGGTCATATATAGCGAGTATAAATAGAAAAAAATCTTGGAGGTTAGGTATACGAAAATATAAGAATAGGTATAAAAAATCACATTGTTATAGATATTCTAAGTACATTACGCATTTTAACAAATGATTTTGTACATGTTATAGTTTTAAAAGAAAACGATTTATTACATGGCTTAGTAAAAAAATTTGGAAAATGTTTTGATACTTTTGGATTGGAAATTATGGACCATGCAATTATAGTAAAAAAATTTGTCCAATTAACGAAGAGCTACACTTTAATATATTTCTATATGCAGACATAGGTCACAACCTAGCTGGCTAATGATCTTTATACAATAAATATTACTTTCGCAGGCGAGATTTTAAATAAAACAGTTATATACTTATTTATCTACTTGTTGTAGCTTAGCATGCTTTTAGACTATATAGCTTCTAGTCTAAAGTATAAAATAACAACATCGTTAATTGGTATTTGGACCCATAGATGTAGATTTTTGCGATTCGTAGCCATCTCGTAGCTCATTGCTACGTAATGCCGTAGTAATTGCTACGCGAGTTTGTCGCACCGTAGTAGACTGCAATCTTGAACTCAGAAAAAGCAGAAAGATTCTGTGTCGCCTTTATGTCGCTTTCTAGCACTTTTTGAAGAGGTAAGGATACATTGACAAGTTTGTAGTGATTTGCATCTTAATTGTGAAAGAAGAAATCAATGTACCTTGCGCTCACATGTCTGAAGATACTTGATATGTTATTTCACATAGGTATGTGTGGCATATGTATTCTTGATAGGTACTCAAGGTGAGAGGTAAATAATTACGCTTGTAAGCTATGTTAATTGATACGATTTTTATATGCCATACGTTTTATTAGTTCGCATGTATTATTTAAGGTACAACAAGAATGTTTAAATGTATTGAGTAGTTTTTCCTCAAAAAATCAGTGATCAAGTGATTTGATTTGTCCAAAAAAGTTCATATGTAAATCAGGGGCGGATTGCTAGTTCAATATAGAAGTCAGTTTACTCCAAAAAATAGGAACAACATAATAGAGATGAAAGTGTCTCTGCGGAACTCATTGTGTATTCCAAAGGGGTTGAACAGGACATATAAAGACCCCGGGTACATGTGTAGTATTAGGCAAAGATACATCTTGTATTGTATTTGTAAATACATAATACTTGCATGTACATTGCTGTTTTAATGAGGGGTAAAAAAATATACAGTATGTAGTAATTAACTGATATAATATTATTAGAACAACTGCTATATAAGGGAATAGGGCGCTTTAAAAGAACGATAACGTATATACAATTGTTTCGCGTGTCGTCTCGTCTAAGCGTTCGAATAATAATAATAATATAATATGTGGGACATTGTGGGACATCTCACACACGGCCATCTGACCCCAATCTAGGCAAAGCCTATACTATGGGTGCCAGACAGCTGATATACATACATATATATATAAATATACAACATCCAGACACAAGGCAAACACAAGTGCTCATCACACGAATGTTTGCCCTGGGCGGGATTCGAACCCGCTACCCTGTGCTCAGTAGGCAGACGTACTACCAACTAGGCTACGGGGCCGTCAATAAGGAAGTACATTTGAAGCTAGCTGGTTTAATGACTTTATTTTTTAAGAACAGCTTTTAAATATATTCTAAAAAAGCTTTTTTTTAAATATTCATTTAAAACAAAAAAGGGGCTTTAAACATAAATTAAAATTAATCATGACAAAATTAAACCAACATTTCCAATTATGTACAGACCGACGACGTAGCGACAGCGTCAATCGTCGTTTGTGTGACCCTGTATTATGAACTTAAAGACTTTTTAGATGGAGATTTTGGATACTAAGCTCTGTTACGACAGGTTAAAGTCGCAAACGAATCGTTGATGGTTTACACGGAGGCTGTGCGGCTATGCGCGCGCAGCTTTGAGTGAACTAGTGGTGGGAATGTGTCGATAAGTTTTGTAATGTTACAAGGAAAAAAATCGGCTTTATTCTTATCTGAGATTTACACAAAAAATATAATAAGATATGAAATGCGTGCGCATGTGGGACCGGCTCCCTCTGTGACATACTTTTAATCACAAATTAGAAAAATCGGTGCAATCTTTAATACTATTGTATCTAAACTCAGATAACACGATAAGTGGTCATTGTATAAAAAGAGAGTTTTTATGATATTTCAGTCTAGGAATATTTCTTTGAAACTACGAAAATCCTTTTACAAAGAGCCTTTGTATGTTTTAGAACAATTTTCGTTAGTCACCATTAGCTCCCAAACAAAACACAGGTAACCAAAACCCTTAACGTGCGGTGTACATTTTCAAAGGCAACGATTCCCTCACTAACCCTCAGTGCCCTCTCAGGGAGGGAAGGCTGCGAACGTCCTCTAACCCTCGCGAAAAGTGACCAAGAAAAACATCACTCTTATAAAAGGACGCAGTGACACAAAAACAGTGAAATAACATGTAAAAAGTGGTGTTGTAGCTTAAGGATTGTTGCATGATGGGAGTGGATAGTCTGCCCGTGCCGAGGACGGCGGTAAGTGCATTTATCTATACTGTGCAATGCAGCTGTGGGGTCGAGAGGGCTTAGGTTTACCTAGCGTTTTTAGCGCTGGACGTTTTTAGGCGTGGATTTCGATTGTGTGACTTTTGTGGAAAAATATAGAGTATGTATTTTATTGAGTGCATTTAGGGCATCATTTTAATATGATGTAGAGTTTGCTGAGAGACACTCCAGTGATTATAACATTCAAAATTCCGCAGTAGTAAATTATTCCCGTAAAAGTTTATTAATAAGAATATCATTTTTGTAGTATCTGTTATAGAGTGACAGGCGTAACAAAATATAAATAGTGTGTGTTCATAATTTACGTGGATAATCTGTATAAATTGCATATGCAAAAATTTCATTCTATGGAACTACTGTGATATGGTAATTACAATAATGATAGGACAGTTAAGTGTATAACTAAGTTTTTATTATTAATTAAAATTAGTAACGGAATGTTGAAAAAATAATTAAATGGCAGATCCTTGAATGATTACAGTAAAAAATCACAATTTAAATTTCATCTACGCTGCCCCTTACCACTTGTATAATTCTCCCATTGCGCGCAAGCAATGGAGATAGATGATCATCCGGTAGGAGATTAAGGTTGTCTGTCGTAAATCACGACACGATGCATATTATTACACGTTGATACAAACATAACACTGGTTTACCAGTAGGCTTACTACGTAACAAGCGACAGGCTCGAGAAGCTGTCAAATGCGACATATTGAAAGAACTGTAGGCCTACTATGTAAGTAGCGACAGACTCGAGAAGCTGTCAAACGCGACATATTGACAGAACTGCTATCAAACGCGATTATGGCTCTAATGTCACTATGTCGCGTTTGACAGCTTCTCGAGCCTGTCGCTACTTACATAGTAAGCCAACTGTTTCAATACTTATCAAATCATCATCATTTCAACCGAAAGACGTCCACGTATCTGATTACCAAAAATAAATATATATAATATTCGGCGCTTCGGAAGGCACGTAATATCTATCTACGAGTGTAATCGTTAAACCTTGCTACAAATGTAGCCATGTCGGATGCCTATAGATGGCTCAGTAATTTTTACAATCAAAATACAATATAGGGTTTATAACCATGTTTTATTGACACACAAAAAAATAAAATAGTGCTAAGCTGTGAACTGTCAAAACCCATTCAAGAGTCAAAAGGTAAGATTAAGAGACGGGGGGGTAAGGATAAGAGTAAGGTTTTACAAATCACCTCTCGACGTCAAATTTTAAAGAAGTTATTAAGTTTTGCTCAAACTAAGACTGGCATATTATTATAATAAACTCTTCAAAATTTATAGAGGCGATGCGATATTAGTTTGTACGGAACTGGCAGGTTCGCGCAATGTACAGTGCCACCAACTTATCTGTGAAGTGGTCAGAATTGGTACTATAATAACTCCGCTATCACTCGGTTGCAGAAAGCTCTCCATTATCTTTCCATTAGTTAATGCTTCATTAAAGCTAATGAAGTCATTATTTTAATGATCGTTGCACAAAACTATATTCCTCATATTTAACAGTTCATTAAATTATAATCAACAGTTAAAAAATATTGCAAGCTTTAAAAACATTCTTTGAAAATGAGTGAACGAATGCGTTTCGTTTTCGTAAATTTGTAAAAATTTGAAGAAAATTCAAAGATCGAAACGCGTTTAAAAATAAACAAACTGTCATTGACTGACGGACGGCAAAACATAAATATTGAATTGAATTGAATTGCTTTACAAAAAAATATTTTTCAATTTTAGTTTCAAAATTTGCACTTTTATGTTGTGATACAAGAATATTATAGAAGACAAAAGAACTGGGGACATGTTTTTAGTTAAAAAAAAAAGAAACCTGGCCCAAAACTTGTAATAAATACAACAGCTGCGCTACGTCTGGGTGCCGAAATGTTGACCAGTTAAAAACATCAATTGGAAATTAAAAACACGCAAGAATGCGGCACAGATATCAATACGAGTACTAATGGTATATGTAAAGAAGATACATTTTTCATGGTTATGTTATGATTAAAGTATTTACTGGAGTATTTGTATGGAGTTTCCTTGCGTGATCGAATCAGGAATAATAAGATCTGCAGGCGAACCAGACTCACCGACATAGCCCGAAGAATCGCTAAACTACTGACAATGATACAAAAATAATAATATGTATAATTAAAGACCAAATTGAACCTTTGGAAAACCCCTAACATAAACAGTGGGGCAGCTTACTTTAATGGTAAATATTTTGCAATTCTATAACCTCGTTTTCAATCAACATTGGTTTCACCTGCCTTTAAGTTTGTGTTTATTTACATAAGTTAGAGCCAAGTGCGATGATAATATTTTTTTAATTAATTGCATTGTTTCTATGTTTCAGATAATCAAATGAAAATAATCATAATCAATTTAATCAATTTAAAAAAGAGAATGAATTAACGCAAGAGCTTCTACATCAAAAACAACAACACACCATATAATTAAACTAAAATTGAAAAATATACCACAGAATAATAATAATTACCTTATAATAATAATTTTTACCTTTGAAAAACACTTTTTACAATAAAAGTAGAGTAATAAGGAAAATATTGAATTCACAATAGCTGTTCTTATAGATAGACGAATCCTTACCCTGTAGAGGTACCACTACAAAAAAAATCCATAGCGTTCTTATAGATAGACGAATCCTTACCCTGCAGAGGTACCACTACAAAAAAAATCCATAGCAGGTGCTTTAATTAATATTCTTCCCATATTTATTTATTTAACCAGTAATATGTAGTAATTAAACACAACTTTTGGCAAATAACGAATATTGCAAATAAAAACAGATATTTAATGGGTGGTTGGGGACCTATTAAAATTTGACATTCATTAAATTAATTTTAATGTCTCATTAGACCTAACTAGGTTCTGTGCAACGTAAATTATGTTTAATGACGGTTTTTGAAGTTTCTTTAGTTATTTTTTAATGCCCAGTTAAAAGTACAGTTAAATTTGTTTTGTGCAATGACTTAATGAAAATGTTAGGCTTTAATGCTCCTTTAAAATTTAATGACCTTCTCTGCAACCGAGTGTATATGGACGTCAAGTATGAATACCTACCTACCTAAAAGCGATTGGACAATTTCACATCGCTACTAGCGCCGCCCTTCAGTTCACAGATAAGTTGGTTGATCTGTGTGCGTTCTTGTGTATCCGTTATCTCTGGGTGTCGAAGTGATTGCTATTGCATTGAGACAAGCCATAAAATAATGAGATGACGTCATAATAGGTTCTGATGTCATCCAAGATAGCTTTACTCTAATTACGATACACTTTTTTTGCGGGAAGCCGCTGGATTAGTTCAGAACAGGAGGCAGTGATCTTTTACAGGCAAAAGTGGTGGTAATATTTAATCATTTATTGTAAAGGTATACATACCTACCTAGAAAGATGTAAATACTATAAATTTTTAAACTAAGATCGTTCAGTAATGCTTACAACAACGTCATGACATGTGCCCCTAACTCATATTTAAATATCTTATTAAATACCCGTAGACATTGACACAACGACATAGACATAAATACAATATTTTGTTTCAAAAATATAAACAGTAACTAATATTTTAACTTGATTAAAAATATTAGGTCCATACACTACATACTTCCACTCTGCTACTACGATACAACCGATCGTAGCAAACAGCTACGCAATTGCTACGCGCTACGAGCTACGTAGGCGTATAAATAAACAGTTTTGTTATGTCTTCCTTATTGGAAGACGGTATTTACTAGTGCTAACTATCCGCTTATTTATATTGTTATTTGTTGTTGTATAAATATAGAGTGTAAGTGATAGCTTCGTGCTTAGCAATAACTGAAAGGACAGGCTCTTGAGCAACTTTCTCAAAGAATAATTTGTTCGTTACCGAATTACTTCTCCATACGAACTGTCCGATAACAATGACTTTTATTATTGAAGTGCAGAGCTTTCCGAGAATCGAGAGTGTTCTTAACTATGTAAGATCATCAGCTCTTTGTGACAATGAAGGGATCTGAATGATTTCTACAGTCTGATTCGTAAACTTGGTATCATGTTACCTCAGGGACTTCAGTCAGTTTGGAGTAAAGGTGATGAAGATCTGGATTCTGCAAGTTGAAAGAAAGAAAGAAAACATTTACTTTGGACACTGTTATCTTACACATATGCATTGCAAAATATAAGGTTTATTGGTCCAAAAGTGGTCTCCATTCAGAATTAGCTGCACGCAGATATGGCTACATGCAGCGCTGGTCTTTCGTGGAGCCAGTGAATTCCTGTGATATGATGAGGAGTTGGACAATTACTCAACATACCACAGCAGAGCTATCGTGAAAGGGCTAGAATATTCGTATGTAAGGTAGAATATTCGTATGTAGTTTATCTTACTAGATTTATATATGCCACCAACCCGCACTACTCAATTATTTTTAGAGTTTCTCTTGTAATGGTTTGCCTGGAAGAGATTGCTACCTAGCAATAAGGCCGCCTGTTGAAACCTGTTGTTTTCTGTGCTTGTGTTATTTGCTTTGTTTTTTCTTATTGTATAGGGCTAATTTAACTGTGGGGTGTGGCTGTGGAGGGCTCTTTTTAAAATGTTGTATTTAATAGTAAACGTTATTTACTATGAGAGGAATACCAAATTTAATATATTGCGAATGAGCGTAGGCGGGTACAAATACAAGCCTTTATTGAAGCAGGCGTATTATTTTCAGAACAAATCAAATTCAATTTCGCTATTCTTTGCCCAGTCACGAATCAATTAAATTTATTTACCAACTGAATGCGTCCGTGGTTTCAAGCTAGTGCCCGATATCTCAACGAGAGGTTTGGGTTTGACTTTAGTTTTATGTTTGTAAAATTCGGATTCTTAGCGTCATAAAACAAATTTCTTGAATATGCTGAAATAAATCATCTCAAAAGCAACCCAACTGTACATTTTTTCCGATACAACTAACTGTAAACACAAATTTGTCATCCATTCCGTCTGAATTTCCAAAATTGTAAAGGTTATAATAGTCAATCTTCACAATTTTCACAAAAATAGCCGTATTTTATCAAGATTTTGAGGTTAAACGTGACCATTTTAATCGCCGCTAAGATTAGTCAGATTAGCGATTTTACGCGTAAAAATGGCATGCATAGAATTGCTTTTGGCCAGCTAAAGCCAAGTTGAATTGATTGTCTATGGTTGTCTAAAATAAGGAACGTCAGATTAAAATTAGCAATGTCAGTTGAATTTGACAGGTTGTGTAGAATTGCGAAGTGGTTTAGCGACACCTAATTAAAAATTGAATTGAATTGTTATATTATGCTATTTTTTTAATAAACAGACATGACTGTCTCTTTACTTACTTACTTTCATGGTCCAAGAAAACAAGGTCTAACAATTAGACCACGTGACTGACACAAGCCTACGTCATTTTGCGCTGTTCATCCTTATCTATTACACGCATTCGACAAGGATGAACTGGCAAAATGACGTAGAAATGACGTAGGCTTGTGTCAGTCACGTGGTGTAATTGTTTGACCTTGTTTTCTTGGATCATGCTTACTTTCATATTTAAGAGCTGCTTAATCTACACCGGATCTAAAGTACCTACTTACACTACACTATGTTTATTACAAGGGAAGGCCTGATATCCTATATTAAAGGTTTTAACGAACCTAGTTTAGGCGTCAGCCCTTCACAAGAATATTATTTAAAATACTTGGTGTATAAGATATGATAATGTTTTTTTGTGGTGTAGAAATAAATACTTAATTTTTTTTAAGTTATGTATAGGGCGGGGCTCGAATCTTCTTTAAGCTAACTAAAATAAACTGTACCTTGTCTACTTATTAAGTACGTCAGACCTCGTTAACTATGGTACAGAAAGGTCAAAGATTCGAATTTGACTTCAAGAGAGAAAATGCATACAAATTCGTCTATACTAATGAATTGTTCGCTGAGTGTCGATTTCCTCATTCCCACGGGAAAAACTATTAACGCGTGCTAAGCTAGTTCTATTATAAAGAGGAAAGGTTTTATTGTTTGTTTATTGTTTGTTTGTTTGCATCGAATAGGCTCCGAAACTAATGAACCGATTTTAAAAATTCTTTCAGTGTTGAGAAGCTACATGATCCCTGAGTTACATGGCTATATTATATTTTCAAAAAGATAGGGATCCTTTCCAAAACTTCAATAATGTAACCCAAGGTATAAAAAAAATACCCCAAATATTCCTAATAATTGAATAGGCTCCGAAACTACTCAACCGATTTTGGTGAAACTTGGCACAAAGATAGAATAGACTTTGGGAAAGAACAAACGCTACAATTTACCGCGGAAAAATTTCTCATTCCCACGGGAAAAATTGTTACAGCGGGCGAAGTTGTCACCAAGATATAATAGATCTTGCGGAAGAACATAGGCTAACCTTTACCACGGTAAAATACCACATTCCCACGGGAAAAACTATTAACGCGGGCGGAGCCTCGGTGGGAAGCTAGTCTCATATAATTTTAAAGTATTTAAAAATAAAATAGCCATATTCTACACGTGTAGGATTTTCTTTTAAAGGTTGTATTTATTATTAACCTGCGACCTTTATAAAGCTCAGTCAGCTGTCGATGGTGATCGATGGTTTTCATCTCAAATTGTAATTCTTTTTTCGCCTTGCCTTATAATACGAGTGATTGATCGCTCATTCTTTGCGACTTAATTGTATTAAAAACAAAAACTAATTTCGTTGTATTCAATATTAAAATTCATTACTGTGTTTCGTACATAAAAAGAAAATCTTACAAAAAAATATTATATTTTCAACGAAATTTGGAATAATACATTTTCCACTTTAAACCCTCCTTTTTATATGGTTGTCTTGGAAAAACTCTCAATTATTTAATAAAAATTAATCCTCGATATAAGCACACTCCATATTGGCTGCACTGAATATGATAATTCTTTTTTTGTTATTTTCGTTATAGTCCAGGACAAGAAAAGTAGTAACTTGCATAAAACACCATACTCCTCGGAAATAAACAAACGAAGTCGCGGAGCAGACAGTTAGTAAAATATAAAGTCTAAATTAGTTGGCTTTCCACACAAAAGTCATATTTGCACAAAAAAGGCGATTGGGCCACAGGCAAAGTTCATAATAATAACCTCAATTCGGCACGAAGAGAGAATTATTATTAGTAAAGTACTTTACAAAGAAAAGCTAATCAAAAGATATATGAAACTAATGACGTCACGCGTCACATATATGTCACCAACTTTTGGCTCTGTGCTTTAACAACCTGTCACTCGAAACATTGCTAAAACGTTGTTAATATCTGTGCCGCATAATTTATTTTATGTTTAGACTTGACATTTAGTGTTCAATGTCCTTGTCTGTTTAATTTTAAGTTGATTATAAAGGATAAATAAGAAGAATTATATAATGAAAATTAAAATTAAGGAAAGCAGAATAAAGTTTAAGCAATGCTATAAACCAGGAGGTCTCGTTGTAGTAGAGTGTGTGAAATAAATTGTTTGGTATTATGTCTATTGTGTTACTATACAAGAATACATGTATCTACAATTCACACTGTTTATAGAATAAATCACTTAGGGCAACACACCAGCCCGGTTTATAGTAGTGCCGTCTATTGAACTTATTGGAAGTTTTTTTAATTAGCCTTTTTCGTTTCCCACTGCTGGGCGAAGGCCTCCCCTCCGTTACGCCATGAGTCGCGGTCAAGAGCATCTGTGCACCAATCTTTGTTAAACGCGTCCAAGTCGTCACGCCAACGTCTACGAGTTCTGCCTCGTCCTCGACGACCATTACCCGGTATGAAGTCAGTGGCCAGTTTTGCCCATCTTTCCGGATGCATGCTGACGACATGCCCCGTCCAGTCATATTTGAGCTTTGCAATTTATTTTTTGCCGACATCGGTGAACCCAGTTTTGGAACGCAAGGTGGTGTTTCTTATGCGGTCTATTATTTTGTCGCGCAGCATCATGTTTATTTATCCTTTTTTAGTTGTCAAAAAATTCCTAATTAAACTTTATAAACTAACCTCACATGTAGTGTACCTGCTGTTTTTTATTGGTCGTACTGGCAATTCCAGCCCATCGCGTGATTACAGCGTCATTTGACGCGACGAATGGGTTGTCTTTGATTACGCTAATTACAGACATACACGGTATAATATTCACGCTAACGTATTTAAAGGGGCTAATAGGGCTTGCGTTAGCTTGTTGATAAATGGAAACCACTAAATAATACAAAAAAACATAAATATTTCTTCCCTTTCATTCCAGTATAAAATATTTTTATTTTTGTGGTGTCCACCGATTAAGGCTGACCACACAGCTGAACTTGGGTTGTAGATACACTGTTCAAAGGAGACGTCCGCTCGCCACGGGTGACAGATTCAGACTGCCCGATAGGGCAATTTTATTTAGTATTTTGTTTCTTTTGTCTTACTTAGGTACTCGTACTTGATTTCTGCGACTCCTTCCTAATACGTAATTAATACGGTGCAGGTAGAGCTAGTAACAACAGAAGAGATAGAAAATACCATCACAATTGAAAACAATAAAATTTAATTTTTTCTATTGAAAAATATTCGATATCTAATTCACGACACCATATCGAGAGAGAGTTAGAGAAGAAGGCCGAGAAGGTTCGCAGATTAATTGAAAGATGAGTAAATATTACAAAAGGGATTTACATTTTTGATTCTTTTTTTTCGAATTGACCTATGCTTGTGTCGAAAAGGTACGACCAATCAAGCTTCACCGGACTTGTGCTACAAAAGGGAGTAGCGGATACCGGATACTGTCCCCGTAACATGCAGTGCTATAGTTTGTCGCACATTTAACTGTCAAAAAAACCAGCCATATTGAAATATCCTCCACTAAGATGTGAGAATACGCATAACAAAATTATGTGTCACGCGTGGACCGGACATGTTAGAGGGGCAGGATATCAACAAGTCCGCGTAAAACTTGATACGTCGATTTTGTGGCACAAGCTTAGATTAATAAAAAAAAGACGGAGTATTTACGAATAGAATTTCCTTTATTGTACAAACACAAAAAATAAACAATAAAACAGAATACCTACATACAATCTAAAACAAACCGGCCTTTTTGCTAAGTAGCTTATTTCAATAGCACTTTTTTCCAACACATCTTCCAGTCTGGCTGTAGCTATACAATTTTGTCCCCGGATTTGCACGTGTCAAACTATAAATTTAAATCCCTGACATTTAGACGTTGCGTGTTTCCCCTGTGGCATGCAACGCAGCGGTACCGTAGTACTGCCTGTAGGCTGTGTACCGGCATTAAAACAGGAATAAATTGAGCAGCCGTGTTCGATGTGTTAACTATATGGATGGCTTATTCACAATGATATCCGACTAGTTGTTATTTATATAATACGTTGAAGAAGGCCGCTATTTTATTTATTGAAATGCGATGGCTAAAATATAGCTTTTTTTTCAAATTTTGTCTAGAATAGAAGAGAAGGTTCGGAATTAGATTATTAATTACTTTATTCAACAATTTTTTATATTAAATTTTTGCCATGTCTTTTTAATTTAGATATTTTTTCATTCATACTGTTCTTGGAAATTGCTACAGTGATCGTAATGAAATTTTTATTGCGTATAGATTTCCCTGTAAATTAATTTACTCTTTGATCTCAAACGTAATAAGAGCGATCGCTTGGGAATAACTAATTTTATTTCGCTACTGTTATGAATATCGATGCTGTTTTGACTCAATTTACTTTCTCATTCTTTTTATGATGACTCGCTTGATAATAAAGAAACAAATAGTTCCTAAACCTGTTTCGAAAAAAAAGCAGCTTCATTTTAAAACGCTCATGACGAGTGACATATCTTGATTTAACTTAATTTAACCGCTGCATGTAACAGAATGATACACTCGCCTGACAATTTCGCTTTAATTTCTACCTGCATCGGATACTTCCGACCTAGTTCCTAAATTCCGGAGCCGAATTCGGGCACGCCCCATCGAACTTTATTACCGGAATACCGGATAATCAGTACCGTGTCCTCATTTACGGAGAAATTGCTTACGGTTTTGGGGATAATAAACTGAAGTAAGAGAGACAATATTATCATTTTTGTTCGAATTTAACAAGTCATATACACAGTGTTTGTAACACCCTGTATAAATATTAAATATTGTCTAACCACTATCGACTTACAAGATATAATAGTATAATAGATAGATAGTAATAATAGTACTATTAGAATAGTCTAAAATAGATCTTTTTTTATGTCCCTATCCAAGTAGTAAAATGTAGTTGTGTAAATATTTTAGACAAACGTTTATAGCTTTATTGCTGGATTCGGGCGCAGTTTGTACGACTTTTAGTTAATACCAGTATAACGTAAAACCCCCGCTACAAAACAGTTACTTGATCCTTTTAACAACTAGAAAAGAGCTGATAATCTTCAAATGCCTGAAGATATTCTCTTGGATCATAGCTAAGAACACTTTCGATTGTAACACCTTGCTAACAAAAAAACTAGATCAAAATCGGCGCATCCGTTTAGGAGCTACAATGCCACAGACAGACAGACACACGCGTCAAACGGGAGTTAAAAAACAAGAATAGAATAGAAAAACATTTATTCCTTGAATGTACACAATACAGCATAGAAAAAACATAAAAAATATAGAAATACAATTAATGTAACTTAAAAAAAGAAAAAAGAAATTCATTATGTTGTGCACGCCGCATTGCAACAAGGTAATGGTTCCGACTCAGCATGTGCTGTCGACTCTGACGCTGTATAACAAGTATACTTTAAACTAACCAATTTTCTTGATTGTTGTAGCTCCAAATAGAGGCGAGCGCCGGGGAAGGGCCAGGCCCCCCGAACAACAACACGGAAGGAGCCGTGGCCAGCCCCTCGAGGGACGACAACCACAATGCCAGCTCGCAAGAACCCCGCGCCCTCACTCCCAATGGTAAGTACTATATAATATACAGGGCGTCCCACGGCTATGCCACATGGAGGGAAAGTACCTACCTTAAATATTGTAGATAGAACATTTTACTGAAAGAAGACTTTATTTTATTTCTAAAAACTATTAAAACTACATTCATACATTTTTTTATAATTACATGGTTGAACCGGGAATCGAACCCGCTACACGAGAAAAAAACACAGCCTGCAGTTTTATCATACCAATCGAAAGGCTTCATCATAAGGATATTTTTTGCTAAATAACATAGTGTCACAAATAAAAGTAAGACTATGAATTTTAACATTCGATGTGGCCGCCAAGATCGCCAGATCCAACCCCGTTAGATATTTTTTATGGGGTTATGTAAAAAATTTTCCCTCCATGTGGCATAGCGGTGCGAGGTGTATAGGTACCACATATCAGGAGCGTATCAGGAGTGATGACATACTCAAGAAGCCAACATAGCCCGAACCGAAGAATCGCTAAACTTAAGTGGCAGTGGGCGGGGCACATTGCGCGTAGAACCGACGGCCGTTGGGGCAATAAAGTTCATGGCAGCCGCGCGCCGTAAGACGTAGAGTGGGCAGGCCCCCCACAAGGTGGACCGACGATCTGGTGAGGGTCGCGGGAAGCCGCTGGATGCGGGCAGCGCAGGACCGATCGTCGTGGAGATCTTTGGGGGAGGCCTTTGTCCAGCAGTGGACGTCTTTCGACTGACGATTTCATAGTAAGTATGTGAGTTTATGAATGAAAAAAAATATATCTTATATATAAAATTTTCGTGTCACAGTTTTCGTTCCCATACTCCTCCGAAACGGCTAGACCGATTCTCATAAAATTTTGTGAGCGTATTCAGTAGGTCTGAGAATCGGCCAACATCTACTTTTCATACCCTTGAGAGCGGGCGGAGCCGCGGGGCGAACAGCTAGTATATATATATATGTTACAGGAAATGTATGAAATCCAGGAATTGTATACAATTCCTAGGAAATGTATACAATGCCGAAGCTCGTTAGGAAATGTATGAAATAATGTTTCAAAGATTATTTATTACACACATATCCTAGGAAATGTATGAATTTCCTAGGAATTGTATAAAATTCCGAAATTGTACTAGGAAATGTATAAAACTAATGATTTCTGTGAATAAAATGAACAAAGCTCCCTGTTTAACTAAGAATCAGAGTTATCTGTAAATATTATAAATGAAACACTGTTAAACAGACAATTAAATTATTTTTCAAGTCTAATAAAAATGTATCTTTATAAGGTTTTTTCATAATTAAACTTAAAAAATCTGCTATTTATTATTTTTTACAGCGTATCTAGCACAAAAACTATGAATAAAGCTTGTAAAGTTCAAAATTTAAACTTAATTAGGCAACAGTTTTTCGTTTACGCCACAATAAAAAAAAAAAAAGCCATTTTTAAAACTATGAAAAGTAAGCCACCTAGGTAAAATAAATATAGGGTTTATTAGTAATTGCACTCTAAAATTTAACTATTTATTCTTATTTATGGCTGGTATATAGGCACTGAATGTTTTAGCAGCACTAAAGCAAACGTTCGCCTGATCCGGTGACGCAGTACCACAGGTGAGACACTCCAAAGAACCAACGTGGTTCTAATTTTTATAGCAGACAATCACCAGATGTGAATTGAAATCAAAGAAATATAGTCTTTATGCTTCATCGAATACCACGCACCACCATCCGGCGGAGTTTGGCGGTACCTACGGGATGCAGTGAGTGAGGGTATCGGGTATCGGGCGGGGAACTTGTTTTGGGGCGGGGAGGTAAATTTCCCTTCAGTACGAGTACTACTATTTTATACTTCTATTGCAATAGCCTCCCCTCGCTCCGCTTTCCCGTTTACATCTTGAATGTATTACATTTCCGATCGCTATTTAGGAAATGTATACATTTCCTAGGAAATGTGTCTAATATCATTTATTTCATACATTTCCTGGTGATTTTAGGCATTGTATACATTTCCTAGGAATTGTATACAATGACGGATTTCATACATTTCCGTTAACTATATATATATTACGTATCAAGATTCTTATTTTGGTGGCGTGTCCCCAGCTCATTTGATTACATAAATATAGAAGACAATGATTTCTTACTTATGTACGTATACGAACTGTGAAAAAATTGTTCATCACACATATCCACTATAACTATTAAGATTTAAACCGGAATATTTACCGTGGTATTTGTTTTGTGTGAGTGCCCGATATTTCGATGCAGTTGCATGCATCATGATCATGGGACGACTGAAGAGAACTTACGGGTGGCTGCTTGCTATAGGCAAACATATCTACCCTCTTTCTGTTGCGTTTACTCGTACTAAAACAAAAACAACCGTGAAAGTTTTAAAATATACATCTACTAGCGACCCGCCCCGGCTCCGCACGGGAAAATGGTTATTGTGGCTTATCCTTAAGTATATTACGCATGTATTATACATATAAACCTTCCTCTTGAATCACTCTATCTATTAAAAAAAACCGCATCAAAATCCGTTGCGTAGTTTTAAAGATTTAAGCGCACAAAGGGACATAGGGACATAGGGACATAGGGACATAGGGACGGAGAAAGCGACTTTGTTTTATAATATGTAGTGATTTGTATGACAAAAACATCTCACCCTACCTCCTCCTCCTCTCCTTGAATTTATTTGGTGAGTAGATACCTGTCATCATATTTTATTTCTCATTTAATTCTGGAAACATGAATAAATATTTGAAAAGCATTTCCCGAAATCGCGTCCTCGAGAGGTTTTGAGAATCTAAAAAAACATTTCGCAGGATTTCAATTTTTCCGGTGTCTCTATTATTCTAACGTAAATAACGGTTTTCCTACTCTTGCAATATTATTTTCTGCGAATTAAATAGGCGTAGTAAAATGGAAAAGCGGTATGGATAATTAAATATGATTTGTATCACCTAAAAATTTAAAATACTACCTACATAAATAAACAAAGATATCAAACACGGACATTTGACCCCAACCTGTGATATATATTCATTCACGTATATATAAATATAAAAATGCAATATCTAGACACAAGCCAAACACAAGTGCTCATCACACGAATCTTTGTTCTGGGCGGGATTCGAACCCGCGACCCTGTGCTTCGAAGGCAGACGCACTACTCGGCTACGGGACTGTCACAAAGTCTCACCTCTTTCCCGGAGGGTTAGGTAGAGACCACTTTCTTCTTTCACATCATTCCACGTCTCTTTAATTTTACAAATGAAGAGTACAGGTGCAAAACCAGGAATATCATTAAAAAATCAAAAGTTAATTTATGACGGTATCATTTTCTCGCGTATTTTTATTTGGACGTATACCTAAAGCGTATAAAAACAAGCATAGTGAGATGTGTAACTTGAATGTCAAAACTATGTACAGGAACAAAACAGGGAAGGTCTAACAACAATAACTTCAACAACTTCCGACAACTTTTTGTTTTTGTGACATTTCTTATTTTGCCCCTGTATCATTCAAATATGGTTACTTTGCTGCGAGCCCCTCGGTGGGGGCATTATGTGGGCTTCTTCTTCTTCTACTGCAATATAAAAAGGCGATAGTGTTGATAATAAAAATACATAATTGTGATGCATAAAATAAACTCTTGGTATATTTCTGAACGGTTTTTGTGTTAAACCATTGGTAACATTTTCCCTTCAGGTAACAACGCCCGTACCCGCCGGCGGGGGCGCGGCCAAAACCAAAATCAAAATTGATAAACAGAGACGATGTTTTTCAGTATCAACGAGCTAGGCCTAGGTCCGAGGCTCCCTCGAGCCGCCCCTAGTCGGGTAGAGTCTTTCGCTCCCCCGCAAGACCGGTGAAGTTTGATCCGTCGTACTTTTTCGACTCAAGCATAGGTCAATAAAAAATAATGGTAACATTTCGCTATCGAACGCTGTTTGGCAAGTAGTAGAGTTAAGTTAAACTCTATATATTTGTTAGGGAATCGAACTTGGCGGCAATATTTGAATTTCCGCCATTCTACCATAGACTACTCTATAGTCTATGGTTTCATTCCTGAAGGTCTAATTTGAATTCGCGCTTCGCTCTGATTGGCCGTTGAATCTTATTGGTTTATTGACCGTCGATCGACCTCGTTCCTCGTTCTTTCTATTCACTCATTCATTCCTGCCGTGTCAGTAGTTCGTTCGGTCGCTCCGCTGACTCGTTCTGTTTGGTCGCGGCTTCCGACGGTGTTACACGTGTGTGTCTCACTGACTGGCCAAATGGAAAATGGCTACCAACGATTCTTTTAATCCAAAAGCAGCGGTGGGATATAGTGGGCCCTCGCGTGCTGGTGCTAGTTCGCGTTCGGGTTTCAGTGAAAATGAGGATTGCAGTGATGACAATCGCGATGAGGATTGTGCAAATACCACCCAATCTATGCCGGTGCCGCCGCCGATAGCGTCCAATATGGCGCCAGAGTATTGGTCTTCCTTTTTTCAAGGCTTGATGGATTCGATGAAACCTAAAGATGCTGTACCGTCTTCTCGTGGAGAACCGAAGAAACTTAAACCTAACGAGGTTTACATTCCACATTTCGACCCCGATGAGAGCGAGTTTACAGCGAGTCAATGGTGTGAAGAAATCGAGAACCATCGAAAGAAGAATGCGTGGTCAGACTACGAGGCTAAGAACGCGGCCTTCACTCACCTACGAGGCCGCGCGAGGAGATGGGCATCGCGTACCTATCCGCAGTGTAAATCCTGGGATGACGTGAAGGAGCGACTGTCTCAACAGTTTGCAGCTGCAAAGCGCTTCCATGACTTGTTCCGGGAGATGATCGACTACACGAGCGACAGGGCGTCTACCTACGTCGAGTACGCAACAACCAAGATGGCGATGATCGACCGATTGGAATCAGGGTGGAACGAGTCCAATAAGATTGAGGTTATAATATCAGGTATCACTGATAATCAGGTACGTTCGGACTTGCTTAAAAATACACCAACCGACTTCATAGCGCTCGAAAGACATTTAAATACCTATCCTAAAATTAAAAATTATAAACGTCCTTTTGACTCGCGCTCTCGTTTTGAAACATCTGTCAAAAGACGTAAGTTTGACGAACCCAACAAGAATCGCGATGTAAAATGTAAAATTTGTGGCAAATACGGACACTTTGCGCGTCGCTGTTCGCAACGTGATTCTCGATCATCATCTTCGCATACTGCTCACAGTAATAAAGCTAATGATGCCAAAGTTGTTCAGTGCTCTTATTGTAATAAGTTGGGCCATACGGAAGCGACGTGTTTTTCAAAACAACGTAACGAGAGAAATAATAAGTCAAAAAGTGACAAATATGAACCCGCTATGAAGTCTGTCAATGTTTGTTCCACCTCTGATGTTCCACTTGTTGATGTTACAATTTGTAATTATAACCTAAAAGCTCTTATCGATACTGGATCTGAATGTTCGCTAATACGAAAAGAAATAGCTGACAATTTACAAGCTACGCGACAATTTTCTACCACCCGACTCTCAGGTATTGGTTCAGTGCCATCATATTCTTTTTCTAAAATCACCACTTTTATTCAGCTTTGCGACTTGCATGTTGAAGTTACATTTGTTGTTGTGGATGCCCATATCATGCCATATGACATGATACTAGGCAGAGATGTATTTAAACGACCTGGTTTGGAATTGACAGTTAGCAGTTCGGGCGTCCATGTGACTCGCAGTAGTGTACATGTAGATATGTGTGCTGCTGCTGAAACAGAAACATTAATCAACACAGATCTTACAGAAACCATTGACAAAGACCGCCTTCTGTCTATCATAGAAAAATTTAAAAATAATTTTGCCCAGGGTAATTCGCAATCCACAGTTAGTACTGGAGAGATGGAAATAAAATTAAAGAATCCAGACAGAGTTGTCCAACGTCATCCTTATCGCTTGGCACCTGCTGAGCGTAAGGTGATGAGAGAAATAATTGCAGATCTTGAATCAAAAAGTATTATCCGAGAAAGTTCATCACCTTATGCGAGCCCAGCATTAATGGTAAAAAAAAAGGATGGCTCGGACAGACTCTGTATTGATTATAGAGAGTTAAACTCAAATACTATCCGCGATCACTACCCCCTTCCTTTGATTTCTGAACAGATTGATTCCTTGGGGCAGGCAAAGTATTTTTCTATCTTGGACATGGCCTCAGGCTTCCATCAAATACCAATGTCAGAAAACTCCATTGAAAAGACAGCCTTTATCACACCAGATGGAGTGTGGGAGTATCTAAAAATGCCTTTTGGTCTCTGTAATGCCCCATCAGTTTACCAAAGAGCAATAAACAAGGCCTTAGGGGACCTTAAAGACAAAGTTGCAACGGTGTACTTGGACGATGTCCTGATTTATTCTGATACCTATGAAGAAGCATTCGTACATTTAGAACAGGTTTTGGAAGCACTGACAAAGGCTGGTTTCACACTCAATTGGAAGAAATGTAAATTCCTTAAAACATCTGTGGAATACTTAGGGTATGTTATCTCTAATGGTACAATTCGGCCAAGCCCTAAGAAAGTGGAGGCCTTAGTAAACGCTCCATTGCCAACGAACATCAGGGAATTGAGGCAGTTCAATGGCTTAGCTGGATATTTTCGTAAATTTATCCCTAACTTTTCCACAGTAATGGCACCATTATATCGGCTAACAAAAAAAGATGTTAAATGGATGTGGACAGATGAACATACAAAGATCCATCAGTCAATTATAAAACATCTGGTGAGTGCTCCACTACTTACAATTTTTGATGCTAATAAGCCTATAGAGTTACACACTGATGCCAGTTCAGTTGGCTACGGGGCCATACTTTTCCAAAAATTTGACAACCAATTGAAAGTCGTGGGATATTACAGCCAAAGAACAACCGAAGTAGAGAGTCGTTATCACAGCTATGAGCTGGAGACCCTTGCAGTTTGTAAAGCCCTGAAACATTTTAGGCACTATTTATTAGGGCAACATTTCAAAGTTGTAACAGACTGTAACAGCCTCAAAGCATCCAGGCATAAAAAGGAATTGCTACCACGCGTTCATAGGTGGTGGGCATTCATGCAATCCTTTGACTTCGAAATTGAGTACAGAAAGGGAGAGAGAATCCCTCATGTTGATTTTCTTAGCCGAAACCCCATTGAGTCAAAGGAAGTGAATGTCACCCATGTAAATAGTGATTGGCTAATGGCTGAACAACGCCTGGATCCAGACATCAACAAGATTATCGAGGCCTTTGAGAATGATACTATTGAACCCACCTTGAGGTCATCATATTGTATGAAAAATAACCTGTTGTACAAAAACTTTCAAGTTAATAAGAAATCATTGAGCAGAGCTATCATACCTAAAAATTTTCGTTGGCAAGTAATTCAGCGATTTCATGATGACCTTAAACACCTTGGGTGGGAGAAGACTCTTACAAAGATAAGAGATCATTTCTGGTTCCCGAATATGACATCATATGTTAGAGCCTATGTTGATCGTTGCCTGCCTTGTAAAATCAACAAAGGCCCATCCGGGGCTAAGCAAGCTGAACTACACCCAATTGAAAAGGTTCCAATCCCATTTCACACTATCCACATTGATACAACTGGGAAGCTGACCGGTAGTCGAGATTCTAAGGAGTATGTCATAGTTATTGTGGATGGCTTTACCAAGTTTTGTTACTTAACAGCTGTTAGAGACCTAACTGCCAAATCTGCTTGTAATGCTTTGAAAAATTTTGTTTCTTTATTTGGATCTCCAAATAGAATTATAGCCGACCAGGGGACTTCGTTCACTGGACAAGAGTTCCAGGACCTGTGCAAAGAATGGTCAATTGAATTTCATGAAATTGCCAGTGGAATGAGCCGCGCAAATGGACAGGTGGAGAGGTTCATGTCTGTGCTCACAAATTGTTTCACTATAGCAGAAAATCATGAACGCAAGTCCTGGAAGTCTGTTCTAGGTGAAATTCAGCTTGCTCTAAACTGCACAGTATCTAAGAGCACAGGCCAAAGTCCCTTACAAATGCTAATGGGCTATAATCGAAGTCCTCCGCGTATAAACGCATTAGTTAACGAATATGACAAACTAGATCTGTCGTTGATAAGAGCTGAAGCTAAAGTCAGGATGGACGAACGGGCTGCTGCAGATAAGCTGCGCTTTGATAAAAACAAAGCCAAGATCAAACCCTTTTCTAAAGGAGACATAGTCCTGGTGGAGAAGAATCCCAGAATAATTAAAAAGCTCAGTGAAAAATTTTCCGGTCCGTTCAAGATTATTGAAGTATGTCCAAATGATCGGTATCGTGTTGAACCAATATCTGGGGGCCGCATACAGTATGTCTGCCATGAGAAAGTGCGCAAATACCCTTCTAGCATGCCTGATAATGTAGAATAATGTGTTCTATGGTTGAGCCTATTCGATTTTTACAATAAGGTTTTGTGTTTTTTTTAACCTATTCTAACCACTCTGTTAAAATAGCCTAAACTATGCTATAATTACAAGAATATTTTATTTTATTAATTTTCTTTTTGTTTTAAATTTTAGAGCTTTGATCTTGTTATCATGTTGATTATTGCTGAATAACTAAAAATAATAATTATAATACTGCATAAGAATAGGAAAATGCTAACGACTAATTATTGTTTCTTTGTGAGTGTGCGTGCAATACTGCATTTTATTCATTTTTGTGGATTGGTATGTACTTATTTGAAGTGTTTGTTTTGTGTGACGTTTTGCATGTCTAAAGTTAAATACAGCATCGCCATCTTGCTCGGAAAAAAAAAAAACATTACCTAGTATGGACCTTAGTGCAACTGGTGTTATGGGGAAAATTGTTTTACTGATAAGTTCTGTTTCTTAAGGTTTTATAATTTTATTAGTTCTTAACTGCCTTACTAATATTTTGTTTATTGATGTTCTGAGTGAGAATCAATAAACAGGCCTTGTGATTAAGTAACACCTGCTTTGTTATTTATCAATCCTGTAACAGAACAACACTAACTTGGAGCTATCATGCTACACATGGAGACAATGATGACTAACATGGGTACATACACTTTATCTGCTAACTTGCCTGACAAATGTTTTGCACATGGTGCAGGAATTTACTCCATTTGTTTACTACTCTCTCTCTTTCTGTGACCTGGAATATGCTTGCTTGGGTTCGCGCCCCATGCACGTGCTGAAAGCTCATGTACCTTGTATTCTTGTATGTGTTGAAAGCTAAAACGCTTTACACACAATGTTACGTGTTGAAAGCTGTAACGCTTTGCACTCAACAGTGTATGTGTTGAAAGCTGTAACGCTTTGCACCCAAGTCACTCAACAGTGTATGTGTTGAAAGCTGTAACGCTTTGCACCCAAGTCACCCAACAGTGTATGTGTTGAAAGCTTTAACGCTTTGCACTCAACGGTGTATGTGTTGAAAGCTGTAACGCTTTGCACTCCACATGTGTTGAAAGCTCTCACGCTTTGCACTTCCATAGTCTAAAGTTTCTACTCTTCATACACTTGGATGTGTGTTGAAAGCTTTTGGTCTTTACATGCTGCTGTGGTTAATATTTTACGCTTTGCACGGGGCGTTGAACATGTTGCTATTTAGAAGAATATTCATACAAATTAAACTGGAGCCTGCACTTAAAGAAAATGTTATCCAACGGACAAGGAGAAAGAAAAATTCTGCTGGGGTTACTGTCACCAAGGAAATTCTAACAGGATAACAAGGGAAGTATTTGTTTGTCAACCAATGTACAACTTTCTTACTTCTTATGCTTAGAGAAAACCATCGCGAGAGCGCGATGGCTGTCAGTATGGCCGTGTTAGGGAATCGAACTTGGCGGCAATATTTGAATTTCCGCCATTCTACCATAGACTACTCTATAGTCTATGGTTTCATTCCTGAAGGTCTAATTTGAATTCGCGCTTCGCTCTGATTGGCCGTTGAATCTTATTGGTTTATTGACCGTCGATCGACCTCGTTCCTCGTTCTTTCTATTCACTCATTCATTCCTGCCGTGTCAGTAGTTCGTTCGGTCGCTCCGCTGACTCGTTCTGTTTGGTCGCGGCTTCCGACGGTGTTACACGTGTGTGTCTCACTGACTGGCCAAATGGAAAATGGCTACCAACGATTCTTTTAATCCAAAATATTTATAATTCAATAGAATACAAACATGCTTACCTTTTCTTCTTTCGTTAGTTTAAATAAGGAGAATCTTTTTAGGGTTCCGTAGCCAAATGGCAAAAAACGGAACCCTTATAGATTCGTCATGTCTGTCTGTCTGTCTGTCTGTCCGTCCGTATGTCACAGCCACTTTATTCCGAAACTATAATACCTATACTGTTGAAACTTGGTAAGTAGATGTATTCTATGAACCGCATTAAGATTTTCTTACAAAAATAGAAAAAAAACAATAAATTTAGGGGGTCCCCATACATAGAACTGAAACTCAAAAAAAAAATTTTCATCAAACCCATACGTGTGGGGTATCTATGGATAGGTCTTCAAAAATGATATTTAGGTTTCTAATAACATTTTTTTCTAAACTGAATAGTTTGCGCGAGAGACGCTTCCAAAGTGGAAAAATGTGTGTCCCCCCCCCTCTAACTTCTAAAATAAGAGAATGATAAAACTAAAAAAAATATATGATGTGCATTACCATGAAAACTTCCAACGAAAATTGGTTTGAACGAAATCTAGTAAGTAGTTTTTTTTAATACGTCATAAATCGTAAACCGCAATTTAGGTTTCACTATTATTAAAACATCGATTAAAGTCTTAACGAACTACAAAAACTTTTATATTATGTTACTGGCTGCTATGGAACCCTTCATGGGCGATTCCGACTCGCACTTGGCCGCTTTTTTTTAATTTCCTTGCAAGAAAATGAGGTATTTTTCCATCGTGAAAAGGTATACCATGTCGTTCATCGTAATGCCATTATAAGTTAACAAACCTGCATTTTATCGTAATCCATTTAGTTCAAGGATCAACAAGTTACATGACAATAACAACCTCGAATGGGAAGATAACGATGGTCTCATCAAGTCCTCGTAAAACAAATGGACTCGGCATGATAGGTGTGTCTTAGGCGGAGAACACACGGAGCTGTTTGCCGCGGGGTTAAAACAAATAAACATGGGGGACATCTCACACACGGCCAACTAACCCTAAACTGTACTATGGTATCAAACCTGTGATATAAATATACAACGTCCAGACACAAAGCAAACACGAGTACCTACTCATCACACAAATGTTTGCCCAGGGCTGGCTTCAAATCCGCTACTTTATGTTTAGAAGTTAGGCACGCTACCGGCTAGGGTATGGGCACCTATGATTCTGTCGATTAGTGTCGATCTTACGATGAACTTGTATTATTTCGCATACACTCTATAGTCTTAGGTATTTATATAAGTAGTTTCAGGCATTTCGAGCGTCTAAATCCGTCAAATCAAACATACTATGCGTGCCAAATAAGAATAGGATCGCGTTTGCAGCTAACGACGAGACAAATGTCACCAAATGACTTTGTACAGTCTGCAAGAAAATGTAATAATTTTTATATATAATAATTAATTTCAATAAATTAAATCATATAGATAACGCAACAATAAGCAAAATAGTAATATTATTACTACACCGACAGACGCGTCCGTGTTGCTAGATTATGTGAATTTTCGTGATTTTTATGCATACCTGCATACCTAAATTATTAATTAACATAATCAAAATAATCATATTAGAATCATATTAGGAATTTTCAGTGGGGCCAACTCTCTTCGAGGTAACCTTAATCACAAAAATCCACATAATCTGGCAACACAGACGCGTCTATCGGTGCGCCCAGTAATAATATTACTATTTTGCTGTTTGTTGTGCTTGTGTTATCTCTATCATTTAATTCAAATTAATTATTATATATTCATATCATTAGATTTTTTTGTAGACCGTACTTTTCTGTCGTATTTTGACATCTGTCTCGTGACATTAGCAGCAAGCGCGATCCTATTCTTATTTGGCACGCATAGTACCTACAGCGTCTTGTAAAGGATTTACGCGTTTATTTATACAAGTTGAAATGAAGTTAGATAGCATGGTCTAAGAAAATAAGGTCTTGCATTCGGACCACGTGACTGACACAAGCCTAAGTCATCATGCGCTGTTTATCCTTGTCTATTAACACGCATTTGACAAGGATGAACAGCGCATGATGACGTAGGCTTATGTCAGTCACGTGGTCCGAATGCAAGACCTAATTTTCTTAGATCATGTTAGATAGTAAGGTGGTAAGTTCCGCCGCGTCCGCGCCAAACAGCGCGTGTGTTTCTCGCATCATCGTTTCCGCGGAATTTCTTTGATAGCTCCGGCATAAAGTTTATCCTCGGTCCACGTCCAGATGAATATATCCCTTGGGGATCTCTGACGGAGTTTTGGTAGCTCGAGTTAACAGGGTGGAGAAATCAGGCGAATGAAAAAAATTTTTGTTTTTTTTCCAACAACTTACACTAACTACAACAACTTAAATAATAAGTTGGTAAAATAGAATCTATTGAAAATGTGCCCGCAAAGAGCTGACAAAATGTCAGATTTCATTTAGTTCACTCAATATCCGCCCAATATGAAATCAAGGTGCGCTAGTGTGGCATTCGAGAGTACGAAACGCTCAATTTAAATGTCGACGAATCGGAATCGCCGTCCAGAGCAAACCCTCAGGTCTTAGAGCCCGAAATAGTCCTAGTGTTTGTCTTCTTCTTCTTCTTCTTCTTCTGTCGTGTCGATGGCTAGTTTTAATTTTTTTTTGCCCAATATCTAGCTAGTGTTTGTGAATGTGCAAAAGCTATGTTAAGACGATTATGTTAAAAAGTCTCAAATGCTCAGATTTTGCGACTATAAATGTCTAATTAGTAGTGTGTCGCTAAAAGATATTTAATAACGGCACTAGATCATTCCATCCAAAAGAGTTATCTTCGCTGTAATAATAATTTAGCTGTCCCTGTAATTTTCGCCCACATGATCTTTGTCCTGCTGCAAAAAGTTTTACAATGTTTGTCATGGTACGAATACAACAAAAATTTTAATTACCGTAGCTTATTTGGTGCAGACATTCTGAAGTGATACACACATTAGGTGATTATTATTGTTTACAGAGATAAGGATATCTAAAACTACCTTAAATACACTGTATTTTTTCATGAAAAAATGACAAATGTTCAGTAGCCAGCACATGCGGCTGGACATGTTGACCTTGAGAGCGCCGGTATTCCGTAGCGGTAGGGGTGAATTTCGTAGTGCGAATGTCCAACCGCATGTGCTGGCTTCTGTACGATAAACTTTAACTTTACTTCGCTTTGTTGTTTTCGGTGCACCCTATACAAACTCCTCGTAACTTTTCTAATTAGGTATTACACTTTGGTTTATGTCCTTTTGGAGACGGAACGACGACGGATCACAGAGGAAGATGGAATTTGTTGTGGGATTGCGAAAAAGGGAACTTGAGGTATAATATTTATTAAAAAGTTAATTAAATCTAAATCGCCGGATGCGGGCAGCGCGGGACCGATCATTGTAGAGATCTTTGGAGGAGGCCTTTGTCCAGCAGTGGACGTCTACTTTATATAGAACACTACTAATTTATATAGAGCAGGCATAGTGTTCTGTGAGAGCAGGAAGCTTCTCAAGTGGCCGCCACCGGAAGATGCAGCATTGGCAGATGATGTCACAAGTGGGATCTGTTGAAGCTCTACAGAAAAAATAGGAGGGAAGACGTTATGAGAATGAAAAAAAAAAAAGATGATAATGACAGTTTTTATGGGAGTGTAGAATTTTGGGAAAGATGTTTTCAGTATTCGCTTGGCAGCCACTTACCCTCTATATTTACGGTCATTTTCTTTGTTACTACACGACTATTTTGTAGCAAACCAAGCCATTATCAAAACGCAACACGCTATACTAATCTATGTGACTTAATGTTGGCTAGAAATTTTCGCAACGAAACGCGGTAAATATTGAAGGTCACAATTAACCCGTCGGAGGGCCTTGAGTTGAGGACTCGTAACAGGTAGAGATGTGTAGGTAATGCGTATGATATCACAAAAGTAATATCACCCTAAAAGGTAATGCAATATCACACCACACACATTACGCGGGTATTGTAACCAGTACACGTACACATCACACATTAGTTATTATGGAAGAAAATCAACTTCTTTCGGGTCAGTTAATGAAAAATAAAAACAAAAACACTTTTTTTGTGTGCTATCTACATCTAACTCGAATAGGTAATGCTGTCGCGCGCAGGTAATGTTATGATAATGTAATACCTATGTGCTGACGGTACGGAAATCTACAGAGCATTTCTTCGTACTAAGTAACAAATTTCATTCAACATTTCGGGTAATGTTTAGGGTGATGTGTAATGGTACGGGGTGATATCACCTTTTTGAAAGTAATGAGAATGTGATATGGCTTTAAAACGTACTGTTTTGCGCAAGTCTAGTAACAGGTCCAAGGTCGCAACTACTTACCGCCTTGTTACTGTAATGCACGTAGCGAGCGGGGAATAGGAGACCCACTCGAGGTGTAAACGGGATAAATAAGGGGAGATATCACCCCTCGGAGAGCATCGGTGGCCAAGTGGCTAGGGCCGTTGACTTCCATTCGCAAGTTCGCGGGTTCATGCCTCGGCATGTACTAAAGTGTTTTAAATTTTCGGATTCATGTGTACGTGTTTATTCAACGCTTTTAGGGTGGAGGAAACGGTTTTGTAACCCAGCCCGCACTGGACCAGCGTGTTCGACAAAAGCCTATTCACCCTGACTTCAGGGTAGGCTCGAGCCCCTCGGTGGGAACATTATATGAGCTGTTAGTACTGTTAATGAGGATGATATCATCCTTACGATCCAATAAATATGCATTATCGAAGTCTCGGTATTAAACAGCTTCAGTAGTTAAGTGGTAAAACGCTCGCGTCGCAATACCGAAGTTCCGGGTTTGAATCCCGGTGAGGCTGTTTGGTCCTAACCAGTAGTTGTAGGCTGAAATCACCAGTACAGATTTTTTGAAAAGAAAGATGATTCCGTGTTTCGAAGTTTCGAAAGGCACGTAAAGCCGTTGGTTCCGGCTTTTATTTACGGTTGTAGTCAGTCAGGATCTTTTAGGCCGCTCAGTAATTCTGACACCAGGGCTGGTGAGTAAGTACCCACACGAAAAGTAAATAAGACAAAAGTTTGTAACGATGTACCTTGCAACCACATTCTCACGTCATTTTCCATTTCTTTCCCGTCTAAAGTCTTATTTCAAATATTCAATTTTGGAATTAATTCGTCATTCATACATAATCTCGTCCATTTGTTATTCACTTTTTTCCTTGACATAGGCTAGGAAAAAAGTGAATAGACTAGACAGACAGACGGACAGACAAAGTTACTTTCGCACTGCGTTCTTTTTAGGGTTCCGTAGCCAAATGGCAAAAAACGGAACCCTTATAGATTCGTCATGTCTGTCTGTCTGTCTGTCTGTTCGTCCGTCCGTCCGTATGTCACAGTAGTTTTTTTTAATACGTCATAAATCGTAAACCGCAATTTACCTTTCACTATTATTAAAACATCGATCAAAGTCACTTTTACGTTACTGACTGCTACGGAACCCTTCATGGGCGATTCCGTCTCGCACTTGGCCGCTTTTTTCATTCAACCACCACCAGTCCGTAAACCCTAATTCGGCTCCTGCTGGCTCGCCAAAGACCTGGTAAGCCGCAGGCGCGGCAAGTTTAATCAGGCTGGACGACGTTTGCCCTTTTCAGTAAACACTGACCTTTAATACTCTCCCGTAATTACAGTATCAATGCCTGCGACGACGTCCCGGTTTATTTTTAGCTATGCCCTTTTAGCTCCACTTCAGCTGAAACCTCAAATGTCTTCCATATTGCAGCCAAAAATAGTATCTATTGACGAAGTTGCTCCGTCTTGTAACAATATGAATATTCAAAGGAAATCGCAAATCAGGGCGGCAAATCCATACTTTGATTAAGGATGTGAAATAGGAGGCAAAAGAGATAAAGAAATAATTACATAAGTAGCTGTCCAAGATCATTAAAACCCATTCAGTAGTTTTTGCGTAAAAGAGTAACATACATACAACAAGATTCATACATCCATCCTCAGAAACTTTCGCGTTTCTAGTATTTATAAATATTATATACTCGCTTTCCGCCGCGGCATCGACCGCGTTAATAGTTTTTTCCTGTATGAATGAGGCATTTTCCCGCAGTAAAAGGTAGCCTATTTTACTCAGGGTGAATGTAGATTTCTAATGGTGAAAGAATTTTTAAAATCCGTTCAGTAGTTTTTGAGTTTATTCATTACAAACACACCACATACACACACACAAAAATACAAAATTTTGCTCTTTATAATATTGGTATGATATGAAGTATGATAGGATTTCTTTTTCGTTAAATGTGATCTTTAAACTGTACCGACTGCGCACAAAATATATGCGCCCTGACTCCGAAATAATGCTGTACTTTTACAAATATTAAATGATTTTTATTGAAAAAATTTCATGAAACTTACAAAGCGAAGACTGGTCAGAGCGATATTCCATTTTCCCTATGAATTGCTCTTTACAAATTGATAAATGACGGATGGAGGCTGGACCTCGCCGCCACTTTCATTCGATTATTCCGCCCCAGTAAAGTTACCTTGCGAAATTCAAAAGGCTTTTCGCCGTCGTAATTGCAAATCACTTTTAAATTTATTCAAGGTTTATGATTTTTTCACAGCAATCATTCTCATCATCATTTCAGCCAGTAGACGTCCACTGCTGGACAAAGGCCTCCCCCAAAGATCTCCGCAACGATCGGTCCCGCGTTGCCCGCATCCAGCGGCTTCCCGCGACCCTTACCAGATCGTCGGTCCACCTTGTAGGGGGCCTGCCCACGCTACGTCTTCCGGCGCGTGGCCGCCATTCAAGAACCTTTTTTCCCCAACGGCCATCGGTTCTGCGTGCAATGTGCCCTGCCCTGCTATGTCGGACTCTGGTTCGCCTGCGGATCTTATCATTCCTGATTCGATCACGCAAGGAAACTCCAAGCATAGCTCTCTCCATCGCTCCTTAGGTGACTCTGAGCCAGAAGGCTCAGCCCAGCCATTAGAAAATGAGGCCCCATCGTAAGCGACCACGTCTCAGTAATCATCTCTATTCAGTCTCACTATTTCCTGTATTTCACTATCTAGATTTTGTGTACAGACTTATACGATTAGTTAGGCAATACCTTTGTTTTATCGTCATTCTGTTGTTAATACCCCTTTCTCTTTCTTACAAATTATAGGCTCTCTTTTCTTCAGATCTGATTTATGCGCTGTGTTATCTTCTGATATGATACGATTCAAAATATACCTACTATTGATCCATTAGTATAATAATAATTGAACATATGCGAGACGAGTATGCGAGTTTCTGTGACGAGTTCTCCTATATAAGCCCGAAAATGGTGTTAGTATGTTTAAAAAAAAAACTAGAACTTACGTACACTAATATTATAAAGGGGAAAGATTTGTATTTGTGTGTGTGTGTGTGTTTGTAATGAATAAACTCAAAAACTACTGAACCGATTTTAATTTTTTTTATCGTCATTAGAAAGCTACATTCACCCTGAGTAACATAGGCTATATTTTATTTTTAAAAAAATTAGGGATCCTTACTAAAACTTCAATAATGTAACCCAAGGTGTAAAAAAATACTCTTGAATAGACCTTGGAGAAGAAAATAGGCTGCGATTTACCGCGGGAAAATTTCTCATTCACGGGCGGAATAATATTTTATAAAAAAAGGATTAATATTTCAAATCTATCTAAAATGGGGAATCCGGGCGAGGTTTTTCCGGAATCGGGGCCTAATGATAAACCCTTCGCAAACAGATTACGTACCTACACCCTACACGTACCTACTCAAGTTCGCAATAGAATTTTATTTTCATGTAACGCACCAACTCGGAATACAAATGTTAGTAGTAAGTAACTGCTCACTAAGTAATTCTTCTTATTTTACTTTTATTATTTCGCATAAATGTATTTCAAGACTGCTTCACAAAATGTATTTAGTACGTACCTATTATGTTCAAGTGGGTGGGTATAGAAATCATATAAAGGGTTCTGTAACGTTATAAAATGATCTTTAGGGTTCCACTACACAGTTGAGTTTCTTAAAAAAACTAACGAATACCCGCTGAATCGTGAAAAAATAATACAAGAATCGTTATTTTACTAAGGAATAAATTGTACAGTCTTTTTTATGCTTGTTAGGTACCTGCTGTATGTGTCGTCTTCCTTCCTTTAATACAGCGGTTCTCAATCTTTTTTGGTGACGGAACCCTTTTGAAAAGCAAAATACTTGACGGAACCCTACAATAAAACAACAGTTTTCAAAAGTGTATTCTTAATAATAAGCATAATAAAAGTACAAGGTAACAGTCACAAGTAGATATCGGGGAGATATCAAACTTTGTATGACTATCTATGTGGGGGACGTCTGTGAGTGGCGCAGACGGGTGATCAGCTCCCGGTATAGGAACTATTTCACCACTAATCCCAGCCTGATGATGCCACTCATCCGTTTGTAGTACCTAAGCTTTCCCTCCTATCCGCGCGCATCGCCTTCAAGAATGTGTCGCGCGGTCCGCTTCCCTTGGCTCCCAGTCGCAAGTACGGTACCCGGGGATGCGCGGAGTGTGGACGGACGAGCCGCGGGCGGATGGCCACGGTGTCGGCTAGGTGCCTCTACCGGGCCCCCACCCCGCAAGCCCGCCGCACCGCCCCAGCCCGCCCTACACCCGAGGGATTTGAGAGCTTGCCCTACAGTTTTCTCTCCTCTATCAGGTTCGCGAAGAGTAGTAGTTCTGCCTCTACTCAGCATCATGGCACCATCAAGGTGCTCTGGTTTTACTGCTGCCCCTGCATCATACCCTCAAACCTACTGGTAGCCCTACAAAATCTTTAAGATGTTTCCTAACGTTGTTGGTTCAGCTAATTCGTTCATTTCTATCCTGTCTGTACCTATAATCTCCCATCTGGGCATCGAAAACATTGGACACTCTGCGAGGAAGTGTTGTTGTATCACTATGATCATTACTAAAACCTAACATTATACTCTTCCCGAAATTTTACATTCGTCTCATTATCTTAAAGCCAAAATTTTTTAAAGTTTCACTTCTACGAGTACCACGTGTGAATTGTACACATGACCTTTTTTTCTAAATTTTCGCGGAACCCCTACAGAAGCATCGCGGAACCCCAGAGTTCCGCGGAACACACTTTGAGAATGGCTGCTTTAATATAAAGTTGTACAATGTCAACACTATCCTTTTACCTACTAGTTTAACCTAGAAAGTAAACAAATACAAGTAAAACATTTCTCAAGACGACCTTTCAAGATACGTTTCCATTTCCACTTGAATGTAAAGGATATCACTTTTACATCGACAACTGAAGTTGGCATGCTACATCACAAACGATGTTGTAGGTTCCAGAAAGTTCAAAGTATTTATTTAACTTTAGGATATTTACATCCCTTAATTAAGTCAAGTACATATTCTTTTGTGGCGAGTTCAGAACTTGGATGTCTTCTGTGGACAAGAACTCGCCGGAAGAAAGTGGAGTTTCGCCTGTGGAGGCGTTGCATCCTTTCAATATATTTTAACAAAATTATAAATTATTATTATACAATTTTATCAATATAACAAAGAGTGCAAACGAAATATACAATTAGAGGAAGGCAACCAGTCAAAGTAGAAAAACTGATGAAAAACAGATATAGGTATGTATATTAAAAGTTAAAAATAAATATACATGCATGAGAAAAGTACTATAAATGTCCTACTCGTATAAACAAAAAAGCCACAATAGACCACATTGTTGTAGAACTGTAGAATAATCGAGTTGTTTTTTAATATCAAGCTTTGATAATATTAATTTGCTTCAACTGGAAGTCCACGTAGCCCTCGCCCACTCGTTCACCCGTGGGACTGTAGGTCATGTTGAGGTAGATCCTGCCCTTAGTGAAGGGGAAGTTGGGTAAGGCGGCGGCGTCCAACGTACAGTTCTGGACGTCCCAGTCGCCCTGGAAAATACACCTAAGTAAAGATTTAATCGTAGTTCTTTACCGCCCGGCCACAGCTCACGGCGGCGAAACCGCGGCGCGAACTGAAGCTCTATTCCTCAAACGTTCGTGTCGCTATGGGTGGATCACACGTAGCGAGTACAGTGGCGAGAGAGTGCACTCGGCCGAGTGGTTGTTACGTATGAACACTTTGGCGAGTACTCGGCCGAGCCAAAACGGCGAGACAGCGACTAGAATCATGATTTGTTTGCTCGGCCGAATGCCCACCCCCCCGCTTCATTCTTCAGCCCCCGCAGCCACTCGCTATCCCGCTCGGCTCGTGTGGACAGGCACTCGGTTGGCCACTCGCCACTCGTTCGATTTGTACCGAGCAGCGTGTGTTTATTTATTTTTGTTATTTTAGTTTTTTTTTATAAAAATGGCTAGTAGTATGTGGAATAATGTGAAATAGACATTAGAAACGACAATTAAATTCATACTGTGTTAAAAAATACAAGAATGTTTATGGAATTTTTGTCACCTGATTATAAAAACAAAGTCAAGTGTAATGCAGCCCTAATTGCAATAAGGAATGAAAATAAAATAAAAATCAGTTTTTCTGCGATCCATTGTAGACGATAATCAACAGCATCAAACTGAACTGTCTCGCCACTTTTGTAAATACGTGTGAACAGCGACTCGGTTGGGCGACTCTCTCGGCCCAGTGACCATTTGCTGTCTCGCCACTCTACTCGTTACGTGTGATCAACCCATAAGAGTGCGTCGAGCGAAGAAGTCGAGACGTGGACCATGACAGTGAAACTAGCCCACCGTCTACGCGTTGCTTAGCGAGCTATGGAACGGTCTATGCTGTGCTGGGTGTCTCGTTAAGGGAATGAGATCATCCGGCAGAAAACCAAAGTGTTGGATATCATCCAAAATGTAGTAAGCTAAAGTGGCGGTGGGCTGGTCACATTTTTCACAGAACCGATAAGCGTTGGACTCGAAAGTTTCTCGAATGTAGACCAAGTCTTAGCAAGTGTAGCAAGATGGACCGACGACGGCCTGAAAAAGGTGACTGGCGGTGGCAGGATGAAAGCAGCGGAGGATAGTGGGTTATGGCGCTACGGGCTGATATGGATATGGACCCTTGTCTCGCAAAGTTGAGGTTCATCATGCTTCATCATTCTGCTTTCCCGCACCCTACCGGTTCTGCAGCCCCGTCCCAAACATATCCTTTCCGAACCTGACAACGAAATCACTGATGCAGTTAAAGCAGCCAAAAAATTTAGATTACACCTAACAGAATGCCCTTCTGGTAGCGAATACCCTTCAGGTAACAATGCCCATACCAGCTGGGGCAGGGGCGCGGCCATAACCAAAATGAAAACTAATAATCAGAGACGGAGTCTCTCATGCGTCGTCTCCTTCACGATGTTTTTCCGTATTAACGCGCTAGGCCTAGGTTCGAGGCTCCCTTGAGTCGCCCCTAGACGCATTGATACATGACTACTTTGGGGTAGAGCCATCCGCTTCCCCGCAAGGTTGGTGAAGCTTGATTCGTCGTTTTCGACATAAGAATAGGTTAATAAAAAAAACATTCTGCATCGTGCTTAAAGAGCGGGATCGTGCGAGCTGTGGCGTACCATCGTAGTTCGCTCAGCCTGTCGTCTCCGTTTCGCCCAAGAGTTCGCGCGGATTTCATACAAGTTCAATTTTCATAGTAAGGGTTTTATCACCATTCAACTCGGAATCATCCTTGCAACTTCAACTGGGTCGTGTTTGAATAGATTTTGTTTCTGATCAAGTTGTGAATTGAATCACTATAACGGTAAAGCCGGTATAATATGATAAGTTTTAGTCTTACTTCCAAAATGGCATAATAGGTATCTGTAATGCGTAAGCGCTCTTAAAATGCATCATCACTATCACTATCACTATCATCACTACATAGTATAAAACAAAGTCGCTTTCTCCGTCCCTATGTCCCTATGTCCCTATGTCCCTTTGTACGCTTAAATCTTTAAAACTACGCAACGGATTTTGATGCGGTTTTTTTTATTAGATAGAGTGATTCAAGAGGAAGGTTTATATGTATAATACATGCATAATATACTGAAGGATAACCCACAATAACCATTTTCCCGTGCGGAGCCGGGGCGGGTCGCTAGTTGATTATAAAGCAAATCATAAAAATCTTACCGCTGGTATTGGACAGCTAATATCAGGTTTTATCGTCTGAAATCCTCTTTTCATTGTGGCCCCGAAAATTGGGTCTTTAAATATAAGGTCGCAAAACTTAAGGTGAAGCTCCACGAAACTCGGCTTGTAGACGTTAGTCAGGAACTCGTAGAAATAGAAATGCATCTGCAAAGAAATTAGTTAAAATAACAGTGATCATTAAAGCCTGACCAAAGAAACAAAAAACCTCGCCATATTGCGGATTTTCAATGGAACTAATTTTATAATGGAAATTGTTGCCATAAACATAAAAAAAAATATACCTACACGTGGCGCCCCCAGAAGAGGTTTTTTATATCTTTGGTCAGGTTTTAAATTATAAAGCTTGACTGACCGCAGAAATATAAAAATCCTCTGGGGGAGACAAACTTAAAAAAAAAAATACTGGCAACAATTGTCGTATTAAAATTAGTTTCATTGTAATTCCGTGATGCGGTGACAAAAATACAGACAGATTTTATTTCGCTTCTTTCTCTCATAAAGTTCCCCAATATGATCAAGTTCCCCAAAATAAGTTAGGTAAATAATTCCAAGCGGGAAGCCGCTGCTGGATGCGGGCGGGACCACAGAACATTTAAAAGAGGTTAGAAAGGCGTTGTGGGCGGGGCCGGCGCGCCAAGACTATGAGCAAACGCTCATACTCCACGCAAAGACGCGATCGCGCTGTCTAACTCACACATAGCTATAAAAATGTACATCGGTATGCGAGCATGCGTATGATTCGTTTCCATTTGAAATCGCGTGATTGAGCGGCGCTATGATTGGCTAGATTTGAAATTGCAAATATGTGCGTAAACTTCATCTTTATGAAGTACAGATGTAGTGGAGGTGAAAGGTGGGGTGGAATCGGCGACACCGGCCTTCATACGGACGGCGCATTATCGCCATTCTAACCTCTTTTAAATGTTCTGTGGGCGGGACCGATCGTTGTGGAAATCTTTGGGGGAGGCCTTTGTCCAACAGTGGACGTCTACTGGCTGAAATGATAATCATGAAATAATTCCTACCAAGTAACTCAGTCTGCTTGTTACGCTTTAACGCCAAAACCACTGAATAAATTTTGAGGAAACTTGGCACAGAGGCAAAATAGACCTTGGGGATGGACATACCTACCACTGCGGAAAAATACGGGAATAACTGTAAAAGCAAGCAGAACCGCGGGGCGGAAAGCTAATGGCGAATAAATAAGTAGGTATAGCTCACAGTAATGTTATTTCCCCACGGGGTTAGGTTACGAACGTGGATGTTAAAGTAGTGCACCGGATCGCGACGGCTGTGCCGGCGTGACGATACGTTCGCAAACGACACGTATTTCGGATTTACATATTGTATGTGTGGACGCTCCACGGCGAAGTACGTTTTCTGTAACAGATAACAAGATTATTGCGATGAGGGCAAACCGGCATTCCCCTAAAGACAGAACACAAAGTGTCGCTCGTCACAGTATAAACCGCGCCGCGGAGTTGACTCGGCGCGGTTTGTCGCGGGCGGAACTCAACTCGTATGAATTCACACGGACGCGGTGCGGAGTGTCGCACAACGTCGTCGTGTCAAGGGTTCGCGCAGTTTCCTTGCGTGATCGAATCAGAAATGATGAGATCCGTAGGCGAACCAGAGTCACCGACATAGCCCGAAGAATCGCTAAACTTAACTGGCAGTGGGCTGGAACCGACGGCCGTTGAGGCAAAAAGGTTCTTGAATGGCGACCGCGCACCGGAAGACGTAGCGTGGGCAGGCCCCCCACAAGGTGGACTGACGATCTGGTGAGGGTCGCGGGAAGCCGCAGGATGCGGACAGCGCAGGACCGATCGTCGTGGAGATCTTTGGGGGAGGCCTTTGTCCAGCAGTGGACGTCTTTCGGCTGAAATGATGATGATGATGAGTAGGTATTATACCTAATTATTAGGTAGGTAAAGATGAAAAAGAAAATCAAATATCAAGTGAATCTCCTTTTTTGCACTAGTGGATCAGGATTATAAATAAAAAATAAGAATTAAGCTCTGTCTAACCTTTTCATTAATCCTTTTGCATGTGCAGACTCCATAGTAATATAACAAATAAATAGCAGTAATCTCCTTCAAATACAACATTGTCACATTACACATAGAGGACGACTGTGTAAAACTATAACTGAATCACAATCGGGAATTATTAAAAGGAAATGTAAATCAATTTGGCCAGTTCGGTCGAATGCGAGAGGTAGTCGCATATGGCGGGTTCTGCACACCGTATAATATGTACAACTATTCTTTAATTATTGTGTTAAAGTTACGCAAAGTAACAGAATCCCACACTGGCGTCTTTCGAGCGTCTTTCCATCGTCGTCGTCGCGGCGCAAGCGCTGCGTTTTTTTGGAACACAGCATTTTTTTGCGAATACAACTTTCTTTTGTTTTGCTCGCTTTCCTGCCTACATCAATGAAACTATAATAAAAAATATTTATGTTCTTTATTCTTTATTTTATTGCGCGAGATGAATCAATATGTAAGCCTCAAAAAAATTGCGTATTTAAATAATTTTATTTTTTCTAATTTTTTTTTTTTTAATTTTTTTGTGGCTTACATTTTAATTAATCTCGCGTCAGAAAAAAAGCCAAAACAGCTGAGCCCACACGAAAATTGTTATTATTTTGATACTTTTAATTAACGCTGGCAACCCCTTCCCACGACCCGATCGATTTAAATTTTTTTTTGGGTGCACAGGGAGTACAGAGCAACTGTTTGAAAAAAGAATTAAAGTCGCTGAGCCCACATTTTTTTTCTTTTTTTTCCCCACCCCCTACACCCGCACCCACCGCCCGCGGCCTGCCAGCACGAAGATTATAGGAAAAGGATGTTCAGGGAAGTAGCCAACGGAGTTTCAATACAGCTGAAGCCACATGAAGGATTTGGTCGCTAGCTCTTAGTGTATGTGATTATGTATTGTACTGCGTTTTTAGCGAAATTAATTGAACCTCGAAATGACCTATTTGGACGTTTTCTGCATTCAGCATTTAAATAGTTTCAGAGCGGACAAGTGAGTAATCAATTGAGAATAAGAAAAATATTAAATTAAATTACAAAATGTGCTAAACATTTAGACAAAAGGTAACAAAATGATAGTAAACACACACCACCGCTAACATAATTTTATTGTTTGCCTATTGTTGTTGACCACATTCATTGGTTTACACTCAAGTTCGTACTACTATCTAAAATAATATTAGAGACCCAACTTTTATACAGAGTAAGTGTAGGTAAGTTCCAATGGCATAACGTCTACAAATTAAATGAGTTGTTGTTTAATATCAAGCTTTGATAATATTCATTTGCTTCATCTGGAAGTCCACGTAGCCCCCGCACACTCGTTCACCCGTGGGATTGTAGTTGTAGGTCATGTTGAGGTAGATCCTGCCCTTAGTGAAGGGGAAGTTGGGTAAGGCGGCGGCGTCCAACGTACAGTTCTGGATGTCCCAGTCGCCCTGGAAAATACACCTAAGTAAAGATTTAATCGTAGTTCTTTACCGCCCGGCCACAGCTCACGGCGGCAGAACTGCGGCGCGAACTGAAGCTCTATTCCTCAAACGTTCGTGTCGCTAAGAGTGCGTCGAGCGAAGAGGCCGAGACGTGGACCATGACAGTGAAACTAGCCCACCGACTACGCGTTGCTTAGCGAGCTATGAAACGGTCTATGCTGTGCTGGGTGTCTCGTTAAGGGAATGAGATCATCCGGGAGAAAACCAAAGTGTTGGATATCGTCCAAAATGTAGTAGGTAAGCTGAAGTGGCAGTGGGCTGGTCACATCTGTTGCGACAGATGAGCGTTGGACTCGAAAGTTTCTCGAATGTAGACTGTGTCTTGGCAAGCGTACCGTGGGACGCCGCCCTGCAAGATGAACCGACGACCTGAAAAAGGTGACTGGCTTTGGCTAGATGAAAGCAGCGGAGGATAGTGGGTTATGGCGCTACGGGCTCATATGTATATGGACGCTTGTCTCGCAAAGTTGACGTATCATGCTTCATCATTCTGCTTTCCCGCACCCTACTACTCGGTTCCGCCGCCCCGTCCCAAACATATCCTTTCCGAACCTGACGATGAAATCACTGATGCAGTTAAAACAGCCAAAGAATTTAGATTACACCTAATAAAATGCCCTTCTGGTAGCGAATACCCTTCAGGTAACAATGCCCGTACCCGCCGGGGCAGGGGCGCCGCCAAAACCAAAATCAAAACTAATGATCAGAGACGGAGTCTCTCATGCGTCGTCTCCTTCACGATGTTTTTCCGTATTATCGCGCTAGGCCTAGGTTCCCTTGGCTCCCGAGCCCAGCCTCCCTTGAGCCGCCCCAAGACGCGTTAATACATGACTACTTTGGCGTAGAGCCATCCGCTTCCCCGCAAGCCTAGTGAAGCTTGATTCGTCGTTTTCGATACAAAGGAATTTCTTATGGGCATAATGCATATGTAATGTACAGTTTATTTTAGCGTCATACTAATTCGGAACTCTGTGCCGTAAGCTGTGTTTGAATAAGTTGTTCTACCAATATATTTTTGTAAAGTCAAACGGAGTTTTAATTGAGACGTTTAACCTTTTAAAAAGTGAAGTTTACAATAAAATAGGGATTTTCTTTTTACAACGTTGACAACATTCCTTTTCAAAGTGTGGTTTTGGTAAAGTAAATCATAAAAATCTTACCGCTGGTATTGGACAGCTAATATCAGGTTTTATCGTCTGAAATCCTCTTTTCATTGTGGCCCCGAAAATTGGGTCTTTAAATATAAGGTCGCAAAACTTAAGGTGAAGCTCCACGAAACTCGGCTTGTAGACGTTAGTCAGGAACTCGTAGAAATAGAAATGCATCTGCAAAGAAATTAGTTAAAATAACAGTGATCATTAAAACCTGACCAAAGAAACAAAAAACCTCGCCACATTGCGGAATTTCAATGGAACTAATTTTATAACGGAAATTGTTGCCAAAAACATAAAAATATACACGTTGCGCCCCCAGAGGAGGTTTTTTATATCTTTGGTCAGGTTTTAAGTTACGAGTATAAAGCTTGACTGACCGCAGAAATATAAAAGTCCTCTGAGGGAGACATAAGCTTTTTTAAAAAAAACTGGCAACAATTATCGTAATAAAATTAGTTCCATTGTAATTCCGTGATGCGGTGACAAAAATACCGACAGATTTTTTTTTTCGCTTCTTTCTCTCATAAAGTTCCCCAATATAATCAAGTTCCCCAAAATAAGTTACGTAAATAATGGATGCGGGCAGCGCGAGACCGATCGTTGTGGAGATCTTTGGGGGAGGCCTTTGTCCAGCAGTGGACGTCTACTGACTGAAATGATAATCATGAAATAATTCCTACCAAGGAACTCAGTCTGCTTGTTACGCTTTCACGCCAAAACCACTGAATCAATTTTGAAGAAACATGGTACAGAGGCAGCATAGACCTTGGGGAAGGACATTACCTACCACTGCGGAAAAATACGGGAAAAACTGTTAAAAGAAGCAGAACCGCGGGGCGGAAAGCTAATGGCGAATAAATAAGTATAGCTCACAGTAAAGTTATTTCCAAACGGGGTTATGTTACGAAAGTGGATGTTAAAGTAGTACACCGGATCGCGACGGCTGTGCCGGCGTGACGACATGTTCGCAATCGACGCGTATTTCGGATTTACATATTGTACGTGTGGATGCTCCACGGCGAAGTACGTTTTCTGTAACAGATAACAAGATTATTGCGATGAGGGCAAACCGGCATTCCCCTAAAGACAGAACACAAAGTGTCGCTCGTCACAGTATAAACCGCGCCGCGGAGTTGACTCGGCGCGGTTTGTCGCGGGCGGAACTCAACTCGTATGAATTCACACGGACGCGGGGCGGAGTGTCGCACGACGTCGTCGTGTCAAGGGTTCGCGCAGTTTCCTTGCGTGATCGAATCAGAAATGATGAGATCCGTAGGCGAACCAGAGTCACCGACATAGCCCGAAGAGTGGGCTGGGCACATTGCGCGTAGAACCGACGGCCGTTGAGGCAAAAAGGTTCTTGAATGGCGACCGCGCGCCGGAAGACGTAGCGTGGGCAGGCCCCCCACAAGGTGGACCGACGATCTGGTGAGGGTCGCGGGAAGCCGCTGGATGCGGGCAGCGCAGGACCGATCGTCGTGGAGATCTTTGGGGGAGGCATTTGTCCAGCAGTGGAAGTCTTTCGGCTGAAATTATGATGATGATGAGTAGGTATTATACCTAATTAGGTAGGTAAAGATGAAAAAGAAAATCAAATATCAAGTGAATCTCCTTTTGTACCACCAGTGGATCAAGAGTATAAATAAAAAAAAAAAGAATTAAGCTCTGTGGGTTAGTACTATTATTTTCTTCTGTGGCTCTGTCTAACCTTTTCAGTAATCCTTTTGCAAGTGCAGGCTCCATAGTAATATAACAAATAAATAGCAGTAATCTCCTTTAAATACAACATTGTCACCAGACAATAAAGGACGACTGTGTAAAACTGTGACCGAATCACAATCGGGAATTATTTTAAACCTTTACAAGGCAGTGGCCGCCACTACATTGCCACCTTAATTTTAACCTTATACACTCAACATAAAGTCGAAAAGGACAGAATTTTATAAAGCTGTTTTGCCTTATAAAGGGTTAAAAAAAAAAAAATAACTAAAACCCGACTACTCAAAACACGCTCTAAAAAGTACGAAACAAGAAAATAGCCTCCACTGAAATTGTTATGTACAAACTATTGAAGATTTACCGACTACTTACACGTATTAAATTTTAACATATTTTAATCGTCATACTGATAGAGATATGTTTAAAGGATAGCCGTGGTCGTATTATTTTAAATCCCCTAGAGGGCGCTGTTATCAACTAAACGTGACGACATGTAGCCTATAACCAGCGGACGATCAAGAGACTTCCAACGACACCTCATTTGTCCAAATATGATAACTAGTTTAGAAGTTATGAGGGAACAGATAAACATCCATACCTACATACATACATACATACAGGTCAAAGTCATAACCCTCCTTTTTGCTTCGCCGTGGTCGGGTAAATAGGAAATGTAAATTAATTTGGCTAGTTTAGCAATTAAATTAATAGTTTCCTGTGCAGTCTAATAGGATTACACGGTCTGTGCTCCTAGTAAGTACTAGGGCTATTAGGGCCCTACCTCCCCCCTCCGAATCCCTCCCCGTTTTTATATTGTATGAGTATTTGATTTTAAATTGTTTCTCTAAATGGGGCATGTTTTACTTATAAATACAATTTAATCCACAACGAAGTTATAGGGTCGAAAATGGCCTGAACTGCTTCGAGAAAAGTATGGTACGGCCGTGCCGCTTTTTTGCTCGACTTGGCGGGGGCACTGCCGTGCCCCCAGATACCTACTATAGATTTTATGACCAAAAGTAAAAACTCAGGAGATTTTCAAAATACTTATTAAATAATTATAGCTACACTGTAGATACTAGCTACACTGTAGATACTTAAGAATTCTTCTTCCATCTTTTTCTAAACAATCGCCGAAAAGTAGAATTCTTTTTTATGAAGTTATCAGTTTGCTCTGATTATGATTTTAACAAAAGAAGCCTAGCTGGGTTTTTTCTAACTTTTTCATATAATGCGTGCACAGTCTCAAGTGGCTCACCAAGCAAGGTACAAAGGCACATTTAAGTCAGTCGTATCCTTGACCTATTGACAGAAGCCTTATTGCATTCAGGCTGCGACAACTGAAACTGTAAATGCTGAAGAGGCGACTCCTGCCGACTAACGTCCTCAGGTGGCCTAGTTCCGTTGAAGTGTGCATCTGGATTGAGGGCCCATTTTTTAAAAGTTTACAAAACGATTTGAGATTTACAGGGGATGTAATAGAAAATAGTAAAAACATGAAGCACAGGGTCACGAATTTCTTAAACATAAATTGAAACTGTGGTGATTAAATAACTTGGGCTCTCAATCCAGATGCTCGGCTAAAGTGGCATAGTTCAATTTATGTTTAAGAAATTCGTGACCCTGTGCTTCATGTTTTTACTATTTTTTATTACATTCCCTGTAAATCTCAAATCGTTTTGTAAACTTTTAAAAAATGGGCCCTCTATCCAGATGCACACTCCGTTGAACGGGTCTGACTGTCTCCTTCACGATGTTTTTCCGTAACAACGCGCTAGGCCTAGGTTCGAGGCTCCCTTAAGCCGCCCCTAGACGCCTTAGTACATGACTACTTTGGGGTAGAGCCATCCGCGACCTGCAAGTCCGGTGAAGCTTGATTCGTCGTACTTTTTCGACTGAAATATAGGTCAATCAAAAAAACGGTGCCGTGTGTCCGATTCAAGCTTGGCTCTTTCGATGCCGCGTGCAACACTTCGGAGAACCTCTGGAGGTTTCCGCAGTAAAATGTAGCCTATGTCTTTCCCCAAGGTCTATTCTATTCTATCTTTGTACCAAGTTTCATTGAAATCGGTTCAGTAGTTTCGGTGCCAATTTAATGAAAACCAACAAACAATCAAATCTTTCCTTTTTATACTTTTAGTATAGATAAGAATATGTATTTATTCATTATTAATTGAATATGTATTTGAAATAAATTATTATTATTATTATTATTATTATTATCATCATCGTCATTTCAGTCAAAAGAAGTTCATCGCTGAACAAAGCTATACTCAGGCCAATAATATAAATACTCCTTTAGGTACAAGTATTTGCCTATAAACTACCTCGGAGATTCTAGTAAATTGCACTGTACAATAGTACAATCTGCAGATTCGAGACAGATATAGAAAACATCAAATTATGTTCATTTACATAAAATACAGCTATAAAATTAATAGTTTCCTGTCTATTCTAATAGTATTACACGGTCTGTGCTCCTAGTAAATGTATGTCATTGTAGAAGTTACAAACAATATTCTACTTTGAATTAAAAAGCATTAGAATCGGAATCCATTACTTATCATTGATTTCAGCCCGTCATTATTACGTCGTCTGTTGGATATTTCAGTATTGTACCTAAGGGTTGAGCAATAAAATAATTTTCCACCATCAAAATTTATGTAATAATATATTTTTTAAAGGATGATGACCATTTTTATATGAGCCCCGTCCCCCCCCCTCCAACAGATCTTTTGTATGTGTCAATAGGTTTTTATGGATCTATAGAAAGGCTAGTAACCAGTTTTAACTTCATGATCAATGGGATTTGAAAATAAAAGAAACATTTTTGCTAGGTGTTATCTTGCCTCTAATAAACTTAGTACAAAAGATTTTTAATGTTTGCAATGCTTACAATCTGTTATTTTGGGTACCAATATTAATAGCAAGACGATTTTTTTCTCGGAATATCCCGCGTCTTTGAAAGATGTCGCCATAGTAAAAAGTAATCACATAACTAAAACGCATATACTGAGATACATTTAAAATCTGTTGGTCGATGTTATTAGTTTTCTGTTTTTTGGGGGCACGTTTTGACACATCATCCTTATAGTCCGGGAGCCGAGGGCCTAAACACCTACCTCATCGAGTACCCCAACAGGCTATCTCTAGGTCGTTAACCGTCACTTAAACACTGAAAAAAAAAATAGTCTGCCAGAGCCGATCCTGCCGGGTCATCGAAATTTTTGACGTATTTTTTTCGTGGAACTTACCTCATAAAGTACCCGAATGAAAGTGGTGGCATCAGTTAACCATTGATTAATAATGTATAAAAAAATTGGTCTGCCACTGCGCAACCTGCCGGAAGTACTTGGCAGACGCCCTGAAATGTGCCCATCTGACACCCTTCACTTACCTCATCGAGTACCCCAATAGGCTATCTCTAGATCGTTAACCGTCACTTAAACACTGAAAAAAAAAATAGTCTGCCAGAGCCGATCCTGCCGGGTCATCGAAATTTTTGACGTATTTTTTTCGTGGAACTTACCTCATAAAGTACCCGAATGAAAGTGGTGGCATCAGTTAACCATTGATTAATAATGTATAAAAAAATTGGTCTGCCACTGCGCAACCTGCCGGAAGTACTTGGCAGACGCCCTGAAATGTGCCTATCCGACACCCTTTGACAAGTTTTGACCTGGCAGACCTTGTGATCCATTATCACAGGCATTTTGGTTATTTTTCGGCGTTGGTCCCATCGAGGTACTCGATGAGGTAGGTGAAGGGTGTCGGATGGGCAATAATGGGCATATTTCAGGGCGTCTGCCAAGTACTTCCGGCAGGTTGCGCAGTGGCAGACCAATTTTTTTATACATTATTAATCAATGGTTAACTGATGCCACCACTTTCATTCGGGTACTTTATGAGGTAAGTTCCACGAAAAAAATACGTCAAAAATTTCGATGACCCGGCAGGATCGGCTCTGGCAGACTATTTTTTTTTTCAGTGTTTAAGTGACGGTTAACGATCTAGAGATAGCCTATTGGGGTACTCGATGAGGTAAGTGAAGGGTGTCAGATGGGCACATTTCAGGGCGTCTGCCAAGTACTTCCGGCAGGTTGCGCAGTGGCAGACCAATTTTTTTATACATTATTAATCAATGGTCAACTGATGCCACCACTTTCATTCGGGTACTTTATGAGGTAAGTTCCACGAAAAAAATACGTCAAAAATTTCGATGACCCGGCAGGATCGGCTCTGGCAGACTATTTTTTTTTTCAGTGTTTAAGTGACGGTTAACGACCTAGAGATAGCCTATTGGGGTACTCGATGAGGTAGGTGTTTAGGCCCTCGGCTCCCGGACTATTATACTTGCAGTAAATTAATATTTTCAAACATGTTACGAACATTTAGATTTACGTTTATCATCATCATTAACATTAATATATGTCCCCACCGAGGGTCTCGAGCCTACCCTGAAATCAGGGAGATTTACGTTAAAATGATTGAATTAAACTTGAACTAAACTTTGTCCAGCAGTAGACGTCTTTCGGTTGAGATGATGATGATGATGGATTGAATTAAAGTACTTGTGATAAAAAAATATGTTGGCAGAGGAGTAGGTAATAATGTTTTCGTCATCAATTTGATTTTTCTGCACATTATTATTTAATCACATCCACACCAAACAAAATCCAGTGAAAATAACACTGTAAAAGTTTTAGCCCATGTTCATTTCTCTCTCTTTTTTACGATTTGTATCCAATTGAGTTACTTATCAGTACTCTTCCTTCTTTCTAAGAAAAAGGCTACGTTCATTGGATTTTGTTCGAAGAACAATCTTATTTTGTTGATAAAATATGATAAAATATCCGGTCTTGTGAAAATGTTGTCTGACTTTACTTGAATGTATTAGAAAACCCATTGCATCTAGTTCTTTGGCAGGCGCATTTTTCTTACTCATTGGAAGTAATTTATTTTTCTTACTCATGAATATAATTATTCCACTTTCAAAATTGAGCTAGCGCTACAATTAGTGGATATTCCTTCGCGTTCATATTCACATTCTTCATTGTTCATATTCTTATCATATATCTGGTGGAAAGCAGCTTACTGCAGTTGTAAGCTCTCTTATTCGTACTACATTACCGGAATAATTAAAATATTACTGTTTTTTATGTTGTAATGTGCCATGTGGGATTTTTTATTGCGATCTTTTACTCTACGTTATTATCACAGTAATATTTGAATTATGTATATAGTACGAATAAGAATATGTAGTACGAATAAGACATATAGGTACTTAATGTCACCTTCGTTTCATTCGAATTTTGAGCAGAAAGAGAATAGTTTTATTCATTTGCTTACTAACAAAGGGAACTTGAAAACGGAATTCCACATTATTCCCCAATTTCAACCCGTTTTCCCTTCACGTCACAACCCTATTAATCCGGTGACACAAGGGTGACACCTAACTAGACTAATGATAATGACCTTACTAACCCGAAATTATCCTCACAAGAATGCTTCAACCAACGCCCATTATTTAATTTATATGCATTTCAGGAAAATGTACGGTAATAATTGTTATAAATAGCCTTTACTTACAGGGTAGGCTCGAGCCCTTCGGTGGGGACATATATGAGTTGTCACCGACGATATAAAGGGTCTTATAGTCGGCTTAGCAAAAAACTGAAAGGACTCACTCAGTCAATGAATCTGACTAAATTTCACAGGCAAATGGAAAAATAAAATTGATTTCTCCATACAAACTGTCCGATTAAAAGGACTACGTACCAGTTCCAGGATCAAATCGGGGACGTTCTTACAAAAGGTCAGGTAAGGAGTAGTACTACTAAACCGACGAGCTTGCATGATGAGATTAATGAATGTGGATGAGGGAAACAAGTATGTCTAGTTCGTAGCAAGTGGAAGAAACTGGTCACTGCCTACTTCTCCGGGAAAGAGGCGTGACGTATGTGATTCGAAGCCACACCTCCTGAAACAACGGCTTTTCCGATACCTATTGAATTTAATGAAATCTTTATTGTTTTTCATTTGTACACTGCCAAACTGGTATACTGGGGTTTTCCACTTCCTCGCGAGTCTGGTGAAGCTTGCAACGTCGATTTTGCGACACAGCATAGGTAGAAAAAAAAATTGCGTTTTTTTTAACAACTTAACTGCGGGGCTGTCCAATAATTAGTTCAGTTAGGCGTGACGACATTACGGCGCTATCTGATCTAAATAGCACCAGTAAAATGTAATAAAGGGTTAATTCATCCATAAAGCTATATAACTGTATTTGTATAAACAGTCATGGCCTATCTGGAAATACCTCAACAGACTCCGGATCCAGGTGGGTCGGACTAGGGATAACTTACACCGATGGGGTTTCATAGGGGATTCCAACTTGGAGTGTAGGTGTGGTATGGTTCCCCAGAAAATGGGCCATCCCATTAGCTGCCCTTCTTGTCATGTCGCCTGCACGCGAGAGGACTTGATGAAGGCTACTGACGACCCTATTCGAGTGGCTAGTTTTTGGGCCGAGACTGTCTGAGTTTGCAGTCGACTCGAAAAGGAGAAGACTGTATTTATGTATCCTCTCTGGCACTTGACATTGGCGAAATTGTAAAGACGCAAAAGCCATAAACCAAGAAAAATAATACGTATAACCTGTGTCATAGAGGTTGGAAAGCCGAGCTTCGCGCTTCACACGACTCAACAACGAGAACATCGGTAATTATCAAACACGACCTCAAATTCGTTATTCTGAGGCCTGTGTGGTATTGCGTGATGACTAGAATAGGCCCCAGTTTCTTTACTATTATAGGTATCATACCTTTATGTGGAAAATCAATCAGTCTCCCTCCATACTGCATGCCAAATTGATTGAGCACCGCGTTGAATTTGGACCTGTCTGTGCCGAAAATAAACTAAATTACGACAAATGGTTTAGCGACAAGATTTGATTTCGATAATATGGAATTCCCATACGTCTTTATTTCGACAACACTTTAGTCGGAAATAATTGAAAACCGATGGTTGATAAACAACCAGTTAAATTCTGTGTATTTAAAAATAAAATGTTGCAAGCCGATCACATTTTGACCTTTAACATTTTCGCAATACGTTCTCTTAAAATATTAAAATAATTAGAAACCTCCAAAATACCGAATACTTTTTAATACTTAACTCAGTTCCTGAAATTCGTAAAACTTTCAACTTCCTCCTTCGTTCCTGCCCAAGTTTCATGGAATTCTTATAAACCAATATACAGAAACCAGCACATGCGGCTGGACATTCGACAAAAAGTTTTTGTTTTAATAAGGGTTTAATTTAACGCCGTTAACTTCCGTTCAGAAGTTCGAGGGTTCAAACCTCGGCACGTACCAATGTGTTTCAAATTCATAATATGTTCTAACACACATTTTCACGAGTTTTTCTCCACGGTTTAGTTTTAAATTGAGCAACCGCGAAAATCTAAGCATGTTCATAATATGTTATTCGACGCTCTTACGGTGAAGGGAAACATCGTGAGAAAACCTGCGCACACAGTCATGCGAAGTAGGTTGTATGTAAAGTTGACCAACATGCACTGGGCCAGCGTGGCCTATTACCCTGACTTCAGGGTAGACTTGAGCTCCTCGGTGTCTGTTAAAGACCCCCCACACTAGCATGTTTCGAGCGTCCGTCTTTTGAGCATCGTCGTCTTGCATCGCGCATACAATCATAGGCAGCAAGGCGAGTGAAACAAAAGACTGACGCAGATAATTGTATGCGCGACGCACGACGTCGACGTTCGAAAGACGCTAGTATAGGGGATGTCTTAATGGTAAGGATTTATTTAAAATTTAGAAAAAAGAACAAGAAAGCCAAGATGCTGGAGTCGTGATTCCGACAGCTGTTTTAAACGTTCCATCCGGGTTGAGAGAGGCAAAGCTTCCGCCTACTCGACCTGACCTTGACCTGAGTGGTCCCGCCCTACGTCACAGGTAGCTCCGGTGACGTCATAAATATGGAAATTTCTTATAAAATATCAGTTCTTTTTTATGAGGTTTCTCAGACAAAAGATAACCTATTATTTTGTACAATACTGAAAAAATCCCAACGAAATGAAACATAATATAATATTTTTTTCCTCGAACAATCAAACATCTACACAAACAACACACATACACACTCTAACATCAATCAAATACTATCTTCCCGCCCACGTTATACTTTTTTCACGTAAGAATGAAGAATATAAAAGTAGCCTATGTGTTAATTCAGGGTACACACAGTACTCATACCAAAATTCATCCAAGTCCGTTCTGTAGTTTATGCGTGAAAGCCTTTTTTGGTGAATAGCAGATTCTTAAATAGGCAGATGTATAAACAACTAAATTAGGTTTATTCTGCCACTCACCGTAAGAAGGATGTTCAAACACATAAGCATAGTTTTACTTTTTTTAAAAGCAAGTGTGATATGATGTGACAAACACCAAAATTATTATTATAATTCAGTGCGTGTTTAAAATCCCAGTATAATTAAATTATAATACCTTAATTAATTGTTTTGAACAGTGAATAAACTGATGTAAATTAATTGTCTGCTCTCTATATCTAATATAACTTATTAGAGAAGGTCATGAAATTTATCTTGTCTCATGCTAATTAATAAAGTGAGGAATAATCTCGTGCTTTCAATAAATCCTAATAAATGAATTTGATATTTATAGAAATTAAACTGATATTTAAAGTGGATGTTTAAAAATATATATAATTTTGGTAATTATTGCTGATAATGTAAAATTCTTACTTCGGACTAATAAGGTTAATTTGTTATGTAGGTGTTGCTATTAAACAAAAAGAAAATATCTCTAAGTACGTCTATATCGTCCTTTTGTAAATGTTATATTAAATAAATAACGACATTATTTAATTTCTATACTTTCACTAATCTGTTTACAACAAAATAACAATAAGTAGATTTTTTGGCTCGTAGCAAAATCCTGTTGCTACGTAGTCGTCGTAGCTGTTGGCTACGAATTACTACGTTATACACTAATTGTAGCAAAGCAAGTATTACGTAAGAGGCTATTCGATTCCTTGAATTTTGTTCTTGACAAAGCTTTCCTTGACAAAGGCTTTTATCAAATCACATTTTGACCTTCGAGTCCTGGTGACTGAATCAAGCGGCTAGGGCCTTGAAAACGCGCCGAAATCGAGTAGGTGCAGATGATATTTTATGAAAAAGAATTACAGATTGAAAGTTATTATCAATGATGTGAATGAGCACTTGTGTTTGCCTTGTGTCTGGATGTTGTATATTTATATATGTATGTATATATCAGCTGTCTGACTGACACCCATAGTACAGGCTTTGCCTAGTTTGAGGTCAGATGGCCATGTGTGAGATGTCCCTCATATTTATTTATTAATTTATTTATTTTTAAAAATTCTGTCACTGAGCCACTGTACAAACCCAAAAAATTTTAATTGGTGGTTTATTTTGTATGTGAACCTTCATATAAATCCAAGCTGGTATTAATTACCAAAGTTATCAACGTAAACATTTGATATATTTATTTAGCGTTACCTAGTCTGTGTAATATTCAAAGCGTATTTTGAGAAAACATCAAACGTGCCGCATTCAAATATCATTTCTTAAGTAAATAATCCTTTACAAACAACGTGAATTACATTGAATTTACTAATGTTTGGGAATTTTGATACGTTTGTACCTAAAGAAAAAAAAAATTGCGCTTAGCTTTTTCGAGGTTTGTACACTGTATAAAAAAAATAATTTATAATTTATAATATTCCGATTTTATAATAGGACCATCCATGACTTCTCATTGGGTGTCGTAGACAACGACTAAAGGATTAAGGTGTATTCATGGTCCAAGAAAACAAGGTCTTGCAATTAGACCACATGACTGACACGAGCCTACGTCATTTCTACGTCATTTTGCCTATTCATTCTTGTCGAATGCGTGTAACAGACAAGGATGAACAGCGCAAAATGACGTAGGCTCGTGTCAGTCACGTGGTCTAATTGCAAGACCTTGTTTTCTTGGACCATGGGCACTGGGCGGTCACTCCAAACAGAAAACGCATTTTGACAACCTACTAGCAACTGAATATCCGCTACAAGTCAATGTCGCTAGGCGCTATGTAAAACACCCCCGAGCACCACCGGCGGAGTCCCGCGGCGCCTACGGGGTGCGGGGCGTGGGGCGTTATATCGGGCGGGGACTCATTTTGGCGCGGGGGGGTGAGTGTCCTTCCAGTACGGGTTAGTACTATTATTTTCTTCTGTGCCATGGGTGTAGTTGCCGTGTAGGCGACAGGATGGCAACCTGTCACTAGACGCACTACGGAACACAAAGATCGGTGCATCTATTTTAGATGCGATGCGATGTCATAGTAACTTTATTGATGAAATAAATATAGTACATTATGTTGAAGCCTGTAATACCATCGCTGTGCTACAGACTTCAGTCCCACTCCATTGTGACGTTCGTTTTATCGTAGGAAAATAAAATAAAACAATCATCTTAAGAAGAAATAACTTATAATATATTTTCCTGGACTATTTATACGTGTTTGTTTTTTGTTTCTGGATGATCTGATGTTCAGATCCATTGACTAAGACTATATCTTTGATACAAGATTTGAATATCCGTGTTCTTTGATGCACGGTTTGCATATTCTTTTTCTTTGATACAAGGTTTGCACATCCTTGTTTTTTGATACGAAGTTTGAATATCCGTGTTCTTTGATACAAGGTTTAAATATCCTTGTCTATAATATAAAAATGAATCGCAAAATGTGTTGGTAAGCGCATAACTCAGCAACGCCTGGATCAATTTAAACAACTCTTTTTTTATGTTCGTTGAAGTCCAAGGATGGTTTTTACAAAGAGAAATAAAAAAAAACACATTCCCACGGGAAAATGTTTAACGTGGGCGGAGCCGCGGGGCGGAAAGCTAGTTCTTTGATACAAATTTTGAATATCCTTTTCTTTGATACAATGTTTGAATATCCTTGCTCTTTGATACAAGGTTTGAATATCCTTGTTCTTTGATAACACGTTTGAATATCCTTTTTCTTTGATATAAATTTTAAATATCCGTGTTCTTTGATACAAGTTTTGAATATCCGTGTTCTTTAATACAAGTTTTGAACATCCGTGTTCTTTGATAAAAATTTTGAATATCCTTGTTGTTTCAGAGGCGCTGAAGCTGTACGGAGACAGGCTGACAGAGTGGGAGCGCACGGAGATCAGAAAGTTCCCGGAGATCTGGTTCCTGGGGCTGGACTCCAGCAAGGTCCACGCCAGGGCGACCCTGCCCAACAACTGCGGGTACGACGACGAAAACGGCAGCTACCATAAGGTGAGAAACAGCGGGAAACTAGTATAAACGTAGTTCATAAATGAGAAACGCGCCAAAATATTTTATAACCAATCTTATTTATTCTTTACAAAACGCAACGCTTTTATGTGTGCAAAAACAATCGACAGTCTGAGTTCCCGCCATGCTTCACATAGGTCGGCATAGCAGTTCAGGATAAAACAGCCTCGCCAGCGCCATCTGTCTCACGTAGGTTGGAATCTCTTTGGCAACTTTAGCACTGCGCCGCCGCTGTGGCCTTATGCCACATGAGTAGCTTATGTAGTCCCAATTCCTTCTTCGAATTAATGTTAGAAGGCGCTAGTATGCATCTAACACTAGCTATAAATCATATTTTATACTATCATACTATCACTACGTAGTATAAAACAAAGTCGCTTTCTCTGTCCCTATATCCCTTTGTATGCTTAAATCCTTAAAACCACGCAACGGATTTTGACGCGGTTTCTTTTAATAGATAGAGTGATTCAAGAGGTAGGTTTATATGTATAATATACTTAGGGATAACCCACTATAACCATATTCCCGTGCGAAGCCGGGGCGGGTCGCTAGTATACTATATATCATACTAATATTATAAAGAGGAAAGATTTGTATTTTTGTGTGTGCGTGTGTATTTAAAAATAATAAACTCAAAAACAACTAAACCGATTTCAAAAATTCTTTCACCATTAGAAATCTACATTCACCCAGAGTAACATAGGCAACCTTTTGCAGCGGGAAAATGCCTCATTCCCACGGAAACTGTTAAAGCAGTAGACCCGCGGCGGAATGCTACAAAATAATAAATAAATATGTGAGTTATCTCACACACGGCCACCTGACGCCAAACTAGGCAGAGCCCGTATGGGTAAGGGCAGCTACCTGAAGTAGCTGATCTGATATACGTACATAATACATAATGAATATACAACATCCAGACACAAGACCAACACAAGCGCTCATCACACGAATTTTAACCTGGGCGGGATTTGAACCCGCGACCCAGTGCTCCGTGGGCAGACGTTCTACAGGGCCGTCAATACTCTACTCTACTTGACTCATCCTCTCTAATAGTAATTAGGGATCGCATTGCAATTTTCTCACACCCACACTATAGGTACATCGTGACATGTAACTGCTTGTTTATCCGCAATATAGCGGTAGTAGTGTTATACCCGCGGCTCGCCTTGCTCCTGGACGAGCCTGCGGAGTAACTACACGTTGGTAGTAGATGGTGATACTCGTCGAGTAATAACGCACAAACAACAAGGAAACTAAATTCACTGGTAAATTTAAAGTATATTCTTAGAAACACAGACACTATAGAAAATAATCATATCACATTGGTAGAGAATGGCCACGTAGCTCGTGGCCTAGCGTAGGTGAAGGAATGAATAATAAAAATGGATGATTGACGGATGATTTTTGAATGAATTCCAAAATTAAATATTCAAATTTAGAGAAAGAAATGGTAAATGAGATGTGAAATGAAGTAGAAACGAGGCAACGAGGTAGCATGCAATGCACCTCGTTACAGTAGTACTCATGAAACAGAGCAACTTTCCCTAAAGAGCATAGGTTGGAGTCTCAAAAATAAAATTATTGCTGTTAGATGAGTGTTGTAAATAAATGAATTCGACTTTGGCTTTGACTTAGCCGGAACCCGCGAATGCCTTCCGAAGCTCGGAACATGTGCAACTGCACCCAAGATTTATAATAAATTACCTTTAGATATAAGACAATGTGATCATTTAATTCAATTTAAATGTAAGCTGACTAATTATTTAATTGAAATGACATTTTATTCTATTGTCGAATTTTTAAGTAGTACTAACAATTAATACTTTTTAGGTGAATTTGTTTATGTTTTAAATTTATTATCTTATATATAAAATTCTCGTGTCACAGTGTTCGATTCCATACTCCTCCGAAACGGCTAGACCGATTCTCATGAAATTTTGTGAGCGTATTCAGTAGGTCTGAGAATCGGCCAACATCTATTTTTCATCCCCAAAAAAAAAAAAAAAAAGGAACGCGGGCGTAGCCGTGGGCGGACAGCTAGTAATGTATAAATTCGTATACCGGAAGGTGCGACATAGTGTGACATTTGATAATTTACTGTACCAACCTATAAACCTATGTTGACGAATAAATGATTTGTATTTGTATTTGTATGAAAATCTTCCTTCTCCCCTACAATTTGGTTGCGATACAAAAATAGGCATTTGAAGAAGTTTCTGATGACGTCAAGGTCTTCGGCTGAGCTCGCCGAAGTGGCTCTTACCCTTCGCCTGTCTTAGGAGCCGTTTTCTTAATACCTACTTCGACTTTTTAAGAAGCTCTCCATGTACCTAATCTCACTTAAAATTTTTATAAGTGGCCAAGAATTTTTATTACAAACTTTTATCGATATTACGCCAAACTTCGCGTGAAATAGTTTTACTCAATTGTTATAAATTAGTATGACTAGATTTAGAAAATTTAAACTGTTTTCAAGAAATGCTAGAAAGTTAGAGGTAAATGCTTAAGTTTATAACGATGGAGTGTAATTAATTTTAACAGACAGACAGACGGTTTACAAAGTGTTCCAATGAGGGCTCCTTTTTTTTCTTTTTAAGTTAAAAAATCTTATAACAAGTTGTAGTGTATAAAGTACATTATATTATATTATGATATATTATATTGTATTGTATTGTATTGTATTGTAATATGGCTACACACACGATCTAAACCACTGTGCTACCTTCGTCTTAATACTCCCTCTAATAGATAAATGTGGTTATATAACAAGTACTTTATACTCCAATCTAGGCCCTTTGTGCCAAAAGCGGGATTAAATTACATTTACCTAATAGACGAAATCTCAAACATGTACGACACCCTTAAACCAGAATTGTCTACATTCGGACCTTACCCGGGATAATAATAGCCTAGGTTAGGCCGATGTACAAAGTTCCTTGTACCTAGGGTGCTAGAATTAGGCAATTATTTTCTATTTCATTCTATTAGTATTACAAGTTTCGCTGGGACTGTGACGTCAATTTTATTTATTATGTTACGTGAGCTATGGCTCGTCTTTATAGGCTAAAAGCCACCAATATCTTTGAAAAATAAAAGAGCATTAAAATAAAAAATAAAACAAAACCCCCGCTACAAAACCTTTACTTGATCCTTTCAACAACTAGAAAAGACTGATAATCTTCAAATGGGATTCCGGGTCTTTCACGATTGTAAAATGTTTATTTCTTTTTACTTTTTTATTACAAAACTAGTAGGTTAACCTCAAAACTCACTCGATAAGCAAGCAAGTAGGTACAAACAATTTCTTCTCTATACAATCTCTGCGAATAAGATGTCAATTATGTATGACAAAGTGTTTTTTTTTTCTTCTTTTCCTAGCAGTGTGGTGGTTAGTTAAAATCGTTAACGGATTGTTGCTCTCGGTATTAGCCAATTCGATCGTACACTTTGTATAGCAAAATTGTAAAGATACTAGCTTTTCGCCTGACGGCTCCACTCGCGTTAACAGTTTTTCCTTTGGTAATGAGAAAATTTTCTGCGGTAAAAGGTATCCTATTGTACTCCTCAAGGTGTATTATATCTTTATACCAAGTTTCATTCAAATCGGTTCAGTAGTTACGGAGCCTTTTCTATGCAAACAAACAATTAAATATTTTCTCTTTGTAATATTAGAATGGATTAATATAGTATAGATAAAATGGATTTCTTTCTTTTGCAGCAAATCCACGACCACATCGGCTACCGCTACGAGATCCTAGAGGTCATCGGCAAAGGCTCGTTCGGGCAAGTCATCAGGGCTTTAGACCACCGAACCGGGAGCCAGGTGGCCATCAAGATCATCAGGAACAAGAAGCGGTTCCACCACCAGGCCCTGGTGGAAGTCAGGGTCCTGGACCACCTCAGGCTGAAGGACAAAGACCAGGCGCACAACGTGATACACATGCTGGACTACTTCTACTTTAGGAATCACCTGTGCATCAGCTTCGAGTTGATGAGGTGAGTGGGGTTTTGTCTAGGTCATCATCATCATCATCATCATTTCAGCCGAAAGACGTCCACTGCTGGACAAAGGCCTCCCCCAAAGTTCTCCACGACGATCGGTCCAGCGCTGCCCGCATCCAGCGGCTTCCCGCGACCCTCACCAGATCGTCGGTCCACCTTGTGGGGGGCCTGCCCACGCTACGTCTTCCGGCGCGCGATCGCCATTCAAGAACCTTTTGCCCCAACGGTCGTCGGTTCTACGCGCAATGTGCCCATCCCACTCTACTAGATTTGACTAGTTACTGTGGCATTTTCTATTAGCGTAGTTAATAAGGTGTTTTTAAAGTATAAAATTGTCCGCAGTATTCGAATGGGTTTCCACTGAAAATCACCGTCACAACCCAGGTTGTGATATTATGCTGAGATGGAATCCTTTCGACTTCATACAATGTTCTTTTAGAATATAAGTTAGCATAAATATGTAATGCTAATGTAAATTGAAGCAGAATAAATGCGTCATTTATTCATTCATTCATACATTCGGCCTAGCCGCAAGTACATTCTAAATTTAAATCTATTTCGAGACATATTTATTTTCGTGTTTTGTGTCAGTTTGTTTTTGACCTCTTCCTGCTCTAGCTCTCGTCTGGACAGGATAGTTTATTATAGTGAGTAAATGAGGGAAAGTCCTCTTCCCTCTTTTAACTTCATTGTTATTCTTAAAAGTTATGTGGCGTTCAAAGTTGTTTGCTGGTTAATAAAGAAAGTGCGCTTCAAAGTAACGGGAGCTTTTCATTGTTGAGGCTGCCACATCAACTCTTTACAGTACTACTATTATTTATTCTGTGACAATACTCAATCGGAGAAGCACAAGCGTCGCGTCGGTGACGTAGTGGTTAGAAGCGTTGTCTCCCATTGAGGGAGGAGACGCCGATTCGGGCCCTAACACGTACCTGTATTTTTTCAATAGTTAAATATTTGAGTAGCTTGATTGATTTGATTTGATTTTTTCGACGCTCTAACGCTAAAGAAAAACATCGTGAGGAAGGAAACCTGTACACACCTGCGAAGTTTAAAGGTTTAATACAAAACCTTGAGAGTTCTTATTTCTGCAGTAGTGGTTGGTTCTTGGCTAAAAATAATGAATAGTCTCAAGATTATTACGAGGGTTATAAACATAGAGCAGTATGTGCTATTTATATACACATAAATTTGTTTTTACAAAGATAAAATAATACCGCAGTACACAGGCACAGAAGAAAATAATAGTACTAACCCGTACAGAAAGGACACTCACCCCCCCGCGCCAAAATGAGTTTCCGCCCGATATAGCGCCCCACGTCCCGCACCCCGCAGGTACCGCGGGACTCCGCCGGTGGTGTTCGGGGGTGTTAGTTGAAATTCAAAAAGAAGTAGCTTGTCAAAACGCGTTTTCTCTATGGAGTGACCGCCCAGTGACACCAGGTACGGAGGTACACCTAGGCGTATAATTATATAATCACATCGTTTTTATCATTAAGATCTCTATCATTGTTTAAATTGGGATTTAATAATGCAACTTTGACTGGTTGCCTTCCTCTAATTGTATATTTCGTTTGCAATATTTGTTATATTAATAAAATAGTATAAAATAATAATTTACAATTTTGTAATAATATTTTGAAAAGATGCAACGCCTGTGGAGATTTTTCGGCGAGTTGTTCTCCACAGAAGACAGCCAAATTTCTGAACTCGCTACAAAAGAATATGTAACTAACTTAACTAAGTGATGTAAATATCCTCAAGTAAAAAAAAAGTACCTACTTTGAACTTTGCAATTCGTACCTTAACGAAAAGTCATAGTATAAATAATACAGCATTGATTTTCGTTTCTGTCTCGCAATCCCAAGCAATTATATTTGTGACAGTAAGAAAGCTGAATTTCGATCTACATTTTAATTTGGCTGACCTTTTTGTTGTTGTTGTTGTTGAAATCCTAAGGTACCCAGGGGATACATAGGGCCTTTAAGAGTTTCTTCCAGTTCCCCCTGTCCTGCGCCGTGGCCTTGGCTTCGCTCCACGTAACTCCGGCCGCTTTCAGCTCGCTCTCCACAGATCGACGCCACGTCGTAGCAGGTCTACCCGGTCTTCTCCTGCCACTGGGTCTCCACTCGAAGGCAGTTTTGGCGGGATGCTCACCCTCCTTGCGCAAAGTGTGCCCTATCCATCTCCACCTTCTAGCCGCGATCTCCTCACCAATTGGGGTTTGCCGACATTTCTGCCACAAGTCTTTGTTCGATATGGTGTTGGGCCAGAAGATACGAAGTATGGTGCGAAGAGACTTGTTTACAAAGACTTGAACTTTATTAATGAGTGCCTTCGTAATTTTCCATGATTCGCAGCCATACAGAAGAACAGATTTCACAATGGAGTTGAAGAGAGAAAGTTTTATACGCCGGGTGAGTACGTTTGACTTCCAGACAGGTCTGAGTTGGGCAAACGCGGCCTGGGCCTTCGGCTGACCTTTTTGCATCAGAGTATCTTCAAAATGCAAGAATATCGTTATCCTACAATGAATAACGATGCCGACAAAACTGACCTCTTCATTAGTGGTGTCGATGGAATCATTAAATTTAACGAGGGCTCTGCAATGGATTGATGACTGTTACTCACGATATAATAACAGCTATTTGGATTCGCGGTTAATATCCAATAGTCATGATTTAACTTCATAAAAAACAGTACCTATCAGTATTTTGCTAAATAGTGTTTATCTACTGAATAACTAGTGGCTCCTTGTGAGCTTACAAGAGATCTGCTACCCCAGATCGTGTCCATATAATGTATCTTACATTATTTCATTTTAAGTTAAAATTTCACGTGAATCGGTTGAGAATGCGACTTCAGCGTCAGATGTAGGCCTTGCTAGCCGGTAAGCTCTGAAGCTGACAAGCTCCAATAAAAATATATACGTATACGGGCGTAGCGATTTAGTTTCGGAGAGGGTTCAAGAAAATTACGGGGGGGTCAAGAAAATAAAACGTAAAATAACCCTCATAATATTTGAAAAAACATATAAAAGATGTGAGAAATTAATAGTAATTAATAGTTAGTCAGTAATCAATGAGATATGCTGCACGCCTGTATTTTTTTTTTATTCTATTAATGTTATTACTCGAAACTTTTCGTGGGATATTTGAACCCCCAAACCCCCCCTACGCCAACGCCCGTGTCACCCCGTGTGTACGTATACTTACTAACTAACCTGCTCACAAAATTTCACAAGAATCGTTTGATTAATGCGATCTGTAAAGGAGAACAGATGGACAAATGGGCAGAATGACACAAAAGCATTTTTGCCTAGACTGAAACGAAGGCGCTTCGAAACTATTCACAAATCAACTTCTGTCGGGCCAAATAGCAAAAAATTAAATTAAATAATATTTTTTGTGTGTGCTATCTATTTCGAGTAATGCTATTGTCTCGGTCGTGCGCGGGTAATGTTATAATTTAAAGTAATGTGTATTGCTACGATACGGAATACAGAATAAATACTACAGAGCATTTCTTCGTACTAAGTTATAATTTCATTCAACATTTTGGGTAATGTTTAAGGTGATGTGTAATGGTACTGGGTGATATCACCTTTTCGAAAGTAATCGAGTAATGTGATTATGGTATTTTAACGTACTGTTTGCGCATGTCTTCGTCAATTTCCATCGTAAGACACAAAATCAGAATCACCTTCTGATAATATTATTTTAAAGTTTGTGCTTCTCATTTACATTTCCAGCATCAACCTCTACGAGCTGATAAAGAAAAATAACTACCAGGGCTTCAGCCTGAGTCTCATCAGGAGGTTCGCGAGCTCCTTGCTTCGGTGTCTACGGTTGCTGGAGGCGGAGAACATCATCCATTGTGACTTGAAACCTGTAAGAAACAAGTATTTTGAAAAAAAAAAATACAAATAATATCTATGACATTCCAAATGAAAGTGATTATTGTAACGATCTCAAGTATGTTTTTTAACAATTCACGAAACCGTTACATGATCCTTTCAACAACTAGAAAAAAGCTGATTATCTCGATTGTGACACCTTGCAAACAAAAAAAATGGATCAAAATGGGCGCATCCGTTTAGGAGCTATGATGCCACAGAAGAGGTACACACACACACACACACATACACACGCACACACACTTACACTCACTCACACACACACACACACACACACACACGTGAAACTTATAACATCCCACTAAATATACGACATAGCTTTTTCTTTAATAGTCAATAGTGAAGTTCAATTATAATATTATAAAGAGGAAAGATTCATTGTTTGTTAGCATGGAATAGGCTCCGAAACTATTGAACCAATTTTAATGAAACTTGGTATAAAGATAAAGTAGACCTTGGGGAGTAACATATGCTACCTTTAATTACGGGAAATTTTCTCATCCCACAGGAATGCGAAGCCACGCGGCGGAAAGCTAGTGGTTAAAACTTAAATTTTACATTATTTTCCAGGAAAACATATTGCTCAAAGCGCGAGGCAGCTCGTCAATCAAAGTGATTGACTTCGGAAGTTCCTGCTACACGCATGCGCGCGTGTACACATACATACAGTCCAGGTTCTACCGCAGCCCAGAGGTCATCCTGGGACTGCAGTACGGCACCTCCATCGATATGTGGAGCATGGGTGAGTATCAAAGTCATTGATATGTGGAGCATGGCTGAGTATCAAAGTCATTGATATGTGGAGCATGGGTGGGTATCAAAGTGATTGATTTGTGGAGCATGGGTGAGTATCAAAGTGATTGATTTGTGGAGCATGGGTGAGTATCAAAGTGATTGATATGTGAAGCATGGGTGAGTATCAAAGTTATTGATATGTGGAGCATGGGAGATTATCTTTTTTGTTTAGTGTATTTTGTATTTTTGTAAAAAAAGAAACCCAATTTGTATCCCCCCATGCACCTTCGTCCAACAAATTTAGGACCACCTAAAAAGCTATTGGCTCCAAAACTGAAATGGCAATCTGACAATTTTTTTTTTTAAATTGTTATGTACTCAGATTTACTCAGAATCATTTTTCAGTATAATGATGTTTTCACCAATAAAATCTGTGAGATGCGTCCTTTTTTCTTATGACGGCAGAATGAAAAGTTCGGGTCCGCCCGCCTGAATGCGTTACAAACAGATAGACAGAAAGAGATCCTTTCACGTTTATAATAGATATTAATAGGGATAGGTATAGAAGGGGTTTAAAAGTAAGTGGTCGGTAGTTCTACAATGAGCCAGGCAGGCACAGTGAACCATCGATATTTCTCTGAAACGCGACATGACACGATCGTGCTTATACCGGTGAACAAATCGCAACTTCATCACCCTCCTTCACCCAAATCGCCGTGGCGATCCTTTCTTCAACGGTTAAATGCGGACCATTTTTGTGAAAATCTACTTCAAAAGTAAAAATTTTTGACAGCTTTCTTCGATTTTTAATAGCTTGGAGAAAGACAATTTAGTTACTTCAGTATTTTTATGTTATCACACACATATTTACCTTGTAAATTGCGTAAACGATGTATTTCGGAGATAAATTTAAAAACAATTAAAATTTGAATTTGTCTAAAAATACCTAGGTGTCTCAGATTGAACCATCCTAAGGAGGCCTACAATGAACCTGGTTCAATCCGTACGCCCAACTGGCTCATGTTACTTTGTTAAATGTTATTTTACGTATTAATAATATAAACTATTACGTTTTCACCTAATAATTATAAATTTTTAATGGAATCCTTATTCGATCTGCAATTTTGTGATACTGTTTCTGTTTATTCTACTATAATTCTACTAAAAACGATACATCAACAAATTATCTCCCAAAGTATGTTTTTGAAGAAAAACGATCAGCATGTTACATTTTTGAAAATAAATAGTAAATAATAATAATATATCATAGCATAACATATCCTTATTTCATTAATACATGCATACAAGCCCAGTAAATAATGCTAAAAATATATTAGGATTTGAGTTCAGACGTTTATAGAAACTTCAACTTTTATTTACTTTTTGACGATTAACTTTTGAGTCGTTATTTATTTTTATGTAATTTACCAAGTTAAAATATCAATAAAATATAAATTATATAAGTCTAAAATAAATAATATATAAATGATAAAATTGCAATCCACAGGCATATGATGATTATACATACATATTATTCAGTTTTTTTTATATACGAATATATTTAAATATTGATAAATATCGTTCAGATATCATTATTTCTATTTATTACATTTTTTTTATGTGTTCAAAATAGGATGGTTCACTGTGGAAAATACCCCGGTTCATTGCATAATGCTAAGAGTACACGATGAACCAAATGCCGTTTTCTTTTTAACTTGATAATTTCACCTGAAAATGATATTTTCTACTAAAAGCTTAAATGCACTTTGAAACTTGAATAAATTTCCTAACTTTTAGTAAAGAACTGAAAGAAAAAGGTACATAAATAAAAAAGATACAGGGTCTCAAAATTTACCCGGTTCATTGTACCACAACGTACCCTACACAAAAACGTTTGTAAATTTTTAACCTTAATTATATAAGTTTACACGGCATTGAGGGATAATAATACTAATAGATTGTAATTGGAATACTCGATACTATGACAGAACTGATTCTAAATTATGTAACAACATAACAGTAATACGTCTTACATAGATAGGCCTATAATGTTACAACGAAAGATGATATTCAACTATATGTCGAAATAGCAAGTACATTCTTCCGACATGTTAATTATTGCTAAGATTTGATAAATGATGCATATTAATGTTATGCAAATTATGACGCTAAAGAAGATATTAGAATGATAAACGATCAAATTAAAGGTACTATTACATATTCGTCAATTAATGTTTTCTATTCCATAGATTAAATGACCAAGAAGCACCGGTGTAATAAATAAGAAACAAAGTCTTCTTATCTTATCTTATTTTGCTCAGACTGTCCCACTGCTGAGCAAAGGCCTCCCTCCTTTTCTTCCACTGCTCCTTGTCTTGAGCTACTTCTTGTAAATCTTTTAAGTAGCTATCAAGCTCGTCCCGCCATATCCTACGCCTACGGGGCCGTCCACGTCTACGACCGTGGTTTCTTTTGGCCATAGGTCTTGAGGTATGCGGCAGACGTGTCCGGCCCAGTCCCACTTAAGTTTGGCACTTAAGCATTACCATATCTGACTCGGTCCCAGTATACTAAGCTCCATGGTTCTCTGGCCGTAAAGTAGTTAAAAATAAACAACAACTAGGTATGTGAAGAAAATAAAAGAAACCCTTAAAATCACATTAAATTTGCTAAATTAAAAAGATTAAACTTTAAAGAAGATTGTGCAACAGCAACGGTGACTTCCTTGAAATTGGTTAATAAATAAACGAAACAATGATCTTTGTTTAAAAATCCTCATGTAACGTTTGCATAAACGGAAGATAAGACAAATTAAACGCCTTTGTAGATTTGATGTGGTTATAGCTACTGTCTGTGGCGAAATGGTTTGAAACAGAATTTGTCACATCTATTTAGTAACCCAAAATCTATATCTTATGCAAAATAAAACAAGATGATATCAGTTACGGATGAAGTGACCCAAAATAAATGATGCGTGAAATAAATAAATAAAAATGTGGGTTTCACGGCCATCAGACCCTAAACTAGGCAGAATATGTGGATTTGACAAAGCTTTCACCAAAGACTTTGATGATGGCATGATGGAAATTTAAAAAATATATTTGACTTACCAAATGATTACAACTATAATGTGACAGACAAAAAAGGAAAGTTCTTTCAGAAAGTCTATAAATTACAGCAATGTCTGCTAAAAGATTACGGGATGATTTTAATGCCACTTTGAGAATATCAAAATTGAGTAATTGTAAAATATTGTACGACAGAAAAATTATTCATTGCACTTTAATGTAGGTATGTATGGATGTAGAAAAGATTTTAATTTGACATATTTTTTGGCCAAGCCAGTTTCACCACATCTTAACCTGTTTAACACTCCTACTATAAATGCTGGAAGTATTAAAAGTTAAAATGCAAATTATTATTTTTCATGTAGTAGATGTTAAAACTGAAACTATTATAATTATTTTCATAGTTGGTTTATGAATATCCCAAAAGCAACTACAACAACCTGTTGTGAATTCTCAAAACGTAGTGAAAGAGGCCGCGCCCATGAATGGCCGGTTGCACAATGTGTCCAAAAATAAGCAAGAACAGATACAACACAAAAACAGACATATCGCGATTATGTTAGACGCTGATAATGCGAGCATCGACCCATCACATTACGCAAGGACGTAGAAAGCAGAGAGAAAGGTGACCCGACACTGCATCAACACTGGAGCTTGGAGCGATTCTACTGTCGTTGCTTCAGTTTTTAAAAAGTAACGATACATGAAGCGTTTCTTTTTCAATATTTTTCGCTACATACAAAGTAGCTATAGTTTTTTATTATTTTATAAATTGGTAAAAAATCGATTTAAGTTTCAAACTCTTCATTATTTTTATCTCAAAAAGACGACCAGACATTATTGAATGATGATAGAGTACTAGTTCCATGTATAAACAAATTATATCTAAATACATTGTTTTAGCTGTATGTGCTGGTCAAACAGTCAGTTACACTACATATTGTATCGTCAATCGGTTATCTTTTTTTACAGTCAAGATCAGCAATAATAATTTCACTATCGAAGTCAAATATCACATAGGCAGAGAAAATAATTCCTTAGCAAAAGATTTTGTTACATGATTGTTTCATCCATACTCATCACCATACTTTCAGTTCACTGTTGAGCAAAGGCTTCCCCATTATCCATACTAGACATTTTATAAAAATAATATTTTTTACTGTTTTAAACTAACAGAATAAGTACCCACCTATCACATTAATATAAACCAGAATTTACAAGATGTTTGACGTATGTGTTGTTAATTACAACTTAAGTGTAATTGGGCTTTAAACTTGATTTATTTTAATTTATCTAGATTATAATCGTAAGTTAATAGTACGTTAGATAATTTAAATGAAAGTATAGAAGCTGTGACTCGTAAATTATATATATTATTATTATTTTTCCTATATTAGTTACGTAATTACATTCTATTAATTAAACTGATTTGATACCATTTTCTATCTTTTAGTTTATAATATCTACTTATCGATAAATAACTTTCTAATTCAAAATTTTTTTCTTGTTTAAAGATACTATTCAATTAAGACTTGTATATTATTTATACCATTGTCCCCAGGTTGCATCCTTGCGGAACTCCACACGGGTTACCCGTTGTTCCCGGGGGAAAACGAAGCGGAGCAACTCGCTTGTATTATGGAGCTCCTCGGCCCTCCTCCCCCTGACTTACTCATACATGCTACTAGAAAACGACTCTTTTTTGGTGAGCTATTCTGATGGTACAGCTTGTCTAAAGCTTCATTGGAATCTATACAAGTTTTAATCAAATGTGATGCACACCACGTCTGTTTTGCGATGAAGTCTTCTTCATTGCTTAACGAAATTACAATGAAAAAGTTTTGACTTTAACAATAAAATTAGGTCTTCTTAATTTTATTTTTAAAGTCAAAACTTTTTCATTGTAATTTCGTGGGTTCAAGCCTCGGTAGGTACCAATTTGTTTACGTTTTTCGAATTCATATGTACGTTTATTCGACGCTCTTACGGTGAAGGAAAACATCGTGAAGAAACTTGCACATACCTACCTGCGAAGTAATTCAAAGGTTGTGTATGAAGTTGACTAAATTGCACTGGGCCTCCGTGGTGGACTAAGACCTTATTCACCGTGCGAAAAAGAGATATATAAATGAGTTTTTAACCTTTACAGACTCCAAGGGCTCTCCGCGGACGGTGACGAATTCAAAGGGGCGCAAGCGCAGGCCGAGCTCGCGAACATTGTCCACTGCTGTGAGAACTGACGACCCAGCTTTCCTGCACTTCCTGCACCGCTGCTTAGAGTAAGTACAACACGAACGAACCTCATTTACTTATTATCACTGGTTAGTCAAATCAAATCAAATTCTTTTTATGAAATTTCTAAAACAATAACTTGTAAGTAGGTACTAAAAATTTTACGTCACGCCTTATTATCTGTGGATTTGGTTTGAGAATAAACGAGGCTATTAATACAACTATTTAAAGCACACATTAGTAGAAATGAAAAGGTCTTATATTGAGATATCGTCCAGCAGATAATTCGACTGTAATTTTATACGAAAAGTAGATGTTAAAATGTTGGTACAAAAAGAAACTGCAATTTATTTTAATACTTATAACACTTTTCAATAAAAAATCAATGCAACACGTAGTTTAACGTTTTTCAGTTCTCCAAAAGGTTTAAAAAAAATAAAAACAGAAATGCTGTTCATGTGAAGGTGTAAACAACTGCGTGCACAAAACATGTCTAGACTATAAAATCATAATACCGTAACTAAATCCAATTTTGATGAAGAAGTAAATAATGATATAACCGGTGCCGATGATACTAACTACAATAGGTCGACATCACCCAGCGCATTTTACTGCTACTCTTGACGGCGACATTTCTTAACCTCCTTTCTTTTCCGAATCTAATGACGCAATGATATCAATTTAACACAGTAACTGCCGCAAACCGCGAACACCTGTCGTAAACATCGACAATTTGTTTGTTGTAGACAATAAATTGTTGCGTAAGTAACGGCGGATATCAGCAGATTTTAGGAATGTCACGATTCTAACAAAAGTAACACAACATATTATAAGGAAATAAAAATACGGAAGAGGGAAAAGACAAATGGAAATAAAAATAAGGAAAATATTAAACTTCCACTCAAAAAAATACTAAATGCGCACCAAAATAACTGGTTTGCAAACTTAACATTTAATATATAAACATAAATATGTGGGGACATCTCACACACGGCCATCTGACCCCAAACTAGGCAGAACCGCGACTCCATGGTGAAGTGTATAACAATGTCTACACATGTTCATATGATGTTACAACTTATGTAAATAAGGAATATAGTAGCCATATTAAATTTCTATGCTTTCAGCTAGATTTTTATTTTATTTTTAACCTTTTAGTGTAGGTAAGGACCTTTGAAAGCCGCTTTGTAATTTTTTTTAATTATCTTATTATTATATGAGAAGGTAGTTTGTTAAACAGCTGTGCTCCCTCAAAACAAATTAAATTCCTATCCATATTAATCTAAAAGCCTGATCAGAAAAATATAAATCCTGCCCTGAAGGCGCCACGTAATTATATTATTTTATGTTAATCATCATCATCATCATCATCATCTCAGCCGAAAGACGTCACGTGCCCAGCCCATTGCCACTTAAGTTTAGCGATTCTTCGGGCTATGTCGGTGACTCTGGTTCGCCTGCGGATCTCATCATTCCTGATTCGATCACGCAAGGAAACTCCAAGCATATGTTAATGGCGTGGTTTTTTATTTTTTATAATGCTTGCTTATCAAGTGGGTTTCGAGGTTAACCTACCTCACAAACCCTGGTGTCGGAATTGTTGAGCCGCCTTACTTCCGACGTGGCTCCTATAACGACTACATCCGTAGATAGTAGCCGGGACCAACGGCTTTACGTGCCTTCGAAGCACGGACAATCAGGTGATTCAGCCTGCAATGTCCTAACCAAACTGGGGAAACTGACAAAGTGATATTTGTTCGACGGAGCCCCACCGGGATTGGAACCCGGAACCTCCGAACGAGCTTTTGCCCTCTCGACCACGGAGGTTGTTGGGTTTTTTAACGAGTCTGCCGCAATCAGGAGCATTGTTGAGCTCTGTACCCGATGCGCAGATGGTGCAGGAAATGCTTGTCTTCTGCCGGATGGGTTCAAGTGTAACTGCTTGTTAAGTTACTGCATGGCGTGTGACGGGCCGCATTCAGGAGCGTTTCTGTTTCGGTAGCAGAGGCCTATTTATGACTAGCTTTCCGCCGCGGCTCCGCTCGCCTTAACTGTTTTTCCTGTTGGAATGACGATTTTTCCTTTTCTATCATTGTACCAAGTTTCATCAAAATCGGTTTAGTAGTTGCGGAGCCTATTCAATTATCAGGAATATTTTTCGTTTTTTTTTTACACCTTTTTGGGTAACAGTATTGGAGTTTTAGTAAGGATCCCTAATTATAATAAAAATGCCTATGTTACCCGGGGATAGTGTAGCTACCCAAAAGGGAAAGAATTTTTGATATGGTTCAGTAGTTTCGGAGTCTATTCGATGCAAACAAAAAATCAATCAAACCTTTCCTCTTTATAATATTAGTATAGAAACCCCCGATTTCTAGGGTAGAGCCTTCGCTCCCCAGCAAGTCAAACTTTCCCAAAAAAGCTTATGTAAATAAATAAAAAATTAAGACAACTCCGTAGCCTGTCGGTACTTTGTTCGGATCAAACTTCTTCCAACTCCGCCCAGGGCAAAAACTTTGCAACTCTGGATGATGTTTATCTACACAAGTAGGTATTTAGGTATGTCTGATACCTATGTATAGTGCAGGCCTACCTACTCGTACCTAGCTTAGAGATAAATGTCCCACATATTGATTTATTTATTTAAGAAACAATTTTGCTGGGGCCTCGCTTTCAGCTTGTACAAATGCCTATACCAGGATGTTCTCATCTATATCATACTTTTTTTTTACCTGTTGTAAATTTGTTCCTTTTTTCGGCAATAATACGAAGTTTTTTATTTTTCTGAAGGCTTATTAGAAGAAAATTGGAGTGGATGTCAAATGCAACAAAGTGACATATGAGTTTTGTCCTTATGTCGCGTTTGACACCGTATCAAGCTTCTCACGCTTTCGTAGTGAGCCTACCGCTAGGCCGTGCTCCGAGGCTCCCTCGAGCCGCCCCTAGACGCTTTGGTATATTATGACTACTCTAGGGTAGAGCCTTTCGCTCCCCCGCAAGTCCGGTGAAGCTTAATTGGTCGTAATTTGTCGACACAACAAAAGAAATGCCGCCGGTCTCATACTGAATACGTCTCTGTGTACGAATAAAAACGAGTTAAGTGGATTGACGTAACCGTGTGAACTTTACTACGTTCGTTACGTTTAGTATTACGTGCAGTGGGAGGGGCTACCTGGAGGAACTGTGACCTACCAGGCCTTTGATACTTTACCAATGAAATTCCCAAGTCAATCTACTATATAAAATTCTTGTATCACGGTTATTTAGTTACCGTACTCCTCCGAAACGACTTGACCGGTTTTGATGTTTTATATGTATATTCAGTAGGTCTGAGAATAGGTTGTTATCTATTCTTAAGTGATGACTGATAAGGGTGATCCACATGGCAGAATAACGTATGCCGGGTCAGCTAGTCTTTTAGTTATAAAGGTACAGGCGACAGACATCTCCTTCATGACGTTTTATATGACGTTTTCCGTGTCAATGTGCTTGATTGAGGTCTGACTGTGGTTATCCTAATAGATACATATATACATACATACAGGGCGTTGTCCTAATAGAACGCGAATACGCGATTGTGAAATGTATGAAGAAATCGTTCTATCGCGCGATCGTCTATTAGGACACATATTCGACTTCAATATGTTTGATCGCGCGTTCGTACGAGTAAAATTCGCGCGAATTTACGATGATCGCGCATTCGCGTTCTATTAGGACAACGCCTCACGCGTCTTTCCCGTAGGTAGTGTTGCCAGGCGTCCGGATAAAGCCGGACATAGTTAGGCTTTTTTATTGCCTGTCCGGCCAAAATAAACGGTATCCGGCTTGTCCGGCTTTTGTTAGGCTTTTTACACTTCGCAAACGATTTCACGAGAATCGGGTCATAATGCGATCTGTACATTTTTTTTTTTTTCTTAGCCTGTTGTGTCCCACTGCAGGGCAAAGGCCTCTCTACATACTCGATCTGTACATACGAAACCTTAAACGGAGACGCTTTGCACTGACTCGGTCAATAAAGTACCTAGACAGATTTGGAATTTATATAATTAGAATTTAACAAGATTTTTGGTAATAATAAAAATGGTCGTGCCTATTAACACAAAGACACAAAATCCACAATAATGCAGGGTGTCCGGCTTTTTTACCCAAATGTCCGGCCAAACTGGCTGGTCTGTCCGGCTATTAGGTTTGGCGACCTGGCAACCCTGCCCGGAGGGGTAGGCAGAGACCACTTACTTCCACTTGCCACCTACGATCCAGACACACTTGTTTCGCTTCATCCACATTCATTAATCTCTTCATGCATGCTCGTCGGTTCAGAGTACTCCTGACCCGACCTTTTGTCAGAATGTCCCCGATTTGATTTTGGAACGTTCGTTTTGGTTTTCCCCTTCCAACATTTCGTTCCACTGTCGCCTTATAAATCTGTTTAGTCAATCTCTCTTCACTCATTCTCTCCACGTGACCAAACCAATTTAGCATTCCTTTCTGGCTTAAAGAGTTGGTGTCGAGGTTAGCCTACTTCTCAAATCTCCCAGTCGGAAGACCATCATAAGAGACCCCCCACACTTGCGTCTTTCGAGCGTCTTTTGGGCGTCGTCGTCGTGCGTCGCGCACACAATTATAGGCAGCAAGGGGAGCGAAACAAAAGACGGACGTGGATAATTGTATGCGCGACGCACGACGACGACGCGCATACAATCACAGGCAGCAAGGCGAGTGAAACAAAAGACGGACGTGGATGATTGTAAGCGCGACGCACGACGTCGATGCTCGAAAAACGCTAGTGTGGGGGTAGTATTAGCGGAGCGAAAGAGAGTATTTGTATTTCACAGTGGCATAGCACGGAGGGAACAACCTCCGTGGTCGAGTGGTCAAAAGCTCGTCTCACGTTATGGAGGTTCCGGGTTCGAATCCCGGTGGGGATCCATCGAACAAATATCACTTTGTGAGACTTTCCCCAGTTTGGTTAGGACATTGCAGGCTGCATCACCTGATTGTCTGAAAAGAAAGATGATTCCGTGCTTCGGAAGGCACGTAAAGCCGTCGGTCCCGGCTACTATCTACGGATATAGTCGTTATAGGAGCCATGTTGGAAGCCTGAGGCGGCTCAACAATTCCGACACCAGGGTTTGTGAGGTAGGTTAACCTCGAAATGCACTCGATAAGAAAAAGAAGAAGAAGAAGTGGCATAGTGGTTAGAACCTCTGCCCCCTAGGTATATGACGCGACGCGTGGCAGACATAGATAATTTTGTCGTGCGTATATCCATCCTGTCCTATTGGAGGATATTACAATACAATATGGCGGGTTTTACTTGGTATTTTGACAGCTCGAAAAGGGATATATTTCGTCACAGTGGTCATGCTGTCGGGATACAATAATAGCTTGACATAGTTTTGTCACGTCTATACTCTCATTCAATTTGACATGTTTCTCATAGCATTTAGAAAGTTGTATGTATGTGAGATAATCTCTTGTCACATTGCTTCATGCTAGCAGAGTTGCTACTCATTTGGGAGGCAGGACATGAGTTCAAACCAAAATACAGAACCTTGTAAATAGTTTATAATAAATCAAAGAATTTATTACGCATAGGAATATATTTATTGATTAATATAACATTTAAACAAATTCTAAATACTCGTAGGTTACTATAGTCGCTAAACAATTAATGAATAATAGAAGACAACAATAGACTTGATGTGGATCAAAGCTATAATTATATCAAGTATTATTATCAAGTCTATTGTCGTCTTCTTTGAGTCTTTCTAAATAGATTGCTATAGTCGCTTAAATTAATAATCAAATAATTATATCATTGCTCTGGTTGAGTATTAAATCTATTGTCGTCTTCTTGGATTTTGGTCATAACATAGGTGAGGTTAGTCATAGCTCCTACCAATCGTCCTAGCAATACACTTTGATATTCCAGTGCTGAAGATTGCTTTTCCAATATGGTGGTTTGGTTGGCCATGTATTGTTTCATTGTTTCTTGCTGTCTGTATGAGGCTAATAATTGCCGCTGTATGGTTTCCGAGCTCCGGGCAGCGGCTGTTGCTTGATTGGCAGCTTGCGTGTGCGAAAGTACCGCCTGATGTTCTATAGCCTTAGCCAGCCTTTCGGTGTCATTGACTACGAAAAAAAAAACATTATTATGTATAATTCGACCGTGATTCGACAGATTACTAATAGGTTCTAACTTAGGGCAACACCGTGCCTATTAAACATTAAAACATAACCGCGCTTGTCCTAAATTAATGTAATGTATTTAAATATCCAATTAATTGTGTCGAAATACAATTTAATATCATCTGTAATGAGTGCTAAATGGAATTAAAATATTGATATCTGTACAAATACCAAAACTAAGAGACTTCAGTGCAGCAGCAGCAGAAGACAGCCAAACTCTGATTTCTGAACTCGCCACAAAAGAATATGTAACTGACATAAATAAGTGATGTAAAGTCCTAAAGTTATAATAAATACTTTAAACTTTGAACTTTTGAACAGACATGACGTTTCATCCCTTTAGGAATAGAAATCGGAGGATGCAATCGTCATAAATAACTATCTACGAGGCAAATTTCAGCGCAATCCGTCGTATACAATCAGTAGACCAGTCAACAGATGCGCCAAAACTTAAACTAAAGCCAATTAATAAAGGCGGCTGAAAATCAGCGTTACTGGCTCACCTCGCTAGTAGCTAGTGGCATTATGCTGAGACGGGACCTTTTTAGGCATAGTTCAAAATGTTGTTATTGTTAAAGTATTTTGTGTACCTATATTCTTATCTGCTTGTTTCTACTCATGTTTGTTTCTGTGTTGTTATACGTCTTATGTCTTATGTCTATATATTGCTACATGTTTAAATAAAAAAATATTCTATTCTATTCTATTTTAGATACTGATTTAAATTTGTGATTTATATAAGCATCATTTATATAAATGTACCCTCAGCTCAGTTGTGTAGAGCATAACCCAGCGAGGCGGTTCAGGAGGGTTGCGAGAAACAGCATTTTTCTGAAAACCTTTCTACCAATGTGTTAATAAAGTAAATTTTGTTATCTAGATCTTAAGTTTCATGCATCTAAACTTATTCGTAAATGAAGCTATTATTATTATTATTATTAATAAAGGTTGCCTTTTAATATTCAGAGAAGAGAATATGACATACCAACAACAGTTTTTATTTCCTCCATCGATGTCAACATCAAAGTTTCCGTACTAAGACGAAGCTTGCAGACGTATGGGTAAGAAATGCTGCATAAAGACATCCGTAGTTCACGGGGTTGTACATTTAATCTACAGCACTGGTATTCTTTGTTTAAACCTACAATAGGCTCATTTGAAGACCATTTTTTGTAAACATCATCTATAAGACGTCCTGTAAGCATATAAACAGTTGTGAGATCTCATGTAGCACCGAAATTATCGTAATCAATATACTTTATTTTTATTTATAAAGCATTACAACTTATCCTTATAAAATAATCACTGTCCCACAAAATTGCATAGCAGTTTGTCTGTAGGATCTAATAATAGGTGCTCAACTTTAATCCATTTTTCCATATAAAAAAAAAGAGGTGCTCAACTTTAATCCATTTTTCCATATAAAAAAAAAGAAAATAGATTAAAATTAGGTCACTCTAAAGAGTAAATTAAATATTTTTTAAACTTAGACTTAAAAATTACTTTTTTTCCAGTATAACAGCACCGGATGTCATCGGGCAAATTGTTCAATAAGTATGGAAGACGTTTTTTTAAAGTTCTATCTTCATAGTAGTTAGATACTTTATGGACGACATATTTACCCGATGACATCATCCTAGTATTATAATTATTGTGGTTAACAGTTGTTAACAGAGATTCTTGTTCTCGACTGCTATGGCTATTTACAGCGAGTCGGTACTTATGTTTTAATCCGACGGGTAATATTTTATAGTAGTTGAATAATTTGCTATAATCATGTTTGTATTTATTTCTGACTTTTTAATTAACTAGCAGCTTTAAAAATCTAATCTGGATATTTTCGATTTTATTAATGTTTGTTTTGAATTTAGGTCCATAACAGTCGAGCCCATATTCTATAACGGATTCTACTAGAGTTAAATATATAATAATCTTAAGGTACTAATAGGAATGGCTAAGATGGTGGAACTTGCTAATAGCTCTAAGTTTAATACATACAAAGTTTATATGTCGATCCAAGAAAAGTGTTCGACAATCTTTACTCCTAAGTATGTTACACAGCTTACTCTTTCTATTGGTTTTTAAATGATGTAAATTGTTTCCTAATTAAAGCTCGACAAAAAAATACCTCGATGTATTGCGGAAACCGGAAACTTAATATGTAGTACCAAATAGATGCAACAAAGCCTAAAATGGTGGCGGGGCGGAAAGCAAATATTATATCAAATAAAGTCGTGTTAGTTACACCATTTATAGGTAACTAGACATCGGCCGTACCGATTTTTATGATATTTGTTTCCACCCTGATCAACATAATAACAAATAAAATATTGATAACATTTACTGAAATAGAAATTATAAGCAAATAATACATAGTTTAAAAAACTAAAAAACACGCTTCCTGTCCGGCACCTTGGACGTCCGCCATATTGGATTTAAGTCACGTGACTATATTTTTCGTATTCCTGACAGAAAACCCTTTCATTTGATACCCATATCATGGGGGTTGATTTCAAACAACCAGTCCGCCATCTTGGGGAGGCCGCCATATTGGATTTGTAATGACGTATTTTATCTAGTCATGTATTGTCATCAGAACTCAGAGCGTGTGCAAAATTTCATCCTAATCGAAGACCGGGAAGTGGGTCAAATTAAGATTCTAAGATTTTTTACATACAATATATAATGGGGAGGCCGCCATATTGGATTTGTAATGAAGTTTCTTAGCTAGTCATGTATTGTCATCAAAACTCAGAGCGTGTGCAAAATTTCATCCTAATCGAAGACCGGGAAGTGGGTCAAATTAAGATTCCAAGATTTTTTTAGATACATTAATGGGGAGGCCGCCATATTGAATTTGTAATGACGTTTCTTAGCTAGTCATGTATTGTCATCAAAACTCAGAGCGTGTGCAAAATTTCATCCTAATCGAAGACCGGGAAGTGGGTCAAATTAAGATTCCAAGATTTGTTTTGATACATTAATGGGGAGGCCGCCATATTGGATTTGTAATGACGTTTCTTAGCTAGTCATGTATTGTCATCAGAACTCAGAGCGTGTGCAAAATTTCATCCTAATCGAAGACCGGGAAGTGGGTCAAATTAGGATTCCAAGATTTTCTTACATACATAGTTACTTACAAGTGAAGCTAATATAAAGCGTGTAAAAAGACTTTCCTTTCTAAATTCAAATGCAGAATGCCATTGGTAGGTATGATTGATAAGCAGAAGAAAACCTCTGAGACGAAAACACACGACGCGGTTTTTTTTATTTTTTTCGTTCGTAACTGGCCTGTGCAGCTTGATTTTGTGTGCCAGCGTAGAGTTATTTTTTTTTTCATAATATAGTGGGAAAGCTTCTACTATTCGATACGAAGATTAGAGTGTAACAGAATCAAATCAAGTGAGATAGCTAATTTTAATTTTATTATTATTTTAGTATTTCAATACATATGATTGTTTATTTATTTAGTTATTATTTATTGTCGCTTAAATTAGCATCAACCAAACTCTTCTGGTGGGTTTCTTACTGTGACTGCCCAAGCAACTAACAACAACCCTGACTATCAGAAGTGTTGCCTACCATAATCCCTAATACCTGTCTTTAACGTAGATACATACAATTTTAATTTGGCAACAAAATATTTATTGATTCTGTGGCGGCAGGAAGCTCGCCGGGTCCGCTAGTAATATTAAGTATAAATCAAGCTACAGAAGTTTTTATTAGACACAGCAGATAAGATCATGATCTTATTAAAAACATAAAATCTATTATTTTAGGCCTAGCGCGTTGATACAGAAAAACATCGTGAAGGAGTCCGCCTCTGATGCGTTGAGTCGTGAAAACATATTATTAATATATTTTCACGACTCAACGCATCAGAGGCGGACTCCTTCACGATGTTTTTGTCGGTGATACTCCAATACCGCTGAACCAGCACTGGTTAATACCGCGAAACTACAAAAAATCAAAAACGCGATTTCGTGCCTGTAGGTATGGTGGTAAATTGCACATAATGGCGTTGACAGAAAATTCAATAGTCTATTCAAAAGGCTTGAAATCTAACTAATTCAAAACCGCGAAAGTAATCTACACACAAATGTAGTCCTAAATCCGCTAAAGTACGCTATGGAACCAGGAAATTTAGTCGTTTTTCGGGGCGATTCGTGTTTATAGTGTAGAAATTGTGTATTGGTTAGTGTGCAGTTTCTATTTTATAGATAGTGCACCAAATTTCTTTTATTTTAATAATAATATTAATGTAAAATAGTACCTTATGGGTAAAAATTGCTTCGCACATAAGCTTGTCGAGATCTAGCCCTAGCCATAGGAGCAGTCCGGTTTTCGACGAGGATCTAGTACTGTGAAGCATATTTACAGAAAAGTATTAATTACCAACCGCTATCTATGAGGACTACAAGAAAGGATTTGTTTGACCTGGAGTCGTCTTGTAGTCTTTTCCAAATTCAGGCAGGTGAAAAACCAACCGAGGTCCATAGAGATAAGGGGATGTAGTGTTCCCGAAATAGTTTACTAATTTAAATGACGTTTAACTGGTAAGGACGAGAGGTAGAGGAGAAAGGAATAATAAATAATACTTTATTATTCCTTTCAAAAATAAATATACCTTTGACATGCTGACCAGCCTTTATAAATCCTTTCGACAATTTGGTCTAATACTGAGCTGTTTATCACTCTCAGTATCAGGGTCAATTATCGTCAATGTAGTATCTCTTGGGTTGTTAACCATTATTATGTATATTTAGGACAAAGTGTCCAATGAGTGAGTGAGGGTGAGTCTAAAAAAAAACACATGGGAAGATCGAGAGAAGCTGCATCAGTAGACCCTAAAAACGATTGCCTGTGTTGTTTGAAAACCAGTGTGGTGCCACTGGGCTGGTTCTATAATGTCCAGAAAGGATAACTGTTTTGATGAAAACGAGTGGACTATATCAAGGCAAAAATTGTGGGATGCCCCTGGCTACATGGAACGACGATCTGCGCAAAGAAAGTGGCTGGTAGTAGCTGGATGCTTGCAGCCGAACATTCGGTTAAGTGGAGTAAGGCGCAAGAAAATATCTATGTATGTCTAGCATGATTTTTTTGTATAATAATTACTCGCTTATCCTGGATGAAATTTACAAACAATATCTCCAGGAACTCGGCATCACACACAGTGTTTCAACCACAGTACTGTACGTATTAGGTATTCTTACACCCTTCAAATCAAATATTCTCCCGTCAAATTAACGAGTTTGTGAATCGCCAGGTGGTGCAGGAAAAAGTGGTGGGCAGCAACGAAGGAGTGGTAGATTATTAAAAAAGCCTATTAAAAAAGCTCAATGTGCGCGCCAGGAAGGCAGAAATTCAGGAAGAATAGCAACAATGCAAATAACAACGTCACCTAACCTAATCTATCAAAATAAGACACTAACCCTATTCTTACGACCAAGACCTCTCTGCTAGACTGTAATGACGAAGAAAAAGAAGAAGATAACTTTCTTTGAAGTAATCTAGATCGATTATAATTTTAATTGTGTGTTTATTACCTTAATCTTTGCTAGTTAATAAAATAAAAGTTTAATAGAATATAGGTTTTTTTATTTAAAAAACGCGTATGTGCTGAAAATCTTCTATACCATAAAGAAAGTCGACCCAACAAAACTGCGTAAGTGAATTATCTAACTAATTACCCACTTAATTGACTCAAAAATTATCATAACGGATAAAGCAAGAGTATTACTTTATACTCCAAAACTCAGTCAAACCTAGCATCGACGGATTAAAAGATATTAAGTTTTTTCGCTCTCCTGTAAAATTGCCTCGGTGAACTTACGCGGCATTCGCCATTGTTAGTTAGGTACGCAGTATTGCAGTATCACCGACAAGCATTATTATTAATTTATAAATGTTTTTACTATTTGGTATGTACATATAGAATAGAATATACTTTATTGCACACCAGGATTGACAAGTCTACTAATAGGCGGTCTTATTGCTAAGGTAGTAGTTTCTACCAGGCAACCCATGTCAAAGGAGAGGCAATGATAACAGCAGCGGGGCAGTGCGTTAATGAGTAAAAAAAAAGCGGCCAAGTGCGAGTCGGAATCGCCCATGAAGGGTTCCGTAGCAGCCAGTAACATAATATAAAAGTTTTTGTAGTTCGTTGTGACTTTGATCGATGTTTTAATAATAGTGAAAGGTAAATTGCGGTTTATGATTTATGACGTATTAAAAAAAAGCTACTTACTAGATCTCGTTCAAACCAATTTTCGTTGGAAGTTTTCATGGTAATGCACATCATATATTTTTTTTAGTTTTATCATTCTCTTATTTTAGAAGTTAGAGGGGGGGGACACACATTTTTGCACTTTGGAAGCGTCTCTCGCGCTAACTAATCAGTTTAGAAAAAATATATATTAGGAACCTAAATATCATTTTTGAAGACCTATCCATAGATACCCCACACGTATGGGTTTGATGAAAAATTTTTTTTAGTTTCAGTTCTATGTATGGGTCCCCCTAAATTTATAGTTTTTTTTTTCTATTTTTGTAAGAAAATCTTAATGCGGTTCACAGAATACATCTACTTACCAAGTTTTAACAGTATAAGTATTATAGTTTCGGAAAAAAGTGGCTGTGACATACGGACGGACAGACAGACAGACAGACATGGCGAATCTATAAGGGTTCCGTTTTTTTCCATTTGGCTACGGAACTCTAATAAACTACCAGAATACATTTATCTAAAAACACTTTACATTTATATGTACCTATATTATGTTTCCATGTAATAATAGTAAATAAAAGTTGTAGAATTTTCTCACCGTCCACAGTCTTGTATTGGTCAGTGTCCCAATAAGACATTCCGACCCACAAATAGCTTGAATTGATGCTGAATGCACTAAGAACTGCCTCGAGCTCGTGTTCATCGTTTGGGTGGAAGAGTATCCCTCCCTCAACCTCGCAATTTTTTTTTGCCGAAGGCCAGTTAGCTATATCTTGATGAAACTTGTAGTAGCCGTTGATGTTTACGTGTGTGTAGTCTGCTCGGAACGCAACTGAAAATGAATTTTTTAATTGAAAATGTCTCTACTTTTAGAGGAGATTAATGAGTGTGGATGAAGCGAAAGAAGTATGTTTGGATCGTAGCAAGTGGAAGGAAGTGGTCTCTGCCTACCCCTCCGGGAAAGAGGCGTGAGTTTATGTATGTATATGTATGTACTTTTACTCTCAGTCGTAACCAGCTTTGCCAAACGTCCCGAGGGTAAACACTTCATTCCCACGAAAAAAAAATGACTTTAAGTAGTTAGTAACCTATAATAATGTAATGACATAAACACGAACCGGTAAAATCAAACACAGAAAGGGCCAGCACGGTTACGAAGAACAAAGAAGACAGCCTAGGTGCCATTTTGAAAAATCTAATTGAAACGAAATATAGAGAAAAGAATATTTGTCAAAACGGTTCGACAAACGTTCGTCTGAATGCTTCGACTGAATGCTTTCAGAGATCCAAAGCGTCCCTTTTATTATGAACTCGAGGTAGCAACAGTATCAGGAACAATGCTTGTTTACGTGTAATTAAATGACAAGACCACATTGCCCCGGCCCCGCTATCAAAGTTGTTATGTGCACGGTAGTGCCTCAGCCAAGACTAGCTAACGCAAGCTTGCGCGGTAGATAACGCTACACAAACACTTACCTCACGAAAAAAATATGCTGGAGGACCATACCTTAAGTAGGTAGCACATGCGGCTGGACATGTTGACCTTGAGAGCGCCGTTATTCCGTAACGGTAGGGGTGAATTACGTAATGCGAATGTCCAACTGCATTTGCCTTATCTATTATTAGTTTATAAACTTATCATACCTCCTGTCTCTTAGATGGCTGGTACTTTACAATTAATAAAAAATAATGCAGAATAATTTTCTATGTCGAAAAATTTTAAGGAAATAAACTTGAGAGACTTGGCAACTTGTTTGACGTAAAATATACAAAACTTACGTTAAGTGGTGAGATATATATCAATTACAGTCATTCAATTTCCGCAGTCACAGCTGCAAAAAATAGATATTGAATTTTCGCACATTCCACGCATACGTCAGTCGTTTCAATTTCGGGGGGCGGACAGACTAGATCGATAACAGCTCATATATACCTATATCACACCGAGTTGTTGCTAGTTGCTAATGCTAACGATAACCTTTTTTTTTAATTGACCTATGCTTGTATCGAGAATTCGAGAAAGTACGACGAATTGTGTTGCGAATAAATTTTATTCTATTCTATTCTATTCTAATCAAGCTTCACCGAACTTGCGGGGGAGTGGAAGACTACCCCAAAGTAGCATGTACCAATGCGTCTAGGGGCGGGGAGAGGGAGCTTCGGACCACGGCCTAGCTCGTTGATACTGAAAAACATCGTGAAAGAGACGACGCTTGAGGGGCTCTATTTCTGATTATCAATTTTGTTTTGATCATAATATAGTAAAACTGTAGGGGTCAAAAATCTGTTCATAGAAAAAAATTGCTAAGAACCGAGTCAGGGGGATGTAAGAAGTGATATAGAACATAACCAGTTTTTTTTCTTTCATTTTTTGTTTGTCTGTTTAGGTATCTGTTTGTCTGTTTGTACGGGCTATTCTCCGAAACTGTTAGACCGATTTGAATGAAATTTTGCATGGTAGTACCTTATATCCCCGGTCAACATCTTGGATGCTTTTAATCGCAGAAAAATAGGTTCCGTGGGATAGTTAAAAATTACTATTGAAATGTCGGAAAACAACGTGGGCGTAGCCGCGGGAAGACAGCTAGCAATTTATAAAACTAGCAATTAAATCAGTTAATAGATATCAGTAATAGTGAATACATCAGCATTACGTATTACACGGTAATTATCACACTACTGTAAGTCAATCTCATACCAGAGTGCCAAGTGCGAGTTTTTTACTCACGAAACGCGCTCGATAACTTCAACGTAAACGTGCATTTAGTATGGAGAAATTTTAGTTCAGCGAACTGTCCACAGATGGCGTAGTTTCAATTCCATACAAAATCGCGTTTACGCTCTCGATATCGAGCGCGTTTACTTTGGTTGCAAAACTCGCACTCGGCACTCAGGTCTCAGAACAGGTTGTGTTGCTTTCTACAAATACATAGAGATGCGACATTACATAAGTTAGAAATCTGCGAGGTAGTCTTCGGCGCGCGCGCAGGCTACTCGCATTTATCTGTCTCAGGCTTATATATTATAGCTGATTTTAAGTTACCTGAGATGCATAATTCAAGTAAAGTTGGGTAAGGTGCAGCAAAATAAGCAGCAATCCAAGATTGTATATTTCCTTCGATCACTTTAAGTCTAATTACCGTGGTCATTATTTATTATCTCTCCGGTTCCGCCCGCGTTATCAGTTTTTCCCGTGGGAATGGGGTTTTTTCCCGCAGTAAAAGGAAGCCTAAAGTCTATTCTACCTCCGTACGGATTACACGCTTTATGTCAGATACGCAAAATGTCAGACACGCAGATTGTCAGGTTAGTGAAACTGTACGCGAAATGTCATATACGCTAAATGTCACAAACGCAAAATGACAAATACGCAGAAAGTCAAAAACACAGAATGTCAGAAACTCAGAATGTCAAATACGCAAAATGTCATGAAATGAACGATAGGCAGGAAGAAATTAATAAAACATTTTCTGTTCACATTAATTATAATTTCATTTGAAAACACGATCAAATAGGTATAAATAAATAATCATCAAAATTTTTGGGACGAGTAAACAGAAGTTGTCATGATAAAATCTATTACACAATTTTATCAAAAACAATGCAAAAATATTCCTGACTGGAGTTATTATTTAATAAGTGGAAATTGTCAAGTATATATCAGATAAATTCAACGTCGATATGCAAAAAGTGCATTATTATAGATAAAATTATTTGATGCTTTGTTTGTGACTAAATTTGTTTGCGACTACGTTTAGAACATGAATGAGCTAATAATATATCTTCTATGCTATTCTTATAAAAATAATATAGTAGGATCTCTGCCTATGGCACTTTACGTATCTGACGGCCTCGTAGCGTAGCCTAATAAGTTGGTAGGTAGTACGCCTGCCTTCGAAGCACACAGTCGCAGGTTCGAATCCCGCCCAGGGCAAACATTCGTGTGATGGGCACTTGTGTTTGCCTTGTGTCTGGATGTTGTATATTTATTTATATATGTATGTATATCAGCTGTCTGACACCCATAGATGTCCCTACATATTATTATTATTAATTTAAGCTACCAAAGAAAGGAAACAAAAATAAAAATTACGTAAATAGTAGACTTACAATTTAGCCCCATTATCGACACCTAACATCAACACTTATGCATAAAGTATTACTATCTATTATTATTATTGTAATCAACTGTGGGCTACCATACTAGTGAATTTCCGGCCTATACAATAAAAAAAATCAAATCTTTCGTAAAAGTATAGATGACCTTTTGCGTATCTGACATTCTGAGTATGACATTCTGCGTATTTGACTTTTTGAGTATGTGACATTATGCGTTTCTGACATTTTGCGTGTCTGACTTTTTGCGAATCTGACTTTTTGAGTTTCTGGCATTTTGCGAATTCTGACAATCTGCGTGTCTGACATTTTGCGTATCTGACATAAAGCGTGTAATCCCTCCGTACTGTGGAGTTTGCTTAATCGCGTTAGCAACTCCTTAGAGAAGATACTGGCACTAATGCCGTATCTCTAGAAAAACTATTTATTTTAAATACTGAATTGTCTCTTCTGAAGTTTTAGTTTGTATTTGTATCTGAAGATCGTAGTGAGCGTAGCATTTATTGAAAAATACAATAAATGGCTATTAATTATATATCCTTGAGGTGTTCTTCATTGTTGAGGGAAGACATAATAGTACCAAGTATAATCAAAATCGGTTTTATTCATTTATTCGACTACAAATAATTTTTGTTCGAAATAGTACATATTCACTTTTTTTACATTATTAAATTAATAAATACTAAACATACTTCACAAAAAAAGTGGGTACCTACTACCTATTCATTAAATTCACACGGTTCAGTGATTTCGGCGTGAAAGCCAAACAAACAGACAGAATTACTTTCGCATTTATAGTAAGGATTCGTTTACAAAATTCTTATGGGAAACTACTACTATACTTATTATAAACATAAAATCCGTATGCGACACTAAAGCACAGATTTCCGCCTATAAAATCTGTAATTTGGTAAAACGTTAACACAAATAATCCTATCTCGAAAACCAAACCAAAAAACTCGATCCTCTTGTTAACTTATTTTGTGTTCGAGGCTCCCTCGAGCTGCCCCTAGACGCGTTGGTACATGACTACTCTGGGGTAGAGCCTTCCGCTGCCCCGCAAGTGCGGTGAATCTTGATTGGTCGTACTTTTTCGACACAAGCATAGGTCAATTAAAAAAACTTATTTTGTGTCTCTTGTGTAGAGATCGGTGACAAGAACTACTTGGATGCTCTGAATGCAAAATTAATAATTATTGTTACGAAATATTTTTAATATTACCTACAATTACCTATGCAGTAACAAAACGTAAGAGCCTTATACCCACCTACTAATTAAAATTACAAAATCATTTCCGTAGCGTTTGACCCAATACCAACCAGCAATTTATAACCAGCGCTATTATTAACAATAAACCATTAAGTTGGCAATTCTTCCTCCGCGGTGCACAATAATCTACTCTTACGCATGCCAAAGAATAAACTAACCGATTTCAAAAATTCTTTCACCATTAGAAAGCTACATTCACCCTGGGTGAGTAACATAGGCTACCCTTTACCGCAGGAAAATGCCTCATTCCCACGGGAAAAACTGCTAACGCGGGCGGAGCCGCGGCGGAAAGCTAGTATTTTATAAGAAGCTAAGAAAATGTATGAAGATGATTGTCGTTAATGGCTAATTAATATCGTGATTAGTGTTCGTTGATGGTGGTATAAAGTACCTATGAAAGTTTTATAATGATAATAATTATTATGATTATGTTTGTGATGATGGTTTGTAGAATCTTTACTAATATTATACCTAACTACCTACAATACAAAACTAATACAAAAGTAACCTGTCTGTCTGTTTGTTTGTTACGATTTCACGCCAAAACTACTAAACCAATTTTATAAAACTTGAATCACACAGGCTCGTTTTTACTTTAAGATTTTTTTCATTTAACCTGAAAAATATAATAAGATGGAAGTAGAGAATATGATTGTAATCATACTATAACAACTTTCCTCAAGGGACACAGGTTCTAATTTGAAAACTAAATGTATTTTTTTCGTATAAAATTGTAGGTAATTGGTTTTTAAATTATTGTATGCTGTTGAAAAGGCAAGTTCCTTTTCGTCGTAATTTTTTTGGAAAAAGCTTATTCTTCTTATCTTATCTTATCTAGCCTAAACTGTCCCACTGCTGGGCAAAGGCCTCCCTCTTTTTCTTCCACTGCTCCCTGTCCTGAGCTACTTCTGACCAGTCTTTTAAGTAGCTATCAAGCTCGTCCCGCCATCTCCTACGCGGCCGTCCACGTCTACGCCTATTGGTTGGTGGGTTCCAAACCGTGGTTTCTTTTGCCCATAGGTCTTGAGGCATGCGGCAGACGTGTCCGGCCCAGTCCCACTTAAGTTTGGCAGCAACCTGGGTGGCGTCAGCAATCTGAGTCCTGGACCGCAGTATACCATTTCTGACTCGATCACTCAATTTCAAACCTAGCATACTGCGCTCCATGGCTCTCTGGCATACAGAAAGTCGGGACCTCTGATGTTCTGTCAAAGACCATGTTTGTGCGCCATATGTGAGGATCGGGAGAATGCAGCTGTCCATAATTTTGCCCTTTAGTGAAAGTGGTAGATCGCTTTTCATGATACTTTTCATGGACCAATAGCTCCTCCAGGCGTTTTCAGTGCGTCTTGCAATCTCTTGTTCTTGCCGAGCCTGGAAGGAAACTATTTGGCCCAGATATATAATAATATATTCATGGAAAAAGCTAACTACTTTAAAATCACTGACTAAGGGGAAGGGAATTACTAAAAAAGGTTAATTTTTAAAAGTAGCTACGTTAACTGGTTTAGGTATTTGTAAAGTTAGAAATCCAATACCCATAATATAAGAATAGTACCACTTTGGAGATATACTGAACATGACACAAAGAGAAATAGAAAAATTGGTTGTCCAAGAATTCATATTAAATCACAGTCGATTTGAAAACCTCAATAACTGTCATAAGTAGTAGGTTAAAAAAATAATACAAGTAGGTATTTATAATTTAGGGCAATCGAAACTAATTTCTTTTTCTTCTTCAATGTCACATACTTTGTGTGGCAGGTGTTTTAGACACCATATAGCAGTCTCCTTCCTGTTTCCGTCTAGACTAGCTCACTGAAGAATTCATTGCAAAAAAGTGTGAACTTTAGAAAGTGCTCTTTATACACATTCGCTAGGAGTTCTGCTCGAAACGACGCCACAGAAGTACACAGTATAATAGAAGGGAAATTTAAATTAGGGGTATTTGATGAAGCATAAGGATTATATTCCTTGATATTTCTAGATAGCTATTCAACCTTTGCACGAATTAAGCCAGCACCAAAGATAGTTAACAGCTCCTATTTATCTCCCCACCAAATCAGGGTGAATAAGATTTAGTTGACTACGTAACTGACCCAGTAAGGGTTGGTCGTCCTCACACAAAACCTTTGAATTTCATCGCAGATTTTCTCACGATGTTTTCTTTCACAGTGGGAGCGTCGAATAAACGCAAATATGAATTCGAAATTGAAAACACATTGGTACGTGCCGAGGCTTGAATCTACCTCTCCCTATTAAATGAACGACAACTGCTTTAGGCAACTATTTTAGCCGTATTTTAATTTTATAAAACAAATATAAATTTAAAATTGTACAACTCATAATAATAATATGTGGGACAATCTCACACACGGCCATCTGACCCCAAACTAGGCAGAGCCTGTACTATGGGTGCCAGGCAGCTGATATACATACATTATTTAAATATACAACATCCAGACACAGGGCAAACACAAGTGCTCATCACACGAATGTTTGCCCTGGGCGGGATTCGAACCCGCGACCCTGTGCTCAGTAGGCAGACGTACTATATACCAACTAGGCTACGGGGCTCATAATACTAAATTTGGCTATAAGAGTAAAACTTTTGTATTTATAAATTTGAATCTCAGTTCTTAGGGAAGCTGAAGTCTGTAACACAGTTTTTCTACTGCCACAGGCTTCAGAATTACCACAAACCTGCAAAGTGTCTTTTGTGTTTTGTTGCAAATAAAGTTTTTTATTTTTTTTTATTATTATCACAGTGTTTTACATTTGTTTCAAACAAGGTGTTCTGATAGGCACGTCTGGCTGTTATCATATCAAATACACATCGCGTTGGATCGGTTGCTGTGTTCCGCCCATAACAGCGTTGACATTCTTTTGTTTCACTCCTACAAACTTTTCAAAAAATAAATTAAATTCAAAAGGTTTTTATTAAAAATAGGGTTTACAAAATTATTTTTCGATATCAAAGCTAATAAATACCAAGACATTGTATTTGAAATATGGAATTTACTGGCAGGTAATGCCACAATCCCGCACTTGGCAGGCGGATAGGGGTTCACAGTTGCTGTTAGTTACACGGGTGAACCTGGGGAATGTACTTTTATAGTTTAACAAGCTTCCCGCCGCGGCTCCGCCCGCGTTAATGCTTTTTCCCGTGGGAATGAGGAATTCTCCCTTCCGCAAGGTCTATTCTATCTTTGTGCCAAGTTTCACCAAAATCGGTTCAGTAGTTTCGGAGCCTATCCAGTTATTAGGAATAATTTAGGTATTTTTTTTACACCTTGGGTTACATTATTGAAGTTTTAGTAGGTATCCCAATTTTTTTTGTAAATAAAATATAGTCTATGTTACTCAGGGATTATGTAGCTTCTCAACAGTGAAAGAATTTTTGGAATCGGTTCAGTAGTTTCGGAAACTATTCGATGCAAACATACAATCAAGCCTTTCCTCTTTTTATAATATTAGTCTAAATAACCGCAGCGCGAAAGTATTAGAACAATACTTTCGTCATGCTTTCGGCTGGGAACCACACACCAAATCTTTAATAGTAGATTTAAAAACAGGCCCCTTTTTTGAAATTTAAATAAAAGCTTGTAAGAGTTTTATAATGCACATAAACCTGATCCTTAATAATAAACAAACAAGTAGGAACTCATTTTACTTTTTGCACAACTACGATAAAATCAAAAGAAATGTCCAAAAAAAAGTAACCTGCAAATTTTGTGTTACTAGTAGAGTTAAAGGAATTTGACCTTAAATCGCCCTAGGAATGTTGACAAATACGATTTAAATCAAGGTCTGTCTGTCCCATAGAGTCAGGTGAGCTATTCGCATGCTGACCTCTCGTGAGAGTCGGAGAAAGTAAGCGGCAGTCGCACGCGCATGGCAAAATCCACCACTGCAAAACTACATACATGCATACATAAGGCTAGAGATATCTGTACTGCGAACATAAGAGGTGCAAACAGACTAAAGAAAGAAAGAAAGAAACATATATTTGCATCAATATGTGTACACAACAAATAGGTCTTAATTTAAAAAACAATACGTTTCAACAAATGAAGCCAGCAAGCTGGCATGCAAATTTTTAATCATTTCATGCTAGTGACTAGTGACTGCTGTTATTTGTAGAACAGCTAGGTTTAGAAAAAACTGTCATTTTATGTGTGTAACAATTTATAACAAGATTCCTCAGAATATTAAGGACCTAGAATTAAAAGCATTTAAAATTAAATTTTATGAATGTTTTTTTTTTTTAATTGACCTATCCTTGTGTCGAAAAGGTACGACCAATCAAGCTTCACCGGACTTGATATGAATGGTTGTCAAAGTATAATTTTTATTCAGTAAGAGAATTTTTAGAACATAAGTTAAGCTAAGCCTGGACTGAGAACTTTATTATTATTTGCATGTCATATTGTAAGGACTGAGTGTAGAGAGACTTATAAACATTGTATTCAACAACATGTAAAAGTACCCCATTCTATGCAAAAAAAAATATCATTTTCATATACATACAACCTTCTGATTATTATTTGACTAGATAAACAATTGTATGCCGATTCACGGTTGTAAGCAAGCTATTAATACATACCTATACCTACCTATAAGTAGGTATAGCTTCGCTTCAACAATTATTTTACTATATTGCGAATTTAGTAATATAATCTTATGACCTAACTGCAGCCGCCAAATCGGGTAAATAGCACTAAATAACACTTTAGTTAGGTCTTTTATTCGGACTGTTTTAGCAACAGAGTCTTGGCGCCTTCGTGGGTATTGACTGTAGGTTGACCGCGTAGATTTGTAGAAGAAAGCTGACCCTGCAAACATCAGTATAACACACTGAAGTGCGTCTAACGAGCTGTTTTATGTATACTGCATATGTGTGTTCAAGTCAAAGGGAAAAATGCACTGTACATTAAATGCATGCAGGTTATAATGTCTAAATACAATACAAATATGCTATGTTGACTGACACCCAATTTGTATAATACAGAAAAACGAAGAGTCAAAAGGCGGCCTTATCGCTAATTAGCAATTTCTACCAGGCAACCTTTATGTATGTTTATGATGTTGTTTACTTTTAGAATTTGTTATTGTAGAGTTAAATTTTATTATCCATTAGGTAGGTTATTCATTATACGGTTCTTTTTTTATCTGATTCTGACAGTGCCTAGATTGCTAGTTTTGTTTATTATATTAAATAAAATAATAAATAGATAAGACACATTATAGCAAACAGTAAGTTTAAGCTGTTTTGGTTTTTATTTAGTGTTCACGTATTAGAAATAATTTGAATACTCGTATTATTTAAATATTACTAAATAGAATGTGAAAGATATAATTAGCACTATAAAAACTAATTCTAAAACTAAATTAAAGTACCATATCAAAGTACTTCATTAATACACACAAACTAAGCAAAGGTAACAACATGACGACGCAGTAAAACTGACTTCCGAATGTCACACTTGACATGACAAAGTGATAAAGAACACTTTTAGCTTCGGTAAATCACTCGACATTCTTGCGCATTTTTCCCACAAGCCGGGGACGCAAAAACTGCGCGTACGCAGGCATCCAGTGAAAGGTCATGACGCAACCGAGCGGAGATCTGCCGACACGACCTGTGATCAAGCAGCCTGCAGACTCGACAAGATAAACAAATACTTAGATACTTCCTTTTGCCACTATATACTTACAGTTGTTGTTGAAAGATTGACAGGAGAATTTAATTTTAATTTATACACTTTGTTAACCAATTTTTTGAGAGTAACTATACTTTAGAGGAATTCTATTTTAACTCGTGTATATTTATTAATTCCTTCTTTTGCTTTTTCGCGATCTTACTTTAAGTTTTGGAAGAATCTAGAATCAAATACAGGCTAGGTCTGGTTTCTGCCAGATGTGTCGAAAATTATTTTTAGATTAGTTGCAAAAACCACACTAACATTCATTTGTGGGCAAAAATGTACTGAAGTAGGTAGGTAAGGTATTAGCAATATATAAGTATTTTCCTGTGGTGAAGTTTCCTCGATTTCTTATGAACAGTTTGTTTTGGTTTTTCATTTATGTCACGTGAACTCAAATATACTTGATTAAGTTTTAGGTTTTATCATGGTCTAAGAAAACAAGGTCTAACCATTAGACCACGTGACTGACACGAGCCTACGTCATTTTGTCTATTCATCCTTGTCGAATGCGTGTAATAGACAAGGATAAACAGCGCAAAATGACGTAGGCTCGAGTCAGTCACGTGGTCTAACGGTTAGACCTTGTTTTCTTAGACCATGGGTTTTATAAAACTAAAACGTTTCTGTACAACGTTCAACACCACTATTCTAACCATTGAGAGTTCTCATTTTAGTTTATGTAACGCTTGGTGCGCGGGCGTCTCATGATGAGATGACCGATTAGATGCTGCAGATGATTTCACATCGGCGTGTGCGCAGCGTCCGGCGCAAGAATTCCACTGACTCACTGGGCTTGTAAACAGAACCACGTCTATTCAGGACCTCTGTCTTATTCAAGGAGGAACGTTTATAAACATTCATAGACATCCGGTGTGGCAGCAATAATAGAAATGTTTCCAAACCAAAGATGTCCTTATAGGTATAATCCTCCCCTATCAAACCTTAACGAAATTCCATTCTGACAATGCTAAAACTTGCTATTCCCTTGGTACTAGTTGGTATCGTTGTAAAAAAGTTGCTATCATTATAATTCCGGAGATATTGCTATAGTTTAGGGAGGATTATAGCTTGATGTTCAAGCTATAATCCTCCCCTCTCGTGTAGCCTAACGGTGGGGTCTTTCGACTTACTTTATATCCAAAAAGTTAGTATCAGATTGCTATTCATTGCTCAGTTAAGAAAGAACACTGGTCGCGTTGTAATTCCGAAGATATAGCTGCAGGTTGGGGAGGATTATGGCTTGAGCATTTTAATTTTGCTCTTTTCTGCACAACGCTTTGTTCTTTCATCGCAAAATTGGTATCAACCTTTACTACTCATTGGTACTGTAAAACTACATTCGATTTATTACGCTAAACATCGTAAAAGTACTTTAAAAATGCATGTAAACTTCCACATACAAAATTTGTTTTGAGTCCCTATAATGCACGGTCCAATAATGCACAGCTAGCAAAGCACGGCCGGAAAGATTCTCTGACAGCTTGAAATTAAAAAAAATAAGCGTTCTTTAAGACTTCCATAGATGACGCTAGTAAAATAATAAGAACAGTGAGATTTATTGTAGACATTTTGTTTTTTTTTGTCGGGTTGTACGTCATCGGACCGTGCATTATAGGGATTCAAAACAAATTTGTATGTAGAAGTTTACATGCATTTTTAAAGTACTTTTACGATGTTTAGCGTAATAAATCGAATGTAGTTTTACAGTATCAATGAGTAGTAAAGGTTGATACCAATTTTGCGATGAAAGAACAAAGCGTTGTGCAGAAAAAAGCAAAATTAAAATGCTCAAGCCATAATCCTCCCCAACCTGCAGCTATATCTTCGGAATTACAACGCGACCAGTGTTCTTTCTTAACTGAGCAATGAATAGCAATCTGATACTAACTTTTTGGATATAAAGTAAGTCGAAAGACCCCACCGTTTGGCTAAACTATGGCAATATCTCCGGAATTATAATGATAGCAACTTTTTTACAACGATACCAACTAGTACCAAGGGAATAGCAAGTTTTAGCATTGTCAGAATGGAATTTCGTTAAGGTTTGTTAGGGGAGGATTATACCTATAAGGACATAACCAAAGAGCTTTGCCAAAGAGGTTGGAAAAACCGCGCTTCGCTTTTTCCCATTTCTCTGTTCCAAACATTTGAAACCACAAAGAAGTCCCACGTTTAACGCTGGACGGCTGGACTAAACAGATTTTTTAAATTCATAGACAATTTTTAAAACTCGGGCTGAACACGTTTACCGTCTTTGTGGTAACATTATTCTTAGTATTTCATTATTTTTTATACCAATGAGTTTGGAACGGTATAGCAATGGCAATAGTACGCCAATACTAATTGTGTTGTATTGGCAATATTGTGGCATTAATCTTCAATTAGAACCACTTCATAAAACGACTACCAGTTATTTGGTAATAATAGATATGAAAAGTTACAGTAGCGACTTGCAAAACTTATAGATGTACAAAATCATATCGCAACAAGATACTAATCATAACTTTTTAGATATAAATCTTTACTAACATAATTTTACTTAGGCAATGATAAATTGATTGATTTCTAAAACTGATGAACATTCAGTTAGCAAAATACATTTGGTCAGAATTTGTAAAGATTATTGACTTACAATATTAATTTAATTATGGATCGCAAATTATAAAATGTTAGTTAAGAGTTTAATGAAACTAGCTGCAACATTGGTCATTTATATCACGAATAAGATGGTGTTTAAATATTTCTGTAATAAGTTTCTGTGAATATTCAAAAGATTTTATTTTGTTTTGAGACTGCACTGATTTAGAACAGAATGTATCTACCTTTTTTATTTCACACAAGGACACTAAGGCGGGTAGTGAATTATTGTTCTGAATCAAAGCGAGTAGCTAGGTTCGCAGGTCTAAGCCCCAGTACATACTAATGTGTTTTCGAATTTCGAATTTATATGTTCTTCGCTTATTAGACGCTCTTTGGAAAACATTGTGAGGAAAGCTGCCCACACCTGCGAAATAATCCAAAGGTTGTGTGTGAAGTTGACCAACCCGCACTGGGAAAACGTGGTCAACTAAGGCCTATTCACCCTGATTTCAGGGAAGGCTCGAGCCCCTCGGTGGGGACATTTCACGGTAAAGTAATGTCTATAATTTTAGGCTCACTGTTTGTCTGATAGTAGGTGGTAGTTAGTGTGCTTATTTATATGTAAAGTGATAGTAGGTCAAGAAATATACTCTAGGATACCTTGAGCTAGATTGAAACCTAATCGGTCATCAAAAGGAGAACTTTTAAAAATAGATGTAATTTTTGTAGACTTTGCACTACGTAGTTTAACCTTGGTTAAGATTTAATTCCAACTACTTTTTAGTTCAAGCATATCTTAAACAAACTCTTCTATCAAAGCAGAAATAATCCAGATTTGTTAAATACTAATTCATATGTGCAAAGAGATAAAACTTCATAATCTAATGTTATGTACCGATATAATAATACAATAAAATTCTTAGTTGACTGGTAGAATCAACAAAGAACGATATCTTTAGAAAACAAATCCACCAAGACAATACATATAAATAAGTATTACGTAAAAAATAAAACTTAAATTTAAAAATGGCAGACAATCTACAACAGACAATCTTAATGATATGGTAGCAACCTATTTCAGGCGACCTTGAGTTGCAAGAAAACTCGTATCGTAGCAAGTCCTCTCTACCCCACTTTCAACTCTATCAGAACATGTCACCAGCGCAGCGGGACATAACATAAGTGACATAGCCTAATTATCTCGTTGCAAGACACCCTAGTAGATCAAGTTACGAGTATGTCACAAAAACTAGGGCTTATTCAGACAAACATGTTACGTTGGTTGCGCACGGGTAATATACGTATGTGACAAATGTGGTTGTAATGCTGATAAAGTTACTATCATCTGTTTAATGTGTGGTATGCTCTGCTGGAATGGTAATCGGAAATATCTGTTGGGAAATATATTGCAGATATTTATTCTAGTGTCGGAAATATATGGTTTTTTTTGTATCTTTCTTACACTGAACTGCAAAACAGACGAAGAAAGAAACACTTATAGTTTGGCAATCTTAACGTTAGAAAGGTGTCATCAGCCGAAAGGAGTCCATTGATAGACAAAAGCCTCGTTTGCATTTACTGTTAAATAAAAAATAACCCAGGTAAACGTCTGTAGGGCTTACGGTTAAGGCTATCAAAAATAACTTTTCTTTTTTTTCCAGATGGGACCCGAAACGCCGCATCACGCCAACAGAAGCCACCCGTCACGAGTTCGTCACGGGCTGCGCGCTCGGTAGCGCCCCCACTGGCGTATTGGCGCTCCCCCGATTGGCGCCCCCGAGACCGACCAGGAGCGCGCTGCTGCACTCGCAATCAGCTGGCGACGTGGCGGCCATGCTGGGCCGCGCGTGACTAGAACCCTGAGAGAGGGTCGTCGGCTCACAGCTCAGCTAGTCTACTCTATTTAGGAACGAGGCTTTTTCACTGGGATCATTCTTTTATTATGGGCAATCACCGTCGGGCAACAAATTAAAGCAATTTACTATCAAGGAAAACTATAAAATTTATAATTTTAGATATTGTACTGTAAGATCTAAAGAAAGTTAAAGAATGCTCGTCCAATCTGGCCAAAGTTTGTGACTGCGTGTAGATTTTTGTGTCTCTACACCACTTGAATGCTTGATGCCGAATGCTCCTAGTAAGAACGATCCTAAATAGAAAAAAAGAAAGAAATAGATTATCTCTTGTCTGGTAGCTTTTACGTTGATGATATATGTAGAACTTTATTAATCAGCTGATTGTAAGGCTGTTATTTTAAGTGGCCATTGCGGCTAGAGCCCTGTGAGCAGCTCAGCTTTTCTTGTACTAGTAGGTATTAGTGTCTTCATGTGTCTAGCGTCTTGATTAGAACAGTGAGTGTCAGTGGAGCTCAAGTGTAATGTTGATTGGTATATGAGTTTTATATCAACATTTAGACATTTTCTTTTTATTGTCAAACTATGTTTTATTCATAGGAAACAATTTAAAACAATATCCCTTATTGACTAAATTGACAGTAGTCAACAGAATTTAGTTTAATTATTGCGATTTTAAATTATTTAGCACTTTCTTATATGTTAATTTTTAGTATTTAGCTGGGATGGGAACGTAAAATAAGTATTATGACTACATGTCAAGCATTATCTTAAGTCCTTCATTGAAACACCTACGTAATGCACGAATCAATCTAAAGAGGCCTAAATGTATCTATCCATTCATTTCTATGATTACTCTTCATGCGTGATTCTTTTTTAATCCAATCTATTGGCACGTTCCACTCAACATCAAAGTCTTATTAGTTATAACAGTTGTTCGTTTGACCCCTCTGCGTGGCATGTTTGACCTGACTCATCAATTTTGTGTTATCTTCTGTTGCAAATGCGTAACTATATGCGTTACGCATGCAGAGATTTTCCAAGTATTTGGGTTAATCTTTCCATAATCTTAATTTTATAATCGTTGGTATCTACTTTGGTTTGGTTGGTATCTATGCAAATTTGTAGAATTTAGCTGACTTTTGACTCTGAAGTCAATAATAGTTATTTATGATACTAGTGCGGAAAGTATGTGATTTCCGATGAGTGTCATTTTATTCACGAGCGAGCAAAGCGAGCGAGTGTATAAGCCGACACGAGTCGGAAATCATCTTTCGCACGTGTATCATACAAGATTTTACAATGCATTGTGCAAGAAAAAAAACCGTTATATTAAAAAGGCGTATAAAATGACGGGCTTCATAAACAAAACACATTCGCGCTGAAAAAAACATCTACTGCGCATGTGCAAAGCTGTCGAATCGCAATAAGGCAATGAGTAAAATTTATTCAGCCACGCAAATTTTTAATTAATATTTGAACGTAATTTATCAATAAAAATCAATTTCTAAAGTAATTATACTAATTATAAACGCGTTTATTGAATTGTTATTTTTATTGTTCCCTTTATATTAGTAACAATTCGTAATAAAAATATCTCAAATACTGAAATGTTAGGTTGACTGGCTGAATGACAGCTTGAGCAAAAATTAAAAAAAAACTGAAAAGTAAAAAGCACTAGTGCGGAAAAGTACTACTTTCCGCACTGTTTGGCTGCCTAGAAAACGCTCCTTTTCGAGCACATGCATTGTAAAATATTGTATAGTTTATGGTTTGATTTAGTATTCATCAACTGAAATGATTAGAATCTTCATTCAGTTCTCAAGAGCATCGAAAATATTTATTCTTCAGAATATTATGGTCTTTGTTCAATTATTGTGTAGTGAAAAGTAAAGCCGGACTAACATTGGTATATTCTTAGTTTTCATAATCAAACTAGAACAAGAATACCAAATAAAAAAATAAAATAAAGAACGCCAGCTCGTCATAAAATCAATTTGAAATCAGCATAATTAAGATCAATCGGTCACGCGCTACTTGCCCCGCCAGTAGATCACTAGACTGATCGAGTGATCCAGTGGACGAGATGCATCGCAATCTGCACCGGTTTATGCAACGATACTAGCATGCTTTTATTAGCATATTATCCATGCACCTACTTTCAATCTTAGAAGATAAATAGACAATTCTCGTAACGTTTGCAAGGTTTTTAAATAAATGTTTTGCATTATTTTGTATTGACCAAAAACCTTTTTTGGGGGTGGGTGATTAAGTCTGTGAAAGTAAATAATACAAACTTGGGTCATGTAACCTATGAGAAATAGATAATTGTATTATGGAAGAGCAAGCTGTACTTATGTTCCCTCTTGAAATAAATACAATATGACAAGAGAGAAATAGCAAAAAATAATAATATTGTGTAGTAAGTGCAAGATATGCTGAATATCCGTGACATTATCAGAATTGGCGTCTCTACTTTGTGATTGGGGTTTTGAAATACATAGTACTTCTTCGGTCGAGGTAGCTGTTTGGAAATCCAAATATACTAATCTACCTGCTTAACTACATACAATCTATTGCTCATCCGCTTTCATTTTGTCGTTATGATTGATTGTATCCAAACTCTTGCATGATCTTTATTTGCATATTTAATATGCTAATAAAATTGTATCGCGATGAATTATTATTATAATTTGAATAGTGATTGTGTGATTTTATAATATGAAAAAAAAATATTTTTTTTATATTTTAGTTTAGTGAATAGTAAAGATACAAAAAACATGTTATTTCTTAAGTCCTGTACCACGCAAACCAACAAGGTCAATCTTTTTGATGTAGGTATTGCTGTAATTGATTTTCATTTTGTATCATCACTATCATCTTCTGTAAGTGCCAAATAAAATTTTATATTATGATGAATTATGTTATTGGTTGTTGCAAACAAATTGCTCTAGGTATAATTCCGCCAATAGTTTCAGATTTATTTTCTTCACATTTGACTTCATTATCAAGCATAAATTGATGGTGATGGATGATTAACAAATGTTAGTCCTAAAAATATGTCGTTTTTGATAAAATAATAAAAAAATAGCTCATAAATAATATTTATTCTGTTCGAGTGCTAGAAAAATCGGGTATTTATGTTAGTAAAGTACGATTAGATATAAAAAAAGATCCTTAATAATCGATTATAATCTTGATCGGGCTATAAATGTGATGTTTAGACTCTTTTGTAAATCGTCATGTTAAAATAAGATAAGTATTAAGATTTATCGCTCTATCTAGGTATTTAATTGTTGTAATTGGGATAGAATCTTGACTTACTAGTGAATGTGATTTGTGAAATATCTTACTTAGTAATAATTAGGATTAAGCCCTTGTGATCATCATCAGGACATCGTTTGGTATCTAAGTAAGCATCTTGGACCAAACTCTTACGAAATACTTACTTATCATTTTTCTTTAATATTAGTATGTTGTTGTTAGTTTATGCCGCTGTATTTAATAGGTTTTCAATTCTCGTGTTGTAAGACGATAGTTCGAGACGTTGCCACTAGATGGCGTTGTTAGTTTGAGCGCCAAATCTTAAACGCAGTAATGAAATTTTTTCCCGTTTAATGACTGCCGACCAGGGCGTCTCGTATTTTCGGTTCTAGGAATCGGAATCTATGCATTGCCTAGAAATGCAGCTAAGTCTTTACTTGGAATAGCCCGCTGAGAGTTACCACTTGAGAGTTACTTTCTGTCCGAGTCCAATGTAATGGACAAACTCGCACAGTATGTACTTTGTGAACTCTCCATCCAAAGAAATCCATTTATACCTTGAATTGAACATCGTCTTGTCATTTCAACTTGAACACTTCTTGTCAAACGAATCGTAACACAATGAGCAGGCTTCGCAAAATGTACAGATTGTTCTTGCCGACACCAAATCTCTTACAAGTAAATTGAATGTTAGTTTTCGGTTCTATTTTAGTATATTTTACTCCATAAGGTTATTTATAAGACCAAAACAATAAATGAACAATTAGTATGTAGCCAGCCGTATAAAATGTACCTATACAAGACTTCAAAACTCGATTAAGGTTTTTAAAAGTCATATAGTAGTAATCTTTGATTCCCAAATTCTATAATGCTTATTAAAGACTTATAATCAAATTTAATTTTAGTGCCCCAAGTCTAAGTTCGGACCTGTGCGGCACGACCATGAAAATATTACTTAATTCTAGTCAAATGTATCAAGTTAATGCTTTAATACTATTATAACGATCTTAAGATATGTTTTATTGATAAATAGATTAAGCTTATAAGTATAGCTAGTGCACTTTCAGATCTGATTAGTATCGATACGATTATTGATCGGTTTTATACTTTAGTAGAGATCCATGATTCAGAAAACTTGAACAAACTTTCCAATATCTAGATTTCTTTAGACGACATAGATTTGCTACTTCTAGAAAATATTTAAGTTGTAAATAGAACATAGGAGCTAGGCGAAGCCAAACAAGGGTTCATTGCAATATGATAATAACAAAATAATAATGATTATTGTTAGAGAATCAATGATGTGTTTGTGATTTTTCATTTAGAATTAGATGGTGGTTGTTATATTAATATAGTGTGTATAATATTTGAATAAAATTTAAAATGGAATAGATAAAAAAGTTTCAAGGCAATTCGATAGATCGTTTAATATTTAGATAATGATCAATTTAATTTATAATAAGCCGTCAGTATCTATTCCATATTAAATTGTATATCACGTGTATCTATCATAGTAAGTATGTATCAATGTATTTATGTATTTTTCTTTCGGTCAAATCATACGAATTGTATCTTTGATTAAAGTTCTTCCAAGTACAATCATGTTTTTTTACTTAAATCTCAATTGCTGTTGAAATGGAAGACATTCATTCCTTAACAGACTAGGTATCTAACCAAATACTAAACTAATAAATATGTGCCTGAAATGCACCGTTTATTGTACAAAAACGGACCTAATTAATCAATTATACTTCTATATGAACAATAATTAACACCAAAAAACTACTGAGAATTAAGAGCTGTACGCAATATCCGCCCATAAATAAACAGACACAATGGAGAGATTGCTATCAATCTATTCTCTTTGCGAATTTTCACAGCTGTACTAAGAAACCTAGGTATTTGTTAATAGTCTTAGGGAAAAATATCTGCAATACACTTTTCATACATAATCATATTGTACTGAATGTAATACTTGCCAAAGTAGGTATGGACGAGTATTAATGGTGATATGTTTCTGACGATTTTCTGATTTGGCTGTTCGCGTATAAACATAGAATAAAATGAATTATACTATATTGTACACCAGGAATGTCAAAAGATACATGATATAAGTACACAACACGATATAAGACACATACATACACACTTCGGCGATAGGTACTTAGTTATATAGTTATGAAAATTATGTGAAAATGACCAAAAACTAATATTTTGGTCAATCTGGTACCTTGCTGAAGAATTGAGATCTCTTCCTTTTTTGAATAGGATTGAAAAGTGTCGGTAGGTAAATAAAATATGATTGGTCTCTTTCATATGAAAACGGGACGACTCTTTTTTTTTTTTTTGAAATGACCTATACTTTTGTCGAAGAGGTACGACCGATTAAGCTTCACCGGACTTATTAATTTTTAAATTCTTAAAATAAGCGCTCTCAAGGTCAACAAGTCCAAAGTGTGCTAATAAAGAGCAAATAAAAAAAACTACATTTATTCAACGATTCATAGTCAACAATTAATGAATATTCAACTATGAACCCAGACACACAACTCTAATAACCCGGTCATTTCGATAGAGATTGTCAGTTGCATACTAACCCACTCATTTCAAATTATACTCGTAATGGAAAATCTGTTGCAATTCAACGATTAACGTTTATTCATCATTATAGCCAATAGAGCAACAAAGGGGGCCAAAATTGTAAGGGGAATTTTTTTAATGCTTACCTACCAAAAAACGTTAGGTTAGAACTATGAGATTTTATACGTTGACGTTTTTAAACATTATTTGTGGACGCTTTACACTTCGTCATTTTTCGTTTTATACATAATTTTATAGTCGTCAAATAAAAAAAACAATGGCTGTCACATCTTAGAGCAACGCAATAGCATTTTCAAAGCCATCATAGCATAGCGCTCATTAGATGTTTATATATTGAGCGCTATGCTATGATGGCTCATTAGATGGATATTCAACTATTATATATAACAGTAAAATCATTTGTTAACTGTCAGTTAAAGCAGACTGCAATAGTCATCACAAACATAGACCGTGATTTTAGCTGTTTCTTATAATCTATAGATAACAGTTTACAACATAATTTAATCGCCATCTGTATTCCGACCACGATGATATGGTTTAAAGAAGTTTACGAAATAAAAGAGCTTTGACAAAATTATATTAAATTATTTAATTCCGTTACACGACATTCAATCAATTTGTTAACTCCTGAAAAACTGTTAATCAATGAACAAAATTAAAATTAGCTTAAAATTTTATAAAATTAAATAAATAGGCCCTTATATATAAAAATCCAGTTGATCACTACTTAATATAAAACAAAGTCTATCCCTTTGTATACTTAGATCTTAAATAAAACTACGCACCGGATTTTTTAAAATAGATAGAGTGATTCAAGAGAAAGATTTCGATGTATAATGTATGCGTTATATGCTTAAAAGGATACAACATACCTAATAACCAATTTCCCTTGCGACGTCGTCAGGGCGGGTAGCTATTCGAATATAATTATTTTCCAAAAAAAGTAAAATAAAAAATGAACATTACCTCTGGACTGGTCAGAGATGTTTTTGAATCAGAATCGTGCTCATTCTGCAAACTCTCAAAACCTAGGTCACGAGTACCATCAGCAAAACAGAGTTGACCCTATTGACACATCAGTCAAGGGTACAGTTTACAAAAAAATCATTACACAACCAGTGCAACTTGCTTTACAGCTTTTGTATGTGCACTTGAAACTTTGAAAAGCATTTTAAAAAGCATATCATTAAAGGTGTCAACACATTCATTGAGCCAGTGAATAAATTATTTACTTAGCCTTGGGTTCTGGACAAAAATAAAAGCTTTTTTAGTTACTTAAGGCAATGTGTTGGTTAGGAAATGGAAAGCATTGATATTTAATGTACGTGTGGCACTTTAGCAGGCTTATGTGAGGATGTGTAGCAACATTATTTTTGTTTTAAATAAGCGAAAGGGTTTATTATAGTTTCGTAGTAATTTATTCAAATAATATATAGTAACTTTGTAGAGTAAAAACATGTGTATGCTTGTTGATGTAAGTAATTGAAAAATTGAAATTTACTTCTTTCAGGTACATATAACATGTCGCAATAAGTGTAAAATACGCGCATATAAATGTTGAATTAATTTGTAATTTACTATGAAACAATAATATCTATAAACAAAAATAATTATGTACCTATAATTGAATAAGGTTTATTTATGGAATTAGAACAAGTATGAATGTCCTGTTAAGATTGTTTTAAGTTTTATTAAATAAATAAATAAATGATGTAAGAATGTTTTCTTTAAAACAAATATATAATAAACAAATATTATATTTTGAATACCTACCGTCAATTGTTGGAATTATGGAATCGTTTTGTTTTTGACGCAAAATCTATTGTTAATTTAGTATTTTTGTGTAGTGTGATGTCAGAGTTTGAATTAAATATATACCATAGTTTATGTCATTTTATATATAACTAGCTTTCCGCCGCGGCTCCGCCCGCGTTAACAGTTTTTCCCGTGGGAATGAAGCATTTTTCCGCGGTAAAAGGTAGCCTATGTTACTTAAGGTGAATGTCGCTTTCTTTGTTATATTAATCAAATTGTATAAAATAATAATTACCTATGTAAAAATATTTTTGAAAAGATGCAACGCCTGTGGAGTTTCTTCCGGAGAGTTCTTCTCCACAGAAGACAGCCAAATCGTGAACTCTCCTCGACGTCAAAAAATGATTTTGTGAAATCTTACTTTGAATAAACACTATTTGACTTTGACTTTGACTTTAATGGAGAAAGAATTTTTGAAATCGGTTCAGTAGTTTTTGAGTTTATTCATTACAAACATACACACACACAGACATAAAAAATCAATGTATTCCTGTAACCTAACCTAACCTTTTTGTATTCGTAAAATCTCTTTTTAAACGGAATGCAGAGATTTCACCCATTTTTAACCGACTTCAAAAAAGGAGGAGGTTCTCAATTCGACGCGTATGTTTTTTTTTTTTTTTTTTTTTTTGTGTGTTTGTTATAAGATATCTCCGCCAATTGTGAACCGATTTTCAAAATTCTTTTTTTAATCGACCAGGTTAGGTTTACTTGCAGGGTGGTCCCATAAAAATTTCGCTAAGATCGGATGATTAAATTTGAAGATATGAGGAAATCATTCCTCAATTGACGATGCCGTTAACCCGATCGGTAAATTATTTTGGCAATATCTCGGCTTCTTATCAATCGATTTCAATATTTTTTTGTTTTATAGATAGAAGATGTACACAAAATGGTTTCATATAAATTTGGATTATATCTGATGGCGGAGTAGAAGACTAAAACCATGAAGGAAGAAAAAATTTTACGCGCCCGCCCATATGGAGTAGTAATCATGCCTATTTTGTATCGAAACCAATGCGGTCGCTCAGAGGGGTGGGAGGGTAGGGGGAAGCGGGAGACGGGGTTTGTCTTTTTACTCTCTCACACATCTTTGAATACGGTACGTTAGAAAAAGATAGATACATTCATGTTATGACATGCCCAACTAAAAACAAAATATCAATAAAGTACGACATTTATTTGTCTTTATTTGGCATGTAAAAAACAATAAACTTAATGGTTACTGAATTTGAAAATAGTGATGTGATGTGATATGAAGCGTAACGTATATTTATCGATTATTTTCGTACATTTTATCACATGACTTATTTATCGAACTTCTCATATACAATGGTGATCAACTTGCAACTTGCAATAATATTGGGAATTGCTTACTTCTTTGGGCATTTAGTATTTTGTCTTTTTGCTTTTCCATACATATATTAGGTATAATCTTTTATTTCCTAGAGAGCAGCGAACTACCTAGAGAGGCATGAGGATAGACAAATAAAAATACAGTCAAAACCGTGTCAGTAATGTAGAGTTCTTTTTTTTTTTCATAATTTGGTGGGAAACCTGAAAGCTTTTACCATTCGATACAAAAGTTAGAGTGTAACATAATAAAATCAAGTGTGTTATTTAGCTTTTTTTTGTATTATTTATTGTGTATATTTGTATTGCATTGTTTATTTAATTCGTTATTATTTATAGCCGCTTAAATAAGCATCAACCAAACTCTTCTGGCGGGTGTCTTACTGTGAGAATGGACAACTAACGACAATCCGCCTTCTAACCGTAAAGATTTTTCCAAAAGCCTCCTGAAGAAACCTTAGTTCAGCAGCGGGACTGTTTCAGGCTGTTTGTTTCCATCACTGCTTGGCAATTGAAATGGGGTTCACAGTGGTTGTAGGTTACACGCCGGGAACTATACATTCGTCAATTTTATTTAAATATAAGCAAGCAAGCAAACGCGCAGTGGACGGATGGATGGATGTTAGGTTGTTTATTATCACATCCCACAACCCTTACGCTAGCGAGGCGCAATTGTTTTTGGTAAGTCGCCGGGAACCACAAGGCGGCGTCCATCATACCTTATTACCGGGGTAGTCAATAGCAACATCTGCGATCCCTGATCCGTCAACTAAGCAGTATACTATCAGAAGTGTTGCTTAATACCCGCGTAAAAATTTTTCTTCCTTCATGATTAAAACGAAAACTCTTCAATAAACAACAGCACACTCATTGCGTTGCTTTTGTTATAATTGAAATAACAAGAAATATGCGGTTTTGGTTCATATATTCTGTAAACTAGATTAAAGATTTGAAAACCCCAAGTGAAGATAACAACTTAAGAATTTTTCCGTGGACTCAACGGGCGAGCGTCGTCGTCGGTATCGTAGTGGTTTGGTCAGATGTTCGCCATTCGGAAAACTTAGGTTAAAGTCCAATCAAGTATAGCAATGATTTAGAATTTAAAAATCAAACGTAATACTGTCAAGGAAACATAGTGAGAAAATCTGCATTTATGTACTAAACAAACAAAACAAATTAAAGTTTTGTGAGTACCTAACTTGTCATGGTAAATTTCCACTAAAAAGGGTAAAATAAAAAGATAATTAAAAAAATATATAAAACCGCCTTCAACGTCCTAACCTACACTAAAAAGTTACAAATAAAATATAAATCTAGCTGAAAGCATAGCAATTTAATATGGCTATTAATATTCCTTATTTACATAAATTGTAACATCATATAAACATGTGCAGAAATTGTTATACACTTTATCTTGGAGTCGGTGCCAGCTAATCACCATCATTTCGACCAAAAGACTTCTACTGCTAGCAGTCATCTAAAGTGGGCTCAGTACCTAGTACTCTGACCGCGTTCTTTAAATTTTTTATAATCAAACGATCTGAACTTTGTTCCGATTAAATAGCTAGCCTCAACTGGCACCGACTCCAAGGTGAAGAGTATAACAATTTCTACACATGTTTATATGATGTTACAATTTATGTAAATAAGGAATATTAATAGCCATATTAAATTGCTATGCTTTCAGCTAGATTTATATTTTATTTGTAACTTTTTAGTGTAGGTTAGGACGTTGAAGGCGGTTTTATATATTTTTTTAATTATCTTTTTATGAATGGTAATCGGTGAGAACAATATCGTCCGAAGTTTTCGTGTGAATGATATTACTTTCGCGGTACTTTCAACTATTTTAATAATTAAATTTTACTGTTATTGGTTTATGATCAGTTATTCGAGGAAATGGTTTTGGAAATATATTTTACTTCTATGACCGACCACGTAGTGGCCCGCCTGGCCTTCGCATTTTTCCCGAAAAAAAATCTATGCTATAAGTGTTTCATTTCAGGTGAACCTGTGAATATCTACAAAATTTATTTCCATTCCGTTCAGCCGTTGTTGCGTGATGAAGTAACATCCAAATTCACTAACATCCAATTCGTTGTTTTCTGATGTCCTCACGTTTCCTTTTTTTTTAGTGTATGACTAATTTTGACCAGAATTTGGGTTCACTCAATAAGAACCGGCTAAGTTCGAATCAGACCTAAACACAAAAAGGTTTATGGTTATCAAATAATTGCTTGCCCTAAATCATTTCGAAAAGTTGATTTAAAAAACTTTATATTCAAACCTTTTTAAGTCAATATTCGTCCTATTAACGTACACGTCACTCGCTGTAACTCTTCTACAAAAAAAAATGGCATCAAAATAATTGAGCTCATAATTTAGTTGTGCAGTGGTTGCTACATTTCAACTTATGATTGTTTCCTTACCCATTTTTAACTGTCAAACTTAACATTATCTATATTAATCCTCATCAGGTTAATCAACCTTTCTTCCTTATTAAGCTTCCGGTTAATTATCCGGTTAATTATAACTACACTTCATTACCAGCTTGTTTATGTCTTAAACTTTATAACACTTACGTCTAAATAACTGTATACGTACGATACAAAGTTGTGAAATATGTAGTGTTGATATACACTTTTGTTATCGAATGTAGTATAGATATAGATAATATTTTGTACCCATGTATAGCATCACGATTTGCACGTAGAGTTTATTACTTTTTTAAAGATTTTTATATACAGATACCTGCTTATGAGTTTAGCAATGGCCTTTTATTTCCCGGTTTTCCAAAATGTTACACTCACGTTACACTAATCATTATGTCAGTTTAGCATTTAGGCGAAAAGGCTTTGTCAATCTAATCAATGAGTAAAAAGCGGCAGTAATCAAAATGACTACAATTAAAATAGGACTTTTATAATATAGATACACTAGTTAAGTAAATAATTGTAACACTTTTTGAAGTTTTTATAATGATTAAAAACTTTTGTCAGGTAACCTTCCTACTTGTTTTAAATACAAAATGACAGTATTAGTCCGGTTCATTTTAGACCAAAAGTGCTCTAGAACTTGAGTTTCATCTGTCACTCCTGTAAATGGCAACGACTCCTACCGTTGGATTCGTCTTGATGTCCTGAACGTGAAACTGTCGGTCGTCAAGTGCTAAAGTGGTGGAGGGATGAGGGGGGGGTAATCAAAGATCGCTGGATTTTACGTTGTAATTTGAAAACTAGTGGACCGATTTCTTTATTATTAGTATTATTTGAACGGGTATAACATTATCTACAACACGTTCATATACATCGAATACGTCAATGCAGTGGTTACCGCGTAATAATACGAAACATAATAAAAAATAATTGTGTTTAAATAATATCACAGATTACGCTAAATCTATAAAGTTTTTGTGATAAAAATGTTGCTTACTTTAATTCTACAACAAATTACCTAATCAATAAGGTAACAATAATTACTATAGGATTTATGGTGCCTGAGCTAGAGTTAATTAACTAAACGTAGTCGCAGGTCAATATACTACGAGTACGCAATAAAAAATTGTTTTCCGCGTTAATTGTTACAAATTAAACTGTAGTAACACGTAATTGTATGTACTGAATTGTCTAAAATAAACATAATTTTTTTTTTATTTTTAATTTTTTTTTTTTCGACCTAAATTTCTTTTATTTTTATATCATGGGTAGATATTACCAATATAATATCCCCTGGCATAGTTTTTATCCTGTCAGGAACTTTAGGCCAGGGGCTACAGGCAAATTAAAAACTACTATAGTGAAAACTAAAAAAATGTTTTCTGCGTTATTTCGACGTAAATTTCTTTTATTTTTTTATCATGGTTAGATATTACCAATAACTATACCCTGACATAGTTTTTATTCTGTCAGGTACCTCGGGTCAGGTGCTACAGGCAAAGTCAAAACTACTATAGTGAAAAGCTAAAAGATTGTTTTCCGCGTTATTTCGACGTAAATTTATTTTATTTCTTTATCATAGGTAGGTGTTACAGATATCTATCTTCTGATGTAGGTTTTATCCCGTCAGGTACCTTGAGTCAGGTGCTACAGGCAAAGTTAAAACAACTATAGTGAAAACTAAAACATTGTTTTCCGTGTCATTTCGACGTAAATTTCATTTAATTTTTTATCATGGAAAGGGATTACTAAAATCTATCACCTGACATAAGTTTAATCTCGTCAGGTACCTTGGGTCAGATGCTACAGGGAAAGTCAAAAATACTATAGTGAAAACCTAAAAAAATGTTTCTCGGGTTATTTCGCCGTAGATTTCTTTTATTTTTTTATCATGGGTAGGTATTACTAATATCTACCCCTGACAAAAGTTTTATCTTGTCACGTACCTTGGGTCAGATGCTATAGGCAAATTCAAAACTACTAATAGTGAAAAACAAAAAAAAATTATCCTCTTTATTTCGACGTAAAGTCTTTTTTCAAGGTATTATTTGAAAAATGTAAGCTTGAAATATATAATTAAAGTAATATGGTGATTACTTACCCATCTCTTCTCATTCATTTACTTATATTTGCGTACTCGTAGTATAGTGATCCTACGACTACGTTTCGTAAATTAGCTCTAGCTCAGGCACCATAAATCATATAGTAATTATTGTTACCTTTTTGATTAGGTAATTTGTTTTAGAATTAAAGTAGTAAACATTGTTTCCACGAAAACGTTATAGATTTAGCGTAATCTGTGATATTATTTATACACAATTTCTTTTTTCAATGTTTCGTATTATTGCGCGGTATCCGCTGAATTGGCGTATTCGATGTATAAGAACGTCTTTTAGGTAATATTATACACTTTCAAATAATACCAGTAACAAAGAAATCGGTCCACTAGTTTTCAAATTACAGCGTAAAAACAAAAGTACAAATTCGCCAACTTTGATTACCCCTCCTCTCCTCCCTCCACCACCTTAGAACTTGACGACCGACAGTTCCACGTACAGGACACCAAGACGAATCCAACGGTATGAGTCGTTGCCATTTACAGGAATGACAGATAGAATTTTTTCATTCAGTACTGGAGCGAACCGGACTATATACAAAATGGACCAATAGTTATTTCTATTTCGATAACATGGACGTAGTGACATTACTTACACTAAAGTATACATAGATTTATCGACATTACCAATTAAGTACAACACTACGCGCTGTTATAAAGTAGCTAATTGGTATTTATGTTCCAATATTGGATACACGATACTGAAACTGAAGATCGCATAGTAAACAGCCTGTAATTGGTAGCGTGGAATGAAGACGTTGTCACGCTCTTCCAAATTGAGATATCGCTTAAATATGAATACTTATTGCTATTAAATAACTTGTAATAAAAAAAACTTCATATTTGTTTTTTGCGTCGAAATGTCTTCAAATTCATGGAAAAATAAACCATAGATTTAATAGGTACTATGCGTGCCAAATGAGAATAGGACTGTCGAGACGCCATTGTTAAAAACAGTGAAAAGAGAGATTTATTGCGGCGCAACTGGGTAGCAATCTCTGCAGCTGACTGTACTACTTTCAGTCTTCTCTTTGCCGTTACCACAGAACTATATAATAGTACTACTCTTATCTCAAAGCGCGCAATTTTTCCTAAATTTGTGGCCCATACAGAAGGAAAATTTCCTTTCCCGCACCTTTTAGTAACTGTACTATTATTTATTCTGTGCTAGTATTAATAAGTTGCTTACCATATTTGCAATAAAGCGTTCGCTAGTATTGCAGAGAAAAATGAATTATCAATACTTATTATTGTTACTAAATAGTTGAATTATTACGTATTTAATAGCTCTTGCGTTTAGAATGCTGCATAATTTACTGCCGCTAGTTGTACTACGAACGTAATAATAATTTATACTGTAGGTATTGTATCAAGAATCTATTATTGGAAATAAGATCTCTGACACATTACATTGCAGAGTTGTAATTACAAATTATACCTGTAATTATTACACATGTTCTTACATAATAAGGGTGCCTTACGTGTGACATTTCTTAGATACATTTCCCATACATTAAATGACTTGACAATGGGCCTGATTCTACATATTACGCTCTAACTTAAATTTAAAAACCATATGTCCCATTCAAGTTCTTAAGAACGAAGAGGGACAGGTGATTGTCAATTTAATTTAGAGACGTCAAACATCGATTTTCCGCGTAGTTCGCACTAGTTTAGCAGGCATGCAAAAAACATCCCACTTAAATAAAGCTGCGCTGCTTATTTTGATTGAAATTCATTCATCTCCTATCCTTTTCGATTCCCATAATTAAGAATGAAAGAGACCAACAACTTAAATTTAGTTATTTAACGGCCACGCCGGAATTGAGCCCAATGGCTGTTACGATGACAATAATTTCTTATTGTAATGGCGAAAGCGATGCGATCGGCCGAGATTTATTTATTATATATAGATTTATTGGTAGTTTCAGATATGATTGTTATTGTAATTTGGATTGTCTTTTATACTGCGCACAGCCAAGTTGTGGGTGGAATAGTCTGGGCGTCCGTATTCCCGAGTTCTTATAACATACATAACCCGGCTCTTTTTAAAGCCAGAGTGAGTGAACAGGGATTTTCTGGGCAAGCTCAGTCGGGCTCATCTCGCCCACTTCTTTCTTCTTTAGCGTGTGGGTTTCGAGGTTACCCCACCTCACAAACCCTGGTGTCAGAATCATTGAGCCGCATATGGCTTCTGACATGGCTCATGTAACGACTACATCCGCAGATAGTAACCGGGACCAACGGCTTTACGTACTGTCAGAAGCACGGCATGTATGTTTCGGACAATCAGGTGATTCAGCCTGGAATGTCCTAACCATACTAGGGAAAGTCTCATAAAGTGATATTTGTTCGACGAATCCCCACCGGGATTCGAACCCGGAACCTCCGTAACGTGAACCTGATTGAGACTAAGAGCAAGACCAACAAACACAAAAAATACGTTTTATAAATTACTACGACCTAGTTTTTTATTACTTTATTGTACAAGAGCCAGCACATGGCGGTATAAGTAAGTAAGTAAGTAAGTAAGTAAAATATTTATTTCCTTTACAAATATAAGATCGGGTATACAATAGTGATAGCCTAGTTATAAGATAGTTATAATATTTGCAAAAGCTGGAGCCTAAACTAGGATACCCTGTGATTTAGGACTCCAGGCCTCCACTTAGGTTCAATCAAGGTATTTTAATGTAGATAGTCAAAAATTATATAATCTATGAAAGGAAACAATTACAAAATTAGCAAAAATAAAATAAAATTGAAAGCAAGTGTATGTGTATGTCTGTGTGAGTGTGAGTTTGTGTGTGAATGTGTTTTGTGTGTGAGTGTGTGTGTGTGTGTGTGTGTGTGTATGTGTTGTGTGTGTGTCAGTGAGTGTGGTTCCAGATCATTATTACGTGTATTAGTTTGATGTGAAAAGACCAAATTAAACAATAACTTCTAACAAATTTTCCGTTTTATCATAATTTAAAGTTAGCAGCCAAGAAACTACAACATTCTTACATTGGTAATAGTTCATAGGATATATCTTTTTTATTAAATTGCATTTATTATATAAATATGAGCCAAGGAATATAAAGTATTTTTTTGCAAAAGACGTCTTAATAGCCCTGCTATGACAGACAAGATCATGCCTTCTTTTATTGAGGGCGTAGGTACTTATATTATTATGTCCAAATTATTCATTCCATACCATGTATAATAATAAAAGGCGCAAGGGCTATCTATACCTTAAAGACGCTACAACTAAAGTAACGGACAAGAATTATATCGACGAGCCAGCACATGGCGGTATAAGTACTAAGTAGATATTTCATGTGTGAGTATGAGTAAAAATATCGAGTCCAAATTATTCATTCCATACCATGTATAAAGTTTGGCAAGCGAGTCGTGGCACTAAGCACCACTTGCATGTTGACTACTGAACCACTCAGGTCGTCTGACAGCACGCACCCACAAAAGAACAAAAGCAGTTCTTATAATTTTAGACAAGGTCCATAAATAACCAATTATCAAAACCGTTTTATCCTGGTATATTGAGTGTTGTCTGCTTAAGATTTTTCAAATTTGCCGCCGTTTTCTTGTGCCACGACTCGCTTGCCAAACTCTAATATATGTATAAAAGGCACAACTCAAGTAACGGACATGAGCTATAAAAAAATAAAAAAATAAATGATGCAAGTCAACATAAGGTCCGTTCTCGTGACATTCTCTCTGACGCCGCCTTGCGCAAGCGTGTCGCTAGAGAGATGATGCAGATGTCAAACGGATCTGTTACCTATTGACTCACCACGCTTGTGTTACAGGTGACAGTATAATAGCGACTGTCTGAAGGTTTTGTAACAAGCATTTAAGCCTAAAAACATACGTCCATATATGTCATTGAGGTATTAATGTCGTCATAAATTAAATATTGCAAATATGCCAGATAAGTCATAAGTTCAAAATGATATCATCACTACATAGTATAAAATAAAGTCGCTTTCTCCGTCCCTATGTCCCTATGTATGCTTAAATCTTTAGAACTACGCAAAGGATTTTTTTTTAATAGATAGAGTGATTCAATAGGAAGTTTTATACGTATAATACATGCATAATATACTTAAGGACAACCCACAATAATCATTTTCCCGTGCGGAGCCGGGGCGGGACGCTAGTTTGGCAATAAATCAATTCCTCGTCAAACTGAGAAAATATCCTTTTATTTTTATTAGTATTAATGTTCAAGAGGATCATCTCGAATATGTAAACAAGCTACAGCAAGCCAAGTGCCTTCCCAAGTGCTCCCTTTGAAGATGGTTTTTAAACAAAAGACTATCTACGAATGTAGTCGCTATAGGAGCCATGTCGGAAGCTTAAGGCGGCTCAAAAATTCCGATACCAGGGTTTGTAAGGTAGGTTAACCTCGAAACCCACTCAATAAGCAAGCAAGAAAAGACTAGTATTTCATAGTAAAAACAATTTACAAACATGAAATGTGGTAATGGATATATTATAACCACCCTGCCGTGAAAATAAACCCTGTAAAAGGATAACTTAAACTGCCAGTCAGTTTTAAAAAAAGTTAAATTTTTAAGTACGTTATGTATTATAATTGATTAGTATAGCATTAGTATATCAAAGGAATATAGACCATCAACTTGATGAAATGGAAATCGAATCATTTCGCAAATTTTATAGCTTTTGTAAATAAATTAATCTGAAATTGGGATTATCCACGCTTAAATTGATTGCTATACTATCAGAAATATGATAGATTAAGAAATAAAACTACTGTCAAATGGGAAATAATTGTGTATAAACTTAATTTTAAAATACTTTTTGCTACAGTACCTACAGTTAAGAACGGGTTACTTCACAGTCACGTAAATAAATTATTGTAATTTTATTATTTAGGTCTGCCTGGATTAGACCCGGTCACAAACATTTTTCGTCACCATTTCGTGAAGCCAGATTATAAATTAATGTTTTCTAATTTCAAATGAACAAATCCTAATAGGCGTAATTCTAGAATTTTAGCAAAATAAGTACCTCCTAGAGATGCGTACCGAATCACAACTAAAACTGTTTGCTAATAGTGGTTTTAGTTTAGTTAGGTCTCCCTGTGAGCATACTAACTACTAAAACTCTGCTCACCCCGTAGGGAAAAGAGCGTGTCTTTATGTTTTACTAGCTTTCCGCCGCGGCTCCGCCCGCGTAATAGTTTTTCCCGTGGGAATGAGGCATTTTCCCGCGGTAGTCTATGTTACTCAGGGTGAACGTAGCTTTCTAATGGTGAATGAATTTTTGAAATCGGTTCAGTGGTTTTTGAGTTTATTCTTTACAAACATACACGCACACAAACACACAAAAAAACAAATCTTTCCTCTTTATAAATATTAGTATAAAGTATGATAAGTACCTAGCTAGAGAGATGAATAGTTTTGAAGAAGCGGGTGTTTATCTCACACAGAAGCGCCCTCGAGAAAAATATACCTACTTATCATCATAAATCTGTTTCAGAAATAGTTTGTAAGTAATCAAATTAGGTAGCAATCAAAAACACGCTTAAATTTAATGTAAGTTGAACTAAATCACTCGACACTTTCATTTATTTGGATTGGTTTTGAAACCGATTTTAATTAAATTGGTATAAAGATAGAATTGACGTTGGAAAATAACATAGGCAACTTCTTACCGCGGGTATATTCCTCATTCCACGGGAAAAATCGGTAACGCGGGCAAATCTGTTAAAGCTTGTAAAGTATAAATTTTAATTATGTCAATCTCAGCTGGAATGGTTATCGAAATTGACCAAATCGCTTTACTTACTAAAACGTCTCTACCTTATTGCAAATTGAAACAAATTATTTCACAAACCACGAAATTTAACCACAACCAGTGGGTGGATCACGGAATCCATTTCACAACACGAACAAACGTGGTTTATGTCTTCAAAAGGAGCATGTAAGTATCTATTTTAGTATTGCAATTGGCATAAATATCTTTTTTTATACCGCATACAATCCCTACGCATGCGCCGCGATGATCAAAGATAACCTGCGCTTGCGACAGTCTTGACGGCTCAGAAGCGCAGAACATTTTTAAGTATAGAATAAAGGGACATTGATGGTAGTCTATAGCACTGGACACTGTTCTATAGACTGGTGCTTTTATAGCACTGAAAAAAAAAATACTACAGACATTCATTTACGATAGTGCATCTCCTTTCTACATGCATAGTGGATGTAGTAAAAGCACAGAATGTAAAAGAAAAAGCTAATTAATAGGTAATATACCTATCTCTAATAAAAATAAATAATTTGAAATGCATGTCATGATTCAAGCTTCATCTGGGTTCAATGAATTCAAGGGTCGTGTGCCTTTACGAAAATCCGTGAGAGTACCGCTATCCATAGTGATTCTGCTGTAAACTGAATCACCACCCAAAATCTTGCTCCAATATTATTATTCAAATTTTCATACAAATTGGTAGTTTTGTTCTAATCGGTATGTTATGAAAGTTTTCAAAAAAATAAGTGATTCTTTAGAAAATTTGATCATTTTTACAAGTACTATGAATGGTACCTACCAAAATTTAAAACAAAGCTACAATTTCATAATATACTGTATCTAGCAGACATCAGATAGAAAAAAATAACAACGAACCACACATTCTCAACCCCTGCTCTCAACACTTAAATGGTGTAAAGCTGTGTAAAGCGATTGTTGTACGAGTACACTTGGAGTACACCAATTAACGCGTGAGACATATAGCGCTATTCTTTTCACTATAACACTGTTATACAGCCAGTACGTTTCACAGCTGAGTTTAGGTATGGCCCAACACTGCCCATTGTGGTGGTCACGGTGCATTTACTGGTTAGGGCTGACAACTTTCTGTATGAAGAATATTTGACAATCGAAATATTCTAATCTCGAAACCAATTAATTAGCGTCCTAGACATAATGAGCCAGTGTGGGTTTATTTTGTCATGATGATGCTCAAACATAAATATAAATGATTTATGAAAAAAGTACAAAGGCGAACTTTAAGCTTCGTTTTCGAGAGCAGGAAGCCAGGTAAGCACCTTGCCGAAGAGGGCTAAGAGAAGTGCCGCTAAGACAGCGTTTGACATGTTAATTTGTTCTGAAAAATCAAAAAGAAAATGGTTTAGGTCAACCCTAATGCAGTTTCAAAACGCAGTTATATTACTTGATTAATGATTTACCATGGATTTCCCGAATTGAGCGCTCTACAATGAATGTGGTAACTATAGGCCGGATGTTGGTGCAACCTGCGTTTTGTTTTAAAACTTTAATTTGAATATCGATTAAAGTAATGTCATAGTTTGATGGTTCATTGTTGTTCTGGCCACAGATTTTACAATTCGCGATGAAAAAATTGCTTTATGAATAGATCGTTTTAAATTGTGCAAGTTGGAGCAATTTTATCAAAATATGAAACCCCCATTCTGGCACTAATATGTAACTACCTACTCGTATTTATTTTTGTATTTAAATCTATTGCTAGCGTATAAATTGGCCGGAATTAAGAGATCTATGTGTAGACTTCTTAACTTGATATGACGTCATTAGGTGTATTAAAAATCCTATGATGAATAAAGAAATTTTACTTTGACTTTGACACTTCTCTGAACTTTGACTTTAGAGATAAGTTCGCATTTGCTGTAAATTTTCTGACAAATGTTGTTATGTTATGTGTGCACAAGTCCGGTGAAGCTTGATTCGTCTTACTTTTTCGACACAAGCATAAGTAAATAAAAAAAGAACAAAAAAAATGTTTTGTGCCCAATAAAGTATAATATTCGTGTCGTATAATTTGTATGAAATGTAAAATAAAAACGATTTTGGATAGGTAACGTAGGTTGTACGTGGTAGGTTGCGTTATTTCTAGAACACGTTGTATATTTCACCAAGGTATGCCAAGGCTCGATGCCAAAGACACAAAAATATGTGAATCAAATATTCCTGTCAACATACTCGTATAAACATAAAAGAAATACATAAAAAAACCTAAGTTGACTCTCTGACCCGTTTATTACATTACCTATACCTAAAAACTCTAAGAAATAAGAATTAGATTGAATTAGATTTTTGAAAAATGTCCAAAATCGTATTTCTGTTATTTTTCATACAAATATCTCAATATTTACTCGGCACACATAACATAACAACATTTGTTAGAAAATTGACAGCAAAGGCGAACCTATCTCTAAAGTCATAGTTCATAGAAGTTTCAAAGTCAGAGTAAAATTTCTTTATTCATATTAGGTTTTTTAATACACTTAGTAATGACGTCATATCAGAAGATAAGAAGTCTACACATAGATTTCTTCCGGCCAATTTATATGCTAGTAAGAAAAATCATCACTACATATAGTAGTAGTAGTAGTAGTATAGAATAGTATCATCACTACATAGTATAAAATAAAGTCGCTTTCTCCGTCCCTATGTCCCTATGTCCCTTTGTACGCTTAAATCTTTAAAACTACGCAACGGATTTTGATGCGGTTTTTTTTAATAGATAGAGTGATTCAAGAGGAAGGTTTATATGTATAATACATGCATAATATACTGAAGGATAACCCACAATAACCATTTTCCCGTGCGGAGCCGGGGCGGGTCGCTAGTAATAGTATAAAACAAAGTCGCTTTCTCCGTCCCTATGTCCCTATGTATGCTTAAATCTTTAAAACCACGCAACGGATTTTGATGCGGTTTTTTTAAATAGATAGAGTGATTCAAGAGGAAGGTTTATATGCATAATATACTTAAGGACAACTCACAATAACCATTTTCCCGTGCGGAGCCGGGGCGGGTCGCTAGTATTTAAATAAATAAATAATTTTTCTGGTGCAGTTGATTGCACACAGAGCACGCTAGCTGGCCGTAGCGACATTACCATGACTTATACAATAGACACGCGAAAATTTGCATCGATTGACTCAACGTTTTTGACCAAGTCTAACCCCGATTTGGAAACGACGACGGGTCAGTCTAGACCTTTTGTATTTTATCTGTTTCTAAGTTACAATTTCGCAGCCTTTTTCGAAATACGCTAATTTAAGTTTGCAGTTTGCACTTAATCGTTTTACCACAAATAGGTAGGTTTTAAATAAACCAAGAAATAAGAACTTACACAATAATAATCTCTTGTTTGTAGTGAAAAAATTGTTATCTCTATCAGATTGACCCACATGATAAGGAAGTTAGTTTTCTAGACCATAATGATGAGAAAATCCGCGGGAAAACTTCCAGGACGACCCAGTAATTATACTAATGCAACATCTGAAGAAACCAGCAGACAGTAAGCTTAAGAACCGCGCTATTTCCACACACTTAAACCGTGTAAGTACGTACTTATTAACAGATAAGTAGCCACTAATAAGGCCCACTTTTACCCGCCTTATTTTTTCGAATTTCGTAACAAATCAAAAGCCAAGAATCCAACCAATGTACGCAATATTCAATTAACATCCCACAATTACGGTTGAGTATTTTAAACGATCATCTTTGAGGAATCCTTTCGAAACTAGTAGGGGCAATTGGAGTAGGGGCGGTAAAACGGTGCGGCGATCTCCGCACGCGATACTGCCTCGCTGGCTGTCGACGCGCGCACCCACTGTCACGCGAAAAAAAAATTAAAAAAAGAAAAATTTAAAAGAAAACTTGTCATCGAAAATTGGCGGGAATTTAGTATTTTTAAATATTCCATTTGGAGTTTAGTGTTTGTACACAGTACATTGAGTGGAGTGTTCGGATTGTGGATTGGGCTGTGAGTGACGGAGCCGCAGTGGATCGTGCGTGTTGGTGTGTGATGTACTTCAGCCGCTCTTGTTGAGAGTGCAGCATGAGGGGTGTTTGTGAACTGTTGCTGCTGGCGCATGCAGCCTACGCCATTACTGGACCCAGGGTGAGTTTTTGTAGTTATTTATAACTTAAGAATGCTCAAAATTGTTTGAAACTCATATTTTTTGTTACATTCACATAACAGACAAGTGTTTTCTAATTTTTGATTGCGAAAAATTTGTTGCATAAAATCTATTCTATTACCCGATTTCAAAAAAGAAGGAGGTTCTCAATTCGACGCGTATGTTTTTTTAGCATACTAACATACTAGTCGACTAGCTTTCAGCCGCGCTTTATTTATTACAAACTACACACACACACACACAATAATACAAATATTTCCTCTTTATAATATTAGTGTGAAGTACTTTACCGAATTTTTAGTAGGTACTTAAATTAGTTTTGAATCATTTGCGTCATTAATTTAAATAGTTCCGACGTCGAAAAGTGATTTGTAAAATCTTACTTCGAATAAACACATTTTGAATTTTGTTTTTTTTTTTTTAATTTAGTTCACGCATGCGTCCACGTATCTCGATACTCTATGTAGTTCTCTTTCAGAGAGTAATAGTGCCGGAACGGCGTTAACAGACGTTTTATCGCCAAGTGAAATAAAACGAAAGAAAAAAACGATTTAACGCAAAATTTTATTTTTACGAATTGCGGAATATTTCGGTAGGGTAGAATTGGGAATCTGTAGAAATGGGTCGAAACGATTTTTGAAAGAACAACATTGGATACTAAAAACTACATGTCATAGTCAATGTCATGCCTGAGGCGCTACTCTTCATGGAGATTCCGATCCGTCGACATTGGGATCGGGCGTTTCGTGGTCTCGAATACCTCACTAGCTCGCCCTTGGTTTTGATATAGGCGGATATTGAGTGAACTAAATGAAAATGGACATTTGTCAACTCCTGGCGGGTAGATTTTCAAGAGTAGCGGTCTGAAATTTGACTTATCGATTGCAATGGATTGAAATTGGGATCGATATTGATTTCAAGAGTAGGTAGAGACCCTTTACATTTACATAACACGTTCATTTTGCAATTGTTTTCTAAACAAACTTAATAGAGTCTGGTTCGCTTCTAACAATAAAGTTGTTGCATAATTAAAACAACGATACTTCAATACAATACTAATATTATTTAAACACGTAGAGTCGATTCGATACCATTAGTATGCTATTATATTCCTCTATAAATATAAGTCTCTCAGCACTCTTCATACAATAGACAGAATATCTACCTAAATAACAAATATGTATTTAAAAGACACAAGTCAATTAAGCAACCCATTTTTAAAACAGACTATCTCGCAAAGTGATCCTTTTACTGTAATTTGTTTTACATCAGTTATAATATATTTTTTCCAGTTTTACTTAAACCTAAAATGTGTGGACTTGTAGAAAAAGATGCGTCTTAATTTGATGTATAGAATCCAGCACATGCAGTTGGACATTCGCACTACGAATACACCCCTACCGCTACGGAATACGGGCGCTTTCAAGGTTAACATGTACAGCCGCATGTGCTGGCTAACAACGCATGAATCATAAATGGAAAATGGCGGTTTAACTAACAGATACGTTTACGACAATATTTTATCAACTTCTTGATCGACAAAACGCAAGCTTCCGTTTAGGAAAGGAAGTCAATGTGGTATCGTAGGCTAAACAAACACCTAGCACAATGCACAATAGGTACATGATTACATGTACAAAACAAAAAGAGACAAAACAGATATAAAACATTTAAACATTTCACACACTTCCTGAAACCTTATCTAGTACTTTACTTATACAATACAAACCTTAATATTCATTTTTACGAAGTACGAGATCGCCTCAATTATATGTTATTTTTTAGTTTTCGTTGAATCGTAACTAATTGTAGTTACACTTAAATTAGTTCTATTGTGTTACTACTGGTACTAAATCAAAAATTATTATGAATTTATGATGTTTCACGGTACTTTTTAGTAATAATGTGTACTAAGCGCGAAAGCCTCAAATATTATTTAATAATAGTTGTATGAAGCTTTAGTCATTATTGAAGCCTGCCTAATTAATACTCCAAGAAGATTTATGAGAAAAAAGCTTGTAACAACATTTTTATATAATTTGCTTTTGAAGTAAAACTACTTATAAGTTTTTGCAAATGTTGGAAGAGCTGGCCATACTGAAATTAGTACAAGAAAGAACTTATTCCACAATTTTTCGTTTTAGGCTAATACTATTTACCGGAAACGGAAATATAAGCGGAAAACTATTTGAAATCCATTTAAAAAGCAAATAGAGACATTCCGTTAACAATTTTCTTATAATTTCATACATAGCTGCACGCCATCTTTGTTTTTTGTCACAATCTTTAGATGTGAGTATAATGTGTTGAATTGTTTACTGGTGAGAAACTTCACACATTAAAACTAAGCAAATAATAATGATATAATACTTATATCTTTGCTAAAATATTTATATCTCTTTTACAAAGCAGTAATTATAATTAGAATGTTTACCTAATAAACTGACCTCCACAAAGATTTTTGAATAACAAAAAATATTATGCTCCCTATAAAATAATTTTAATATTTTTCACAAACGAAACCAATCTATTATGAAATGTAAAGGTAACAAACGGACAGACAGATGTTTCTTTGACTATTTTTTTCACATTTAATAAGAGTTCGGTATATTTTATTTGTTAAAAGTTTTATTTATCGACATTTAACCTTATTAATGAAGAAAAAATAGACAAATATGTATTTATTTGTGTTTTACAAATAAACTTTTAGATGAATATTAATTTTAAATTGAAGCAAAAAACGTCACAACTTAGGCACTCTGATTGACAATATCACCATTTTAAAATTACGCGCCAGTAGCGAAGACAATTTGTAAGCGATACGAATGAAATTGATTCATCACCTGTCAATACTCGTAGCTTAACGTCAACTTATTGTAAGACAAAATGAATTAAACATTTATGTTCACGAACAAGCAGAAGAAAGCAGACAGTGGACATTTGTTCGTGCCAGTCGCCAGATGAGTTGGACGATAAATCCGAGGCCGACTCGCAAAATTGCTTTAGTGATAAATCTTAGGAAAACCACAGAATACCAGATATAAAACCATGCTATGCCAGTACTATAATATTATATTATGTGGTGAAACCACGTATACGTATACGGCCTAAATAAAAGAAGTAATAATTTATTACTTAATATAAAGTAATTTAATACCTAGACACAGACATACAGAGGTTGTTTCGTATAGGTACTTATAATATTAGATTTGTGAAAAGAAATAACCTAAAGATAGGATAAAGTATTTTTTTCATAATTTATCTGGAGACACCATGGATCGATGGACACATCAATCATCAATGTCAAAGTGGAATTTAAAAAAAAAAGCATTTATAGCCCGACCAAAGAAATATGACACCTCGCCATATTGCGGAATTTCAGAGGAACTAATTTTATAAGGGAAATTGTTGCCATAGTCGTAAAAATATACACGTGGCGCCCCCAGAGCAGGTGTCATATTTGTTTGGTCAGGCTTTATATAAAAATATCGCATAAAATGCCAAGCAAAAGTTGCAGACGATGATGACTTGTTTCAACTTTAGTTAAGTGCTTTAGTTAGGGTTATAATTTCCCTTAATCTTACACAGATTAAGTAATGGTATAAAGTAATCTCAATAAAACGTACTCATGTGTACTCTTACTCTCTTCAAGAACATACGAAAGTGTTGAGGAGCATTCCAAGTTGTATATAAGTGATGCAAAACATCGCCTCGTCTTCACATCCGTCTTACATAAGGCGGGTATTATCCGCATTGGGTTCATTGCCTTTTAAAAGCTTTAATGTAAAGCTTATTGCACACGAAAGCCATCGATTCGAGGCCACAGACAATTTAATAGGTCAGTGGACGTCTGTGATTTTTTTTTATTGTTTTGTTTCTTTGGCATGAATTTGAGAAGAGGATAAAAAAGTCCAACGAGGAATTGGTTTTAAAATTTATTAAGTAGTTTTCAATGGCTAGGATTTAACGACTTTCTACTATGTTATATTGGACATTTTACATCACTTATTTAAGTCAAATTAAGTTACAATTAGTGGCGAGTTCAGCAAAGCAAAATGTGCGGTCTTTTGTGGAAAAGAGCTCGCCGAAGAAACTCCACAAGGGTCGCATCTTTTAAAATTATATATTTTTCAATACGTAATGTTACATGTATTTTAATAAAGTAAATTAAATTAATAGCCAACTCAAGCAACCTTATTCCCATGGACATCTATCTGTCTTCTAAATGATCAGATATCTTGCAATATGCATTTTTAATCAATTTTTTAAATTTCTCTAGGGGTAAATTTTGTACAATAGTTGGAACCTTATTGTAAAAGCGTATACAGTATAGAATAGTGTGCAACGCGCTTTAAGTGTATTTCCTTGTGAAGTCGCCTTTCTCCCAAAGCGCCATGTTTGGGGTCCGTAATAACCTCATGAGAGACAGTAAAAGCGATTGCTATATCGATACATGGGCTGTATGCATTCACTTTCTGAGCCCTTATTGGATACACTATTGCTGCTACATTGCATTTTATGTGAATGCCACGATTTGGGCAGATTACGCAAGGACTTTCGGATATCGAAGGTCTTTTGTGCCTAAACGTTTCGCAATACGCAGATTTTTTTACGGATATGGGTAGAATAAGAATTGAAGAACCCTATGCTTTACCCTACGTATATGTTACTAGCTTTCCACCGCGGCTCCGCCCACGTTTACAGTTTTTCCCGTGGGAATGAGCAATATTGCCGCCGTAAAACATGGTCTAAGGTGGAATGAAATATTTTTATACTCTAAGACAATTTCCATTTAATTTTACTAGATTGACACTAGTGGCACATTTTGTAGGTTTGAAAAATAAAAGTAACCGTGCAAAATACAGTCTTAATTTCTATCATAGTATAACAGAGTAAAACAATGCACTTGCGACGTCGTCAAATAATAATAATAAATAATAATAATATGTGGGACATCTCACACACGGCCATCTGACCCCAAACTAGGCAGAGCCTGTACTATGGTTGCCAGACAGCTGATATACATACATATATAAATATACAACATCCAGACACAAGGCAAACACAAGTGCTCATCACACGAATGTTTGCCCTGGGCGGGATTCGAACCCGCGACCCTGTACGCAGTAGGCAGACGTACTACCACTACTAAATGAAAGTGAATTCGGCGCGAGTTCAAATTTAGAATACAGTTTCTCGAGAATTATTCAAATGTTGCCGTAACTTGAGTGAGCGCAGTCACGAATATACACCTTGAACTTAGAACCGGCTATGGCGTCGCAGACGAGAGGATTAGGTGCTTTAGGACAAGTAAAAAATGTATCAATGTAAGTTTAAATCAAACAAATCACCCATAAAATAGCTACTCAATAAAAACTGCAATATCAAACACTTAAATATCGTTTTTAAGTGTTAGCATCATCGTCATCTTACAGAATCAAACTATTTTACTAGTTTTAACTTTAAAAGTAGTAATTTGCCCAGTAACCGACATATTAAAACAACAATAAAGCATCTAAGCTACGAAAAGGTATAATTTCAAAAGCAAACTTGTTTATTGCTTTACATTTCCATGCACTGTTTGTGTGTAATTTGCACTAGTAATAAAAAAGAGGAATAAGTTCAACTTACATTAAATGGTAAGAAAACGGCAAACATCTGTCTCAAAATGGTATGACCTACTTCAACCCAATAATTTGCGTAAAAACGACCATTGGGTAATACTTTTCCTTATGTCATAAGTCGACCGTGTGCAGTGACCTGACACATCCAAATTTGCGGGCGGTCGTACCATATCCGCTCGTCTGTCTGTTTGAAAAGTGAAAATGTCTAGTTTTAGCGGTTCACGGGCCATAACTCGTCGGTAATGGTCGCATGTGATTCTATGTCAGTGTTTTAATGTCATTAACACTTTCAATGCTAGAGGAAGTCCAATAACAATTTGCATTTGTATAATTGGATGACATACTTTTTGATTGTAATTCATAAAATTTAATATCGTTGGTATACCTAACATTCTCAGATTTTCGCGATTGCTAACTACAGTAACACACATTTTTTACAGGCTAAATGCCCGTCCGTTGACTTCCATTCGGAAATCTCAGGTTCAAGTATCGGCACATACCAATGTGTTTTCGATTTTTGAATTCAACGCTTCGTTACTCGACGCTCAAATGGTGAAGGAAAACATCATGAGGACCCACCTGCAAAGTAATTCAAAAGCCAGTGTCGTTCACTAAGGCGTATTCATCCTGATTTTAAGGTAGGCTAGAGCCACTCGGTAGGTATAGAGCGTTAACGAAGAATGGACGATGAAATAAAGTAGATGTGTTCAAAAGATGCGCACACACACGCGTGGCTCGCATCTGGGGGTGAAAGTAGCGGCGCAGGCGGCGGCGTCGCGGCGCGAACACGCGAGCTGTAATAACTGGGTGATGATTACGATTACACTCAGATTATATTGGTGACATTTTGAACGCTAGTTCCTTATTGCAAACGTGTTGCAAGCCGATCATATCGCCACTTCTGTTCCTTTTAAATGTTAATCAATTGTAAGAATTACTGTAACCGCATATTCAACGTCACACACAGATGTGTTACAAACTAATAACATTAATTGAACAATAAAATAATTTTACATTATTCATATTACATTAAAAACAAACTCTCTAACAAGTTACAAAATCGTTCAAGAAGTATTTGCAGCAAACATTTTACGCATTAAAAAATACCTGCGGGCAATTCCACGTAACTAGTGACATGATAGTGCAAAAGTCAACTTGTAAATTAGTAATATCTAATGATTGCATAATATAGTTTGAGGGTTGAAGTATACATTTTAAGCCAGTTTGGAAAGATTTCAAATTAATATCCAACACATTTCATTATTTTCCGAAAGCGTCTCTCGTGACTTGATTACTTCGTCAAAAAGATGTTTTCTAAAAATTTAATATTTATGCAATTTGGAAATATACAGGGGAAAAATGTTTAACATACTATTGTCGAGACATCTCTCTATTATTTGTATAAATTTAACATGGCGTAAGTTGTTTTCCAATCATCATATTCGACACAGAAGATAATGATAATTTTTGTAACGCCAGTTACGCGATAAACATAATTATTTCAATAACTTTTGGAATTCATATTTTAGAAATATTTTATTTTTATTCCTATGAGTTTTTACAATATGGAAGATGTTGTAGTATTTTGTTTTCCTTAATTGATCATACCGTCGAAAATAAGGGGGGCTAAAGTCTGTAACGACAGTTACGTAACTGACGTTACATAACGTTGTATAACATAAATTACATCAATATTTTGCTATTTTAATATGAAGGTGTTCTTTGACGCGAAAAAAGTTTATGCAAACGAGAGAAAATTTTGAATAGGAGGGTAAATAAGAAGATATAAAAAAAAAACAATGAATATCAAAAAAGTAAAGCAAAAAAGAAACAAGCGTTAGATCGCCTACCACCACCGAAAGTGTATAAATGTTTTGAAGGAACGAATAAAAAAAATAAGTCAGAGAGCAGCTAAATTTCAACCAAACAAGACATATTCCTTGACTTAAAAGCTTCTAGATCTTGTTCCTCCATCATTATTCCTCAGAAAATAAGAAAAGCTACTTCACGTGCTTGAAAAGTTTTACCTAAATCAGTTGGAAACAGGAAAAGTTGTGCTTAAAAGCTTTGAAGCATTAGTGGCCAAGTGGCTATGACCGTTGTCTTCCATTCTGGAGGAGCTGGTTTAACCTCAGCAGTTCAGCACGTACCGATGTGTTAACGATTTTGGAACACAAAAGTACGTTTATTTAACGTTCATACAGTGAATGAAAACATCATGGTGAAATCTGCACACAGTTGCGAATTCACCCTGATCCAGTGTAAGCTCGAACACCTCGGTGACAACATTGACTGTTTACGACAAAAAGCTTGTGATTAAAAATATACGTATTGATGGTCTACTCGTCGTTAACAGCTCATATATGTCCCCACCGAGGGGCACGAGCCTACCCTGATATCAGGATGCATAGGCCTTAGTCGACCACGCTATCCCAGTGCGGGTTGGTCAACTTCACACACAACCTTTAAATTTCTTCGCAGGTGTGTGCAGGTTTCCTTCACCGGTGAAAGATGGTCTACTAAAACTTCAAAATTAAACTTATCTGATGATTTTCTCGACGTAATAATAAGTATGCAACTGGCAAAGACCTTAACATGAGGAGAAAAACATACAGATGTTAACGATACTAGTGAAGATGATGATAAAATTCTACTGGCACATCTTAAGAGTCGACCGAACCCTGCTGTATGATAATAAAAACCCTGTATAGTGATTAGAACGGTAATTAATAACGCGTATTTCGATGGTAACGTCAGTTACAAATTTCAGGTAACGCCAGTTACGGCCTTTTTTGTAGATTATTTAAAATATACGAATTAATTTTACTAAATTGTTTTTAGAAAATAAAACGTTGATTAATGTTGGATTTTTATTAATAAAAGACTTTTTTTCTATATCTTTAGATTCAGAAGGAATTGCATTCCCTTGAAAGCTTCAAAATACCATGTCCATTCACTGTAACGTCAGTTACGAGCACAAAAGAATTTTTATTACAGAATAAGCAAGAGATATTTCTATTATTTTTAGTATTTCCGTTAAGGATACATAATATGAATTTGATACTGTGTTGTTATTCTATTCATGAAAGTTTATTTAGATTATATTTAAAGTTGAGAATCGTAAACTCGCTTCAAATGTAACATCAGTTACGGTGGAATTACCCCTGCATTGAAATCCTACTAGAATTATGTAACCTATAAATTTTCAACAAGACAACTTAATCCATCTAGGCGTCAAAAAATAACAAACATACAATACAAACAAGCAATAAGCATCCCTTGCAAAATAGCAGAAGCCATTAAAAAAAAACATTCATAACACTTTAACAGAAAAAACAGTAACTACACTTGAAAAGATTATAGTCCAGCTACAAGCAGCACTAATAGCACGATTCACATCCAAAACCGACATAACCTCATTCTAGTTTGTTCTAGTTTCCTGTTCGGCTACACACAGTAATCTTCAGAAAAAACTAATAAATACCTGCTCTTAACACCGCCGTATCCCGCCATCTTCATACCAGTTAGTTGCGAATTTATTCCCACGTTGTGCAACCTATTACGAGGAGCTGAGGTAACTTCCTTGATTTATAAAGTTTGCGGCTTAAGCCCTTCTTGCTCATTGCACAATATTAATAACACGCGTTTTGTTATTTTATTGCATTTTAATTTTATGGTTCATTTAATTCAACGCTGTCTTTGGTTTTGTTGGTTATTGCGGTTTTCATTCAATTGAGGTACCTATATATACCTAGTGTTTTTTCGTTTCGAAGACTGCGTTATGCAGAAAAACAGCATTCCTTCGAAACACAGGGTCGCGAGTTTGTATACTGGGAAAAGCTAACAGTGTCGCGTGATGTGCACTTATGTGGAAATGTTCTCAGTGATAATTATTTTAATACCTAGCTGTCCGCCCAACTACGTCCGCGTTGGTCTTCCAATTTAATTTACCAAAATTTAGTGTAGCGTCTTGCCAAAATACAGGGTTATTTTTTAATCAGTGCACAAAATTTCGGTAGGCATAGATTTAAGAAAATAAAAATACCCGTATATTTTTATTTTATCACGTTTCATACAAAAAAATCGAAATATCGCCATTTTATGCATAAAATTGGTATCAAATTTTGTATGGGAAGAAATTTAATACGCGCCAATTTTCTTGATACTTCGTATAAACACTCATTGGCTTAATTATTTGGACACGTATTCTGTCGTTTTTTGAAATTCGTTCCCTAAACGGGTTAAAAATAGTGTCAAAATTTGTAAAAAAAAAATAAAAAAAATTTTTTTTTCGTCTCATGTGGTCTAGTAACGATACTGACTGTGTACACAAAATTTGTGCACTGATTAAAAAGTAACCCTGTATAAAAACCCAAACGAGCCCAAACTGAATGAGTTCTACTAATCACATTATCTAATAAATACTTTTACGTGGTAACTTTCTGCAACTAATCTATCTTTTTTGCTTGTTTCTGTAAAATATTTATAAAAAAACACCCTTTAAGCGAGCTTGGTCAATTTCTCAGTACGTATTTGGCCTAGATTAAAGGTGGACTGACTAGAATTAAGTCTTGCCCTGTTTGACCTATGACACCTATAGCCACTTTCCTCATCCTTATGCAACGTAGAGTCAGCGATCTAGCTAGATACTAGCACCTTTAAGGTGCGATAGATAGGTAGGTATAGATTCAGGCGTGATTGAGGTATTTGTCAATATTTTACGCCTAAACATATTTCTAGTTATTTTGTATGGTTAATAAATTAATTTTTTAATCAAATCATATTAAATATATTTATTTCGGACAAGATCCACAGGTGTTAGTAATAAAAGTAAATTCTGTTTAGCATTTTTTAACGATCATGAATTAGACGAGACGAAAGCAAAACCGTTTAAATAAGCTGGAAAGACAGAGCAAACATTTGTATGTTTATTAGAATACAACCTTATAGAATCAAATATTTCATTACATAAAACATTCGTACCAAAGGCGGAAAATTGTTTTACATACACAACCGTATTAACTTAAAAATCCATTATTTTGATTCAGTGTAACAAATTGACTTAGGTACTTCAAAAATTTACATAGGTAAATATAAATAAATATTTTACTCTTAGAAATAATCGAAAAATTTACAAGCTTACCACGTAACTTACCAGTAGCTTGTAAAGCTGTCATACGCGATACAATGACAGAACAACTATAGGATAGGTAGCTCTTATGTGGCGCATGTTACGTAGTAAACCTGAAACTATGACACGACTTTTCGTATCGTCACATCACTTACGAGTATCATCGCATCAACAATTATATGTTACGTGTTTGATAGTACTACAAAAATGTTATTGTTCTTTCAACGGCCAAACCTTTCACGACTATCAATGAATTCATTCATTCTCCTATCTATCCAATATAAACCCTTTATTGTCTAGCATTGTTACGGTTATCCAAATATCGACAAGTAAATTTAGATTTTAAAATAGCCGTGTCGTTCGTGACTCAGGGTTTAATTGTTATGTTATGACAATACTATATTGTTATTACTGCTATCAATTTATAGATAGATGTTATGTAAATATTGCTCTTAAAATTGTAATAATGGCTGTAAGTATTGTACTTTTTCTTGTGTTATGTCAGAATCTTTGAAATCTTCGTCTAATACTTAACAAAGAAGAACAGAAGTATATAACAGTACCCTATAGTACAGGTAGTAGTCATATATATTTCCGTATCTATAGCCTTGCAAAAAAAGAGTACAAGCGACACTTTAATTATGAATAACATTAATTCAATTTTAATTATTTTGAAGTCAGTTTCACTTTCAGTTACAGTATTGTCTTTAATATCAATTTTGAGACAATAGGCTCAATTCTGGGGTGGCCGCTAAAATATCTAAATTTAAGTTGTTGGTCTCTTTCATTCATATGGGAATCGAAAAGGATGGGAGATGAATGAATTTAATTTTGAATGAATGATATTTAAAATAAGCAGCGCAGCTGTCAAATTCAGCTTAATTTAGTCGGGATGTTTATAAATGCCTGCTAAATTAGTGCGAGCTACGCGTAAAATCGATGTTTGACGTCTCTTATTTAAGTTGACACTCACCTGTCCCTTTTAAGAACGATAAGGGACATATGAATTTTAAATTTAAGTTTAAGCGTAAAATGTAGAATCGGGCCCAATATCTCTATATTTTTAATTGGACCTTTTCCCATGGGAAAATAGAAGAACAAATAAAAAAATTACTTACAAAGAATAAAGACGTACAGAATGATGCGATTCTTTCATCAAACTATGATTACTACTCTACAGAATAAATAAATCACTGTCACCCAATTCATACATCACAAAATGGCCGCGAGCTCCGTAACGTTCATAATTGCAGTGACATCATAAAGAAGGTAGGTACTCGTAAGCTCCATTCAAACTTGGAACTTTCACTGATGGTAAGTGACGGCGCGCGCATAGTGCAGACCGGTCCGTTAGCTTTCCGTTTCGTTACGATAAAGGTCAGTTATTGCCCACAGATTAGATAATAAGGATGTAGAGTATGAGGCTATGAGGCCAAATTTATCAGTAAATGTAATGTCAACTTTCAGCCTTGTATTTTTTTTTTTAAATCAGAACAACTACTGTAAGTCTAGCATAAATAAAGCACTGTGACAAGCGTTCACAATTATCTCACATTTATATGTCACAAAAGTGCGAAAAACAAGCCATATTAAAATATCCTCCAATAACATAACTAGCTCTAGTACCTCATGCTAGCCGTATCCCTCTGGATTGAGAGTAGATTTCACCTGTGTAATTAATCAGAAAAATAAAATCCCCTACGTAACGATTGTAACAACAAAGACAAAAAGAACAAGTGAGTGAAAGCCCGGAGCTTTTTCGAAAATTAATCATTCAATTCAAAATTCGCTTTATTTTCCATTAAACTACAATCGTACAACGTAATATCTCAACGTTGTTTACTAATACACCAAGCCATGGATTGATTAAAGACTAAAACTCTATTCTATTCTTTATTTTCTTTCTTTAAATTCCTAGTTCTATTTTATTCTCACTCGCTACTTACCTTGCATTATTGTCACTGGCCACTTACACTCGGCTAATCATGTCCATCTATCATTTGTTTATTTTTTGCCGCCACAAACCGCACAAGATCATCGCACGCGACAAATCAGGTGTCAAGATTGAAATGAGCCGCGACGCGACACCTCATTACGAGACCGCAACACGAAGCGTATACGCGTGTCGAATGCGGTACGGACAGGTGTTACAAACCTTAATGATCATCATCATCATCTTAGCCGAAAGACGTCCACTGCTGGCTGCTGGACAAAGGCCTCCCCCAAGGATCTCCACAATGATCGGTCCTGCGCTGCCCGCATCCAGCGGCTTCTGCCGCAACAGCCGTCGTCGGTTCTGCGCGCAATGTGCCCAGCCCATTGCCACTTAAGTTTAGCGATTCTTCGGGCTATGTCGGTGACTCTGGTTCGCCTGCGCATCTCATCATTCCTGATTCGATCACGCAAGGAAACTCCAAACATAGCCCTCTCCGTCGCTCTTTGGGTAACTTTGAGCCTGTCAATCATACCTTAATGATAGACTGAAATAAATAAATAAAATGGCGTACGTTACTTTTATCAGTTCTTTTGTCCACTTTAAAACATAAACGGCAAAGAACTTTTGGGTATTTCTATTACTTCTTTTAAACCCGTGCTTCATGCTTGCATTTTACATGCTATATTTTTTTGTAAGAATAACTATTTAATCCCTGAGTAGTCCTTAACTGTATTTTTCTTTTTTTTAGCATATTTTGTACGGTCATCGACCGGTCTCAAATCTCATTAACCCTGTGTCTATCACGTTAACAACTTGAAGCGTAAAAAACAAGTGCATACAAACAATATCAATATTAGGACGCATAACTAATTGAAGAGTATTTATCTTTCACTCTTGTCAAATAAATACTACTTACAAACAACGTGACAAGACATGTGACATGTATTTATCAAACAAACAATACAAATCACTACTCAACCATATTGTTACACAATAGGAACCTATCTATTGATATTTATCTCTCTCTTACTGCGTGGGAGTGGTTGATATGAACCGTGCTAGCGATATACTAGTAGGCGTTGAAGTCATTTAGATGACAAGATATTGAAATGGAAAGTGTTATGATGGATGATAATGCGAATTTGTAACATGAGACATAATTAAGAAATTGAAACGAGAGTTGGTGATAGTTTCTGTTGATATCCGTTTTATAATTTTAGACTTGTTTTGTCTTTTTTAGTACCTATGCGGTTTCTTATTTATACATACTAGCAGGCTACTGTATTAAACATAAGAGCGTCGTCGGTGACAAAGTGGCTAGAGCCGTTGACTTCCATTCGGAAGTTTGCGGATTCAAGCCTCGGCACGTACCAGGTGTTTTCGATTTTCGGATTCATATGTACCTACGTACGTGGGCGTGGGCAGGCCCCTAACAAGGTGGACCAACGAACTGGCAAGGGTCGCGGGAAGCCGTTGGAAGCGGGCAGCGCGGGACCGATCGTTGTGGAGATCTTTGAGGGAGGCCATTGTCCAGCAGTGGACGTCGAAAAAAACTGAGTGAACATAATTCAGCTTGCTTAACCTGCTCTTGACTATACTATGCAAACTAAATATTCGCGTTAAAATCCAGTTTCTCTTAGGAAGTAACAGTAACTAGAGTACATACTAACTATTCAGAAGGCATTATACAATCACATACTAGACTGTTAAGCTATAACAAAGTTACAACCAATGCATACGTAATATTGATTTAAAAACCTATGCTAGTTTCCACCAAAATGGAAAGTTTTACATCCGACGACACGAATGGGTTTAAATAAGCTGGAGTGAGTTGTGGTTACTAATATATTGGCTAATACCACAAAGTAATATATTATGTCACCTTTCTGTATTCTCAACCATATCATCATTATTATGTGAAGAGACATAGACTAAGTATCTACTGGTCTTATTTCAGTTAATGAATGTTGGTTTTTTATCTTAAACTAGCTGTCCGCCCCGCGGCTCCGCCCGCGTTATTTTTTTTCCCGTGAGAATGAGGTAAGTATATATATATATTTTTTTTATTTCTCTCCGCGTAAGAACCACCCTTGGACTTTGACAAACGTTTAAAAAAAAGAATTGGTAAAATTGGTCCAGGCGTTTTTGAGTTATGCGCTTACCAACACATTTTACGTTTCATTTTTATATTATAGACTAGCTGTGGCCCGCATTATAAAAAATATCAGGTTTCGTGCCTTTGCGCAGCAGCGAGCACATTGAAAATGAATCTGCAACGTGAAAATCTTTGGTGAAAATTTAGTTTTGACTTTTCTCAAAGGATTCAGTAAACTCGATCGTCGGACTCGATTGTCTTTGTTTTAAGCTAAAATTGTAGCTAACTAAATTGTCCAGAGGAAACTTTCTGATTTTTTTTATATTATTCTTCCCAAAGATTCTTCCTTTCCATTTCGAGCGCCAAAATCAAAAATTCGTAAACAATTGAATTTTTTTTTTCACTATTCCAGCCTTAAAGCAACGCCGGCCTTCCGTTGCGAAGACTTTTAATGTTTTTGTTTTACGCGAATAATTATTTTTGTATCGTTTAAAATATAATTTTATCACAACTCTTCGAGATATAAGGAAATCGCACTTTATCGTAAAATTGGGGCAAATACTGGAGCGAACGAAAAGACTTTCTAACGTCAAAATTTTGTCCAGTAACAAAAAATATATATTGTCTAATTTTCTGTAGCTGTTCCAATCCAAAGTGAGCTTACATATATAATTATTTAGACGATATATTTTTACTAATATAATATTATGTAGAAAGGTAAATAGATTGCAAAGTGTTTTGTCGCTTTTATGCTCTCACAGTTTTATAAACTACTACAAAATCTTAAATATAAACTACTATAATGCAATCTTTAGTTTTTTTGCTTTTCTAATAATTTTTTTTTGGAAAAAAATTAATTGAGGAGGAGTTGTAAGGAGCGGAATCTGTACATAGATTTGTTTAAAAAAAACTGATTATAGGTGATATAGGGAATGTAGCTGAAATCAAAAATACGAGTTTTGAAAAAAATTACTGTCTGTCTGTCTGTTTGTACACGCTAATGTCTGGAATCATTGGAACGATTTACTTAAATGAAATTTTGCATGGTGGTACCTTATATACCCAGTCAACATCAACATTAGATACATTTAACCACGGGAAATAAAAATAAAATAAAATAAAATAAAATAAAACGACGCGGGCGGCGCCGTGGGCGGACAGCTAGTTAATAATAAATTAGAATAAATTATATGAAAGATCAATTCGCCTTCTTGTGACGAGGGCAATCATCGACTGCATAGAGCTACCCAAAGCTTTGTTACGGTTCATACAAAAGACATAAACGCGATCTCTTAATATTTCAAGATATTTACTTACTCATTTTGTATTTGGTTTGTATAGATACTACAAAAATATGAATATTATGATTTAATAATTGTAGATTTTTGTAATTAAATTAAAATTTTTTAGTGTCAAAAATATTTGAAATGTGTTAAATAAAAAATATGACAGCAAAATGGTAAGCTGTGAAAATGGTACAGCACAGATAGCAAAGGAATGTCCACCTCTAGTTTCAATATTAGGTGATATTAGTCTAATTTTAAATCACGAAACAAAAAAAAAACAACAGCATCCGCAAATAAATAATCTTGCTGATAAATGTTAAAGTTATCATTGGAAGTGACAAGTGTAACCCTGTGTTTACATTCCTCTCGCAACTGTAATTTCTATCGAGAATTAAGTGTTCATGATAATCAATCACCCATCACTGAATCATTCAGCATCGACACTTGTCATTATTTATCAGTTTCACGTCAGAATCATTTAGTCGATTCATTCAACGCCACTCACTAGATTTTTCTACGGAATTCTCTCTTTTTATTCGATTTATTGTCATTTAGTAAGTATTTTTAGTTAGAGAGTAATGCTGCTAAGTATTTAGTACTAATCCTGTAAATATTATAAATGTGAAAGAGTGTATGTTCGTTAAGTAAATCTTCATTCCAATCACAATTAAACAATTATGGTGCATTCACATCTCATAATATTATAAAATTGCATTTGTACACCCGTAACTACAACGTCTGCGTTGCCATTTTTCTCACGGTATTACAATATAAAAATTCTAACTAAATTCAAATTCATTTGTATTAGCGGAAATATCGTGTCAAATATTGGCTAATTTCCTTGGTATAAACATATAGCTCTACTGCTGGAGTAAAACATTCGTGAAAACAACAATTTCCTTTCCTTGTAGTCAATATTGCAACGGAGACAGAGAAAACCTCTCACATCTTTTCCTCAGTTTTCACTTGCGCACGCGCTCACCTATTCGCCCATATTTTATTCTGTCCAGTGTTGTCGTTGCGTGCGTTTCGATGTCGCTGCTAATTGGTCCTCTTGTCGTTCGGATCTAGAGGCTGCGCTGCGCGTGAGTTGAAGTCGACGGCACTGCGCAAGTGTTGTTGGCGTTAGAAAACTCGACAGTTTTCACAGATTTAAAGATTTTATGCGGAGAGAACACTTGTGAATGAAACCTTTAATTTATTTTGGATAAAAATCTGTGGTTTAGTGGTTTTTAATAAATACTTTGTATTTGTACAATATGTTTTATGTTAACAAAAGCTTGATTGTTTATTTTTCCACTGGACAGGTTGACTAGTTCAACTAACGAAATTTCAAACGTTATTTATTAACGAAGACCCTTGTGGTTCTTTTAAAAGGCACTGGACCGACGTGCACACTTCTGCAAATGTAAATTCATTCATCATAAATCATTCATTAACAGCTCATATATGTCCCACCGAGGGGCTCGAGCCTAACCTGAAATCAACCCAGTGCGGGTTGGTCAACATCACACACAACCCTTGAATTACTTCGCAAGTGTGTGCAGGTTTCCTCACAATGTTTTCCTTCACCGTAAGAGCGTCGAATAAACGTACATATGAATTCGAAAATCGAAAACACATTGGTACGTGCCGAGGTTTGAACCCGTGAACTTCTGAATGGAAGTCAACGGCCCTAGCCACTTGGCCACCAATGCTCTTAAATGTGAATTAGGCCTTTATTATTAAGGTATTTCATTTATTTTGTATTTTTTATATTTTCTTATGGGTGTATTCCTGAAATAAACGACTATTTTATTAATAAAATACATTTTGCTTATGTTCGCTAAATACTTTACGAATCTTCACTACTTTCCACGATTTTATATTCGTTTCGTGTCCATAAAAGTAATTTATCTTGATACAATGCATTCACTTAATTGAGTAAGTCATTATAGAAATTCATCATCATTATACCAACTTTTTGTATTTAATTTGCATAAGCGAATTTTGGAAACTCAGCCTTAATCGTTTTTATTTAGAAATTTTTGAAGCTTTCGCGGTTATAATATCAGGGTTTGCAAAATTTCAGATTTATGACACAGCTTATGTATTAGGTATAAGTAATATTGGTATTTATTTTATTTAGTGTGATGAGCACTTGTAAAGGCGCGTAGCGTGGCTGTATCTCAATATTGATTATTTTATTCTTTGAATACATACATAAAGACACACTCCTGCGTAATACCTATTGACAAATCATTCAAATAGTGATCCATATGAAACCCCTTAATAATAACGTGATATTTATGTTACATTATTTCTATCGCAAATAAAAAGTGTGAAAATATCTCGTCCGCTATGTCGCGTCGATGCTAATAATAATGGCAATGTATGGATCGATCAATCATAAATCGTGCTAGCAATAAAAACTCTCCAGTAATTGATGTACTTCCCATACGATTACGTATGAATTGTGATTGTTGTGGATGACATTATAATATGCGCGTGATCATGAATGCGTGTTTCGCGAAAATCGCAAATGGTTGTTGGAATGATGAGGCGTTTGAAAGGAACTTGCGTGTTCTGCATATTCAAAGTCATTAGGAAATCAATCGGTGTTTGGATCTAATAAATACTTGTTACTGTAAAACGAAGCTAAGAAATTAAACAGTTTTATATTTAGACAATCCGATTTTCAATTTTTCTATGAAGACTCTATATAGCTATACGAAGTCAATTTGTTAATTCGATATTAGTAAACCTACATTTCTGATTACTGTTCTAAAATCACACGAATTCCTTGAACGGAATTCAAACCCGCGACCACTTCGTAACAAAAAACATGAAAGTAAAAAAAACTTCATTAAAAGCTTTCAAAAAAGCTTTGCTGTATAAATCAAAAAACAAGAACACTCTCATTGAAAGTAATTAATACTGTGTTCTCATTTTATCAGATACATATCGGTAACGCGTCATAATTTTTCCTGAGCGGTGTAACAGTGAATACTTATGCCACATTAACGCGCTGAATCTCTCTGCGCCCGCGCAGTTCGGAATGCACTTTCATGTTACTGATGCGTCACGAATCTTCCACCATGTGAGATGTTCTGTGAAATGACTACACGAATTCTGCGCGAGAGTTTGTTTTTGATAGCCTAGTGAAAAGTAACCGCTTGGTTTAGTATTGGATCGGATGGATTAGCGCAACTTTTGTGTGTCGTATCGTATGAGGAGATATGACATAGGGAATGGGCACAGTGTTCACGTGTGTTACAACAAAGGGTTGTTGACAATATTTTCGTTAAAGCCCATCCAATATGAGCTAAGACATTCCCTTTTGTATACATTGTGAACGTCCTTCTTTTCTATGCAGAATAAATTATTTTATACAGGAATTAAACCATCCAAAATTAGTGGTATCTATACTACCTACAATGACGTTATAATTTTGTAGGTATTCCTTTTAATTTACCTTTTTTTTTTAATTGACCAATCAAGCTTCACCGGACTTGTTTAATTTTCCATATAAAATTGTTGTATTGATATTTCATAACATTACGTAATAATAACAATAGAATAAATAGGTAATAGTGCTAATAATAACGGAGGAGAAGTCTTAGTTCAACAGCTCCTGAAATTGTTGTGATAATCGCATTGAATTGATATCAGTGATGACAAATTAATGGATTAAAAGAAACTAATATTAGGCTGTGTTTCATTCAGGTGACGGTGACGTAGATATTCCAAGGAATGTATTGTCAAATATTTTTCAAGCGTATCATATTATACGTTTACGCTTTCACAGTAAAACAAATCTTTATATCTACTAAACTAAGGACAACTTAACGCATAAATAGTTAGACAGAAGATACAAAAAGTAAAAGTTTTCAGAACAGTAAATATTATTTTAACAAAAGCACCTAGGTACTATGCGACTAAAATTCGGAATGCGTTGGAATTTGAACAACAGGTTATGTACACAGAACAGGGTCAGAACACTAATATTACGTTATGCAACTTAAGCATTTTTAGCATATAAGACTAACAACCAACCGGATATTTTGTGAGAATATCCATTGCGAAATCATTCTTATTTGCATAAAGCAATATACAAGTTGCAACGTGCAATTACTTCTTACGTCATCAAATTTTAGCAAATTGGCACGACATTTAAATGTGGTTTTCTCTTCTTTCCAGACAGAAAATGACTTTGACAGAAGAAGACAAGTCCCACTTGGACATCCTGGCTTCAACGAGCATCAGACGAGATTTGGGCTGAACTCACCTCTGCAGAGTTTCCAGAGCCAGCAGACCTTGTTGAACAACCCGACGCAGAGCTCAGTGCAGTTCCAGCCGTCAATCCTCCAACAGCAACAACCTTATGTTCCCCAGTTCAACGGCATCTTCCCTACACAAACTCTTCAGAATAACCTCCATAGTAACATTAACGGTCTCCAGAATATTATCCCTTTGCAACAAGCAAGCAACAGCTTCCAATTCAATCAAGGGCAGAACTTAAACACGCCTGTGCTTCAGAATACTTTCTCTCAAAACTTCCGTACTCAACAACAAGCCCAAAACGTTCTACCACAAACTGTGCCAACGTTACCATCTTTCCAAAATAACATACCGATCGCACAGTCATCGCCATTCAACCCTAATCCTACAGTTCTTATTGGACAACAAAGACCAACTCAACCATCTTTCTTACCTACTATCCCAACTCCAGCTGTTAGTCATCAAACTCAAACCTTTAACTCGCCGAATCCTATCACTATCCAGCCAGCACCTAATCTAGCACCGCAAAACCCTCATTTAAGTATAAACCAACATGTTCCCTTCCAACAAAATGTGGGTCACCAGAACCCACTGTTCACTAACGGCCAATCGAATCCTACATCACAACTTCCCTACCCAACCCTGGAACAGCAATCCAAAGAAAACTTGGAGAAGCTAAATGAACTTCAAGAGAGGCAGAGAATTATTCAAAAGCACCAAGAATTTGTTCAGAAGCAGCAACAAAAACAACAGGAAAAAGTGGAGAAGCTTCATGAAGAGTTCCTCAGTAAACAAGCTACGAAGACTATTCCAACATACCCAACCACTGAAAGTTATGAAGAATATTTCAGGCAACAGCAAGAGAAGCGCCGACCGATTCAGCCACATGAGACGGATTTATTCAAGAAAGCTGTCGAATTGTACGAGAAAGATCATCCGACGACTACGACTACTACTACCACTACCACTACAACAACCGTCCGACCTCCAGTCAAATACACACCAAGATCAAAACCACCGCGTTTAAGGACACCACCACAGGACAAGCACAAACAAAAACTCTACAGTGAAATTAAAAATCTTTTGGAGGAAAGTGAAACGAAAGGCTTTGATGATAGTCTCCGTGCAAAGAGCATAGCGCTACTTCAAAAACCGGACATATTGAAGCAACTAAAGGTAGCTTTAGCTGAAAATCCAGAAGACTTCCAAGAAAAAAATTTCACATCGCGTGAAATTAACCTTAACGGACAGAAGTTCGAAGTAATTAGGACGTCAAATCCGAATCTTATTCCCAAAGGTGCAATAACAGCAGATGGTTCAAGCCTAGCCCGAATCATGGCAGGTATACAAGAACCCCAGGCGAAAGAGAGCCGCATTAATTTTGAAGATTTAACAAAGGGCGTTTTACCACCTGGCGCAGATTTTGAACTCATCAAACAATCCGAAAATGGAAAACTAGAAGAAATTTCAAAGATAACTCCAACTTTACAAAACAAAAAGAAAGTTACATTCGTATTTTTGGAGGAACAAGATGACGGATCTTACAAAGTTAAAGGTGTTAAGGCTAATGGACAACAAACTGAAGAAGGACCCGAAGTTGAAAGTATTTTGAAGAAGATTAAGAGTGGCGAAATCCAATTACCTGGTCCAACTAAAATATCCAACGGTCTGTTCAGTTCAACTACTTCCAGTCCAACAACTGATGCTACCGACTACATAGCGGAATCATCCCATCATCCTTCAAGTTACTCGACCTTTGTTACGACATCCAACCATGGCTCGACAGGGCACACCAACCCGATAATTCATACAACACCATCGCCTAACTCTTACAGAGGTTCAATCGTATCGAGGACAACCGCACCGCAATCTCAAACTGTAACCCCATCGACTCGAAACATCGTCTCTACAACTGAACGCTACATTGCCAAGTCCACAGCACCATCATACACAACAACTAGAAACAGTCCTTTCCCTAGCTCAACCGTTATTAACACCACGCCGTTCTACTCCAGGCCTACTGATTTAGTTGTGATTGGATCCAGCACGATCTCACCAAGTATAGACACAACTAACGCTCAATACAACTTTGCGCAACAAAGACAAACGAATCCAAGTTTGATTGACATTTTGAAAGATAATGGTTTGTTCGCTACAGCTAAGTATCTGAAACAATCTGGTTTGGACACAATTTTGAATGAGACTGGACCATACACCATCTTTGCTCCAACGGATAAGGCGTTCAGGACATTACTGGTGCAGCTTGGAGGACCTGACAGAGCCGAAGAGAAGTTCCGCGACAATCCCAGGCTTCTGAGTGGCGTAAGTAAAAGCAAAATTCTTGCATCTTCTTAGTCTACATTTTGTTAATAGCCCATTTAATTAAGTTTTCCAAGTTTCATAAAATTTGAAATCTTCGTGCACTAGGTATACCTACATTTTTGGAACTTTTTCTCTTTGACAAGATCACATTTTTCGTATGAAGGAACTTGCTTTGCGTTTCTTGATATTCCCTCAAGATTGGGTTTTTCCACTTTTCAGCTTCTCCTTCACCACGTGATTCCCGGAGCATTCGACATCGGCTCTCTCCAAGACGAGATGACTGGCGTCTCTCTCGCTGGCACCCAGCTCAGAGTGAACCAGTACGACATGCATGATGTGGAATGGAACGAGGTCCGAGTCACCACCATCAATGGAGCCAGGGTGCTGGAAGACAAAAAGGACATTCATATACCCCAGGTACCTATGACAACCCCACTTCATGATATCAAAATCTTCTTCACAATGTTCATGCCCTGAAGGATCAGCGCTTGACTCTCTTATTTTCTTTACCGAAAATTATCCATAGCAAAACAGATAAGTAGGTTGGTAAGAAGGAAGCCTTTTAATCTGAAATTCATGATACAAAATCTAAAAGTGACTAACAGTAAATAATACATTAACAAAGTCATTGTGATGTCTACTTTGGCTTTTGTCTCTTTATTATGTGATCGAAACCGATGTTATGTAAATCAATTTAAACAACACATCCAATTTAGGTATACGGAACAATTTGATTCTTGGTCTCAATTTCACCTCTCATCAGATTAGATTGGATCGTCTTGCAACAATGCTCACAGCACGACCTTAATGCGTGAGATTGACCTTAATGCCCCATACAAAAGACCTCAGGTTACGTAAACCCATTTATCGATAGGTATATTTTTGCAAGTCTCTTTAGCTTATAGTTCATGGGAGGAATTATGTGCTAATTTAGATATTGGTTTGCAAATAGATGGTAAGGAAATAATGAAGCAATTTAAAGAGACATAATAGCCGCGAAATTATTTTTTCTTGCCTCACGATTAACGTAATGTGGGACAAATTGCAAATAGGCGATTCGATTACTGTGCATTTGGAAACTGGACAGAATTATTTTTGAAATGGAATAAGAAATCAATGTCTTCTAAAAGATCAGGGTCATCAAGCGACTAGGGGTGAAGTGTTTCATGATAATAAAGATAAAGATTCTGTTCTTTGAGAACACGCATAATATGAGTAGTCCTACCTAACCATTGCCACCCTTCAGGTAACAACGCCCACAACCGCCGGCGGGGGCGCGGCCATAACCAAAATCAGAATTTATAACCAGAGGCGGAGCCCCTCAGGCGTCGTCTCCTTCACGATATATTTCAATATCAACGCGCTAGGTCGTGGTCCGAGGCTCCCTTAAGCTGCCCCTAGACGCGTTGGTATATGACTTTTTTTTTGGGGGTAGAGTCTTCCGCTCCCCCGCAAGTCCGGTGAAGCTTGATCCGTCGTACCTTTTCGACTCAAGCATAATTAATAAAAAAAAAACCATTGCCATTAATGCATAGCTTATAATAGACCATGTTTACATGTTTATTACCTACTTGTAAAGAAAAATAAATGATAGGTATAATTAAAAATCGTCAAGCTAGACAAAAGCTATCCAACTTGGGGACTAGGGATATTTCTGCGATCAATTTATGTTTCTAATATAATTTTGTAAACCCGTTAGAAATCCTCTCAAGGAATTTCCACCTTCCAATCCAACTATAACGATGCTTAGGTATCCGATTCCTGAATCAGGTTTTTTTATTTTCCAGGGCATAGCTCACGCGGTGGACAGGGTAATGTTCCCTTTACCTGTCGGCGACCTGGTCCAAACGCTGCAGGCTGACCGAGACCGGCGGTTCACCACTTTCCTCAAAGCGATCTACGCCAGCGGCTTCGCAGAGACCCTAGCTGGTATGTTGGCTATCCATATATTTACTTTACCCCCAACTAGAGGCACTGCAGCCTATAATGGGCTTCTTAATAAGACACAAGGACACTCAAACAGCACCTAGAGATAGAATTCAAAGTACCTATTCATGAGATCAAAACTGAAAGGATAAATCGGTAGGCAGACTAAAGATGGATTATTAAAAATATAACAGCACCTAGAACAGAAGGGTACTTAAATGGTGACCATGTACCTGAAGACTTAACAGGACCAACAGTTTAGTACTATGTACCGAAATACCATCAATAGATCCAAATTGTTGTTTTTTTACACTTTATCAAATCAACTGATACAAATTATCGAAATTAGTAAACAACCGATAAGTTTTAATTGATCTGAAGACAACACCAACCTAAAATTTATATACCTAATGTATACTTGCGATTGATAACAATGACTAAAATAAATAATTTGACTTTCCAGAAAGCAAAACCTACACAATCTTCGCGCCAACTGACGCAGCATTCGCGCGGCTAGCGCCTAACGAACTTAACCGGTACACGGACAAAGCGGCCGCGAAGGCGCTGGTTGCTAGACACGTTCTGCCAGGCACTTTATATTCGGCTGGTATGCGGTATTACCAGTTGAGAAACTCTATGGAAGACGCGAAACCTTTGACGCTTCAGAAGAATTCGGGTGAGTTGAGTTTGTCTTATTGAAACTGAATTATTGATAACATTATTTAGTAGACAGCACATGTGCCTGGACTTGTTGACCTTGAGAGCGCCCGTATTCCGTAGAAGTAGAGGTGAATTTGGTGAGTAAGGCTGGTATTTCAAGAGAGACAAAAACAGAAGACGAAAGGGACGCAATTATGCGTTAGATTGAGATACAAATACACCGCGGTCACTTGTGCATAACTGCGTCCCTTTCGTCTTTTGTCTTCGTGAAATAGGTGCCTAAATAGGCGTCGGCGGCGGCGGCGGCGTAGTGACAACTCCTATTTCCGAGGAAGCTGAGAGAGATATTTACTGATAGATTCTGTCTGTTGCTGTATTACCTACTGTGTTTGATGTTGCTGGAAAAACTCTACTGTTTTAATTTCATTCAAATCCCTTAGTAACCGTCAGTGTTATTAACAATCTTGTATCTTCCGGGATGCCTGTAGGAAACTTATCTGCTGAAATTTCAAAAACATCCGTCTTTTGCAGGTCGCATCAAAGTGAACAACGCGCAAGTGGTGACGCACAACATCCCGGCGACCAATGGCGTCATCCACGCCATCGACAACATCCTCTAGAGTGAAGTGCGCCATGCATCAGCCGCATTTACCCGCCAAAATTAGCTTCAGTGAAGCTTCCAATTTCAAACTTTCATATTTTTAACAGCGGCAAATCAACGCCGTCGATCCCATTGAACCTATTATTAAGACTGTAAATAATAAATTAGTTTTAAGGTTAATAATTTATAAACGCGCGCTAAGTGTTTTTGTACATATCTAAATAAAAATTTACAAATAATGTCGATTTTTATATAAAAAGATTTCAAATGTGTTTTTAGTACCAATAAAACTTTTTTAAACAAAAATTTTATCTGTACCTCAATAGAGTCAGACATTCATTCCTTACTCTATGAGGCAGGCACAGTTCCTTAAGGGCGCGAGTTAGTGGTGAGTTAAGCTACAGTCTGCAAATAACAACCATTTATAAAAAAATGACTTTATTCAGTACTTGCAAATAAAGTAAGTACCGTCTAATACTTTAAAGTTACAATACAACACACGAACACACATGCAGTACAAGTTCACTCAAGAATTGTGGTTAAGTTTCGCCAACATCATCTTCAACTGGGCAATCTCATCATTTTTCGCAGCCAGTTCATCCTTCAAGGCTTTTATGGTGTCCTCTTTGTTTTCGCTCAATGTCTTCAGTTCTTCCAACAGCTGGTTTGTGTCAAGTCTCTTGGCTGGACGGCGTTGGACCAACTTCCCGATGATGTGGGCTATTTTCGGGTAGTTGGCTGAGAGATGAGCGGGTATCTGACCTTTGCGAAGGTCCGTGATGGTTTTCACGCGTTCCATGTCCGTGCTGAACGGCTCTACCATTTCTAGAAGGATGATTCCCAAGCTGTACATGTCGCTCTGGAAATAATAAATAAGAATCTGTAAATAAATAATAATTTGACCTACATTGAATTGACTCACTAAGTATGCCATTTGTCGAATCGAAATAAATGTTTTCTGATGTGCAATTATATAACTCTTAGTGTAGCAAATTATCGAATTTTCCACATTACTATTACGTAAGAAACTAGGCGTACTTTTTATACTTTGAGCGCGCGCGTATTAACAGGCCTTGTATAATTAAAAACCTTCAAACTTTGCATACACAGGTCCCCAGATTTTATTTCTAAAAGATATTTTTACGTATATCGGAACATATTTGTGTTTTCTTGTGATTATCGAAGTATGAAAAGTCGGCTTTTGTTCAACAGTAAACGTCTTTCGAAAAATGATGAAAAGTAAAATGATAAAGAAGCCCTACCTTAGGATTACATTGTCCATCCAATTGTTCGGGTGCAGCGTACAGATGCGTCCCAAGAGCCAATCCGCTGTGAGACTGCTGAAGAGGACACGCCAAACCGAAATCTCCCAGTTGAACTAGCAACCCACTCTCCCCTTGCGCGACGAACACATTACTGGGCTTTATATCATGGTGAATGATCCCGCGGGAATGAATATAATGCAAGCCTCGCACCAGCTGCGTAAACATGTCGATCAACAAATCGATGTGAGTAAATGCTACTGGATAATTCATATCACCGTTGACTGGAGAATCAAGGCACGTAGAATCACTCGAGTCACAATGATGTAATGTCAGATCTTCGGAATTCTTCCGAGACAGTGTCATGTGATTGTTGCGTTCGTCAAGCCATTGCTTCAATGTTTGCTGGCAGTATGTCATCTGGATATACAATGTCGCCCATTTTAAATTAACTCTGGAGCAATTTTCGTATTCTTTTGAGGAAAATAACTTGCAAACGGCATTGTCACATTCTTGTTGAGGCATTGAGTCATCTTCACTGTCGGATTCGTCTAGTTCTTCACTTGAAGATTCCAAATTTTCAAATCCATCAGATTTTTCGAAAGAGATAATGAAGTCTGACTGGCTTTTGTGTTTAGTTAGTTCTTTTGAATTATGAGTTTTAAAGGATGTAATAATGTTAGGATAGGCGGAAGAGATAATGTTAGAGTCTAAATTTGAGAAATCGTCACTATCGTCTGTGTCCATGGGGCATTTGCGTTTCTTTTTAATTGTTGATTCTATCATAGGTTCCAGCCAGGCGGCTTTATAGTTCACGATATTGGGATGGTTCAAGCTTGCTATAGTTTTCACTTCAGACAGATGACTCATGATAGAGTTGACATCTGAGGACTTTATGTAGACCTTTTTGACAGCATATTCAACTCCGTCTAGTCTGTGTTTTGCCTTGAAGACGCTGCCGAAACCTCCGCCAGCAATGAAGTACAGCTCCTCAAACTCTTTGTGATATCGAGACCATTCTAGGCCCGAAGGCTGGACGATAGGCCAGGTTATTGGGAGAGTTATTGGTATCTCATTGCCACTAGCAACCGTGACTAACTGGTATAAGGCTCTTTGATATTGGCTCCTCATGACTTCGAATTCTCCCATTGCGTAAGAATCGTCGATTAAGTTCATGCTATGGAGCTTCTCACAGATAGTGTTGTAGAGGAAGTTGGCACGGGACATGTCTTTTTCTAGAAGAGTGCAGAGTTGTTTGACGAGAGACTGTACAAGGAGGCTGATTGGGGTGGTGGTTGTAGTGGCTGGTTGGATGATGTCTAGCTGCTGTGGCATGCTGTGGTGCACTGTTTCCAGATGGCTATTGCGGGGTATACCTGAAAAATAATTTTAAGAAATTATAATCTGCATGTAAAATAATCCGAAATAGACTATTGGTTACGTATGGTAATCTCGAAAATCGTAAATTCCGATAATACGATTTACGTTAAACTTTTATTGAATGCAAATACTATATTCGCAGTTTAATGCAATTCTGTTGGCTGGAAGAGATCTCTACCTTGCCTGTCATGAGCACTACTGATGTACTGAGTTAAATTGGCGGCTACGCCCGCGTTAACAGTTTTCTCGTGGGAATGAGCAATTTTCCCGAGGTAAAAGGTATCCTATGTTCTTTCCCAAGGTCTATTTTATCTTTGTGCCAAGTTTCATCAAAATCGGTTCAGTAGTTTCAGAGCTTACTAATAGTAAAAGATTTTTTAAAATTAGTTCAGTAGTTACGGAGCCTATTCAATGCAAACAAACCACACAAACAAATAATCAAATCTTTCCTATTTATGAATAATATTAATATAGAAGTATAGAGAGTTTATTTATTTATTTGTTTATTTAGCAAGTCAGATAAAAAACTGTGTGAAAGTGGTACACACATACAGCCAATTAAAAAATGTAAAAAGAAATACAACCATAAACATAACAAATTATAGTTTTTGACATCTTTGAAATAATGTGAATCGCTTGGTCACAGAGTATAATTATTGTAAAAAAAAATAAGAACAATAACTTTGAACAAAACACTTCATACACACACTACATACTTTCACTAAAATACTGTGTCAAGTGATGTCATGCTATTAGATATAATGTAGTTCTGCGGTTCAACCACAACTATTTCAAATATTTTTTTATCTTATCAATGGAAGTACACTGAAAGGCCAGTCACAAATTAGGAATATGCCATTCCCAGGAATATTCCCACACTAAGATAAGAATACTAATTTACATTTGAGGCAAGATAGTACGAGACAGTGCGATCGATAGGGTCTTAGATAGGTATCTAATTCGAAAACACCAACCCGGTTCGACCACATAGCCAGCTCGAACGGCAAGTTTTTATGGGAATATTCCTGGGAATGGAATATTCTTGGAAGCGGTGGGAATATTCCCGGGAATGGCACATCACTAGTCATAATCATTATCAAGAACTAGGATAACATTCTTGATTATGATTGTGACTAGAATAATGGTGCTTAGAAAATATTAAACAAGTAGAATATAATATAATATATTCATGTAGAAACAATTATAATTTATTATAAATAGAACATGTATCAAACTCCATTCCCAGCAGTGAATATTTAAATGCCATAATTATGATAATTATGTGACTGTAGGTAAATACAGTTAAAATTAAAATTATACATAGTAAGTATACCTTCACTTTTGATGTGAGTGGTCATTCATAGACATTTTGGTGGCTCTATTGGCTCATTTGAACTTATCCTTATTTGGCAGTGTGCATTCAATGTAGTATTCAGTTGTTTTTAAAGCTGTCCTACTTTTGCGGGTATTACCTAAATACAGGAATTGATCCTGGATACAGTTGGCAACCTAGGCAGGTTGCTGAGCTAGACACTACTCAACTCGTGTTTATCCCACCCAACACACAAAATAGGCATGCTTGACTATGAGATGCGGAAAGCTGTCCATTGTATCAATACTAATACTCACAGCAGTTGTAGGTGCTAAGTATAAATGCACTATATTATTATGACATAATTTAGAGAAACTCTATTACCATAATATGAAATAAAAAATCCATTCCTTCTTAATGTTGATAAATTTCAGACAAAAGCACCCAAGGGTTATGTAAGGCCTTCAACTACAGCAGGACTAGTTTTAACTACTTGAAAATTTCTGCATAATTTACACGAAGATTTCGTCATTGTTTACATTTTGAAGGTTTTGATCAATTTGTATTAAATAGATTTTGTAGGAAAAGGATGCACACACGCTATTGTGAGCTATGTCAAATTACTCACTACAAATACAAAGGTGTGTAGAATACGGTAAATGTTAATCATTAGAGGAACCAAGGCCGAGACAAGTGTAATGGTTCAATCGCTACGTCGAAATTCCTATGCACTATTTCGCCACTGCTAACAAATTTTATGTATCGAAGTGAATGAGAAAAGAAGCGTAGTATGTCTATTTACCTAAGTCGAAGGATTTTACAGTAGCCAAAGTATCCCATTTGTCTTGTTTTGATTTTGCCATGGTGTGTTGGGTCGATTTCACTCGCTATGATTATTGTCTCCAAGATTTCACTTCGTTATAGTCACAAAACGTCATTATTAAGCAAAAACCATAAGGTTTTCGCGAACAGAGATAAGTATGCGATAGAACATTGCACAAGAATAGGCAAAAAACACGAAATAAACACTAAATAAATATGAAAATCGAAATCACAACACTTCCACCATTTGCCTTTTTCCAGATGATTCATGACGTCACGTCATAGATGATGACAAATTAATTATTATTTTTAATCCCTTATAGAAAAGGCAAAGGGTTTAAATCTCATACAGCCTAGTAGTTTGTAAGTTTCATCTCTTGCTTGATCTTGCTTTGCTTGTCGTCCGTCTCACTCACGCACGTTCAAGCCCTGCCTGCCTGATTGTATTGTATGTATGTATGAATTTGTATGTATGTATTTAAAAATTTAATTTCAATTTTCTAAACGAAAAACTAATGACTAGGCTGTATGGGCTTTGAACCCTTTGCCTTTCCCTTAAGGGATAAAAGAACTAAAAAAAACTAAACGAACGAAAAAAGAAGAAGAAAACAAAACATCGCATGTTTTGAAATTTATTAAAATTGTTTTTGCTACAATTTATGGATAATAATTTATGAAATAGCCATGAATCTATTACCGAAGAGTCACAAGGAATTTAGTGAGAAAGACTACTGGAATAAATTTTTCAAGAAACGCGGAAACAAAGCATTCGAATGGTAGGTTATTTTCACATTATTTATTTCCGAAAAAAAACTTTGAAACACCCAAAAATTACCTTTTAATCTATACTTTTAAGGTATGGCGAGTATTTGGAGCTGTGTGCGCACCTTCACAAGTACATAAAACCTAAAGATACGATACTCATAACTGGCTGCGGCAATTCTAGCTTGAGCGCTGACTTGTACGACGTTGGCTATACGAATATCACAAACATTGACGTTTCCGAGGTCGTCATACGGCAGATGACTTCAGCCAACTCTCAGAGGACTAACATGAAGTTCCTCTGCATGGATGCCTTGAACATGACCTTCGAAGATGGCAGTTTCACCGTAGTTCTTGATAAAGGAACGTTAGACGCTTTAATGCCTGATGATTCACCAGAAACGGCTGAAAGGATTGATAAGTATTTCGCTGAAATTAGAAGGGTTTTGAAATTGGGAGGTAGATTCATGTGCATATCACTATTACAGAGCCATATTTTGAATAAATTGTTGGATACCTTCTGTAGTAAGGAAAAGTGTTGGATGTTCAGGATTGTACGGTGTCACGAAGCCGAAGAGAAAAATGCTGAGACTGGTGACGGAGCCACTTTGCCAGTATTTGTTGTTGTTGCTACTAAGTTCAAAGAAATGTCTAAACCTGTAAGTTGAATTTTTAATTTTATTTAGCTAATTTATTTCCTTTGTAAGACTAATGTCCAAATTTTATTTTAATAAATTATTTTAATAAATAAAAAAAAATAAAAAAAATAATTTATAGGCATCTGTTTTTTAAGATGTTCAAATATAAATTTATTCAGTCAATTACAATTAGGTCAACTTAAACTTAACATTATCATACAATTACAATTTCCTGTTAGTCAAACAGCCCACCTCGGAGCACGTGCAGGTGTTTTTAGGGTTCCGTAGCCAAATGGCAAAAAAATGGAACCCTTATAGATTCGTCAGTCTGTCTGTCTGTCTGTCTGTCCGTCTGTCCGTCCGTCCGTATGTCACAGCCACTTTATTCCGAAACTATAATACCTATACTGTTGAAACTTGGTAAGTAGATGTATTCTGTGAACCGCATTAAGATTTTCTTACTAAAATAGAAATAAAACAATAAATTTAGGGGGGCCCCATACATAGAACTGAAAGTAAAAAAAAAATTTTTCATCAAACCCATACGTGTGGGGTATCTATGGATAGGTCTTCAAAAATGATATTTATGTTTCTTATATCATTTTTTTCTAAACTGAATAGTTTGCGCGAGAGACGCTTCCAAAGTGGAAAAATGTGTGTCCCCCCCCCCTCTAACTTCTAAAATAAGAGAATGATAAAACTAAAAAATATATATGATGTGCATTACCATAAAAACTTCCAACGAAAATTGGTTTGAACGAGATCTAGTAAGTAGTTTTTTTTTAATACGTCATAAATCGTAAACCGCAATTTACCTTTCACTATTATTAAAACATCGATCAAAGTCACAACGAACTACAAAAACTTTTATATTATGTTACTGGCTGCTATGGAACCCTTCATGGGCGATTCCGACTCGCACTTGGCCGCTTTTTAATAATTATTTTTTATTCATATTAAATAAGTTTTTCAGTCAGTCAGATGTAGTTATTGGTTTAGTACAAAAAACATGTTATTTTTATTCTAAACAAAAAAAAATAATTAAATAATAAATAAATTCAAATAATGATAAAATAATTACTTGCACACAATCAATTTGTAAATATATAAATTAAGTATGATCAGAAAAACTACTCAATAGTTCAGAGCATCTAAATACCTTCTAAATTCTCTTAGCCCCTAAAACATCTGTTTTATTTTCATTTAATTTGTTATAGATATTGGAAGTGTGCCTGGCAGGGGATAAAATGCTCCGAGTTGATGAGCCCGCAGAGTTAAAAGACTGTGTGAAGTCAGTTCAGGACACCGCATTCATCACCAACGGACTTGCCAAGACTAACCTTGAAGGAGATGACGAGGTCATTATTAATTTAAAAATACTATTATTTTAGTATTAGTACTCTTAGTTCTTCTTTTTGCGTTGACTGCAAACTCTTATAGTCTTGGCCCAAAACTATCTTGTGTATTGCTTAGAAATGGCATAGAATAGTTTGAATTATATCCAGGTAAAATAAATAATTTTATTAGCTTTATGGATATTACTAGAATAGCTTAAAGCTCCACTGTAAAAAGCCTCTTTTTTGGCTAACAGTTCCAGGAAGCCTTTTGTTAATTAATAAAAGTTTGGCTTGTTAAAACACACATAATATAATGCTCAGACAGGTCTAAGCTTTTATACTATTTGGTTTGGTTAGTACACAAAGGACTCTAACAGGGGAGATGATTGAATCTAATTTTGAATGAATGATATTTGAAAATAAGAGTGCAAGTGTTAAATTTTTCTTAAATTTTAAGTGGGATGTTTTCACTCCTGCTAGTGCGAGCTACGCGTAAAATCGATGTTTGACGTCTCTAAATTTAAGTTGACAATCACCCGTCCTTTCCCCTACGAGTGGAAGGAACAGGAACTGAAATTTTGACATTTTAGCTGCCATGCCAGAATTGAGTCCAATATGTACTTACTTTAACACAACTTCTAGGCATCATACTAATATTATAAGGAGGAAAGATTTGTATTTGTGTGTGTGTGTGTGTGTGTATGTTTGTCATGAATAAACTCAAAAAGTACTGTACCAATTTCAAAAATTCTTTCACCATTATAAAGCTTCATTCACCCTGAGTAACATAGGCTACTTTTTACTGCGGTAAAATGCCTCATTCCCACGGGAAAAACTGTTAAAGCGGGCGGGGCCGCAGCGGAAAGCTGGTTTAAAATAAGTTACCACATCACACAAGTTTTTTTTTTCTAATGTTCTAAATGTTCCTTCCCTCAGGTGTCGTTAGACCTGATGCAGCCAGGCGAAAGCAACCCTCGCTACACGCTGTACGTAGTTGACCACAACAAGCCGCAGGTCGTCAACAAATATGCTGTGTTCATCGTGCCACAGGGCAGGTAAGCTTACTGCTATTATACTATAACTTAGCAGCACAGTAAAACCAGTAAGTTATCTTCATACAAACGTGCCGCTGTCGGTTTGAATGTTTAATTGCGGCGCTACGGAGTGAAAAAAAGACGCGACTAAGCATCCGAACTCAATAGTTCTTTCATTCTTTCTGCCTCTTACCACCTCTTACGAAATGAAATACCTACACTACAGCTAGTTCGCCATCTCCACCAAAAATAATCTCAATAATTTCGGAGCAGGGAAATATAAATATCGCAGCAATAAAGTGCTAGGGCACCTGACGCGGAGGGTGTTGACTGCCCGGCGCTATTTTTGCTACACATTTCGTAAACATAAAAAAAACGCATCTCATTCAAGCGCGAAAATTCGAGAGGATTAGAGCGCGGTCACACTGGAGTTTATATCTATCTATCTATCCATCTAACTAAAATCACTAATCATCAGTAATCAATCACCTATCTATAGGGTGATTTTTTATAATTATAGGGTGTAATTTTATTAGCACACAATATTTTAAAGGATGAACCTACCCATTAAACTAAATAACTTTTCCCAAGGAACTTACCTTCGACTCTAAAAATTAAAATTCAACTTTTCATAAAAACTTGTGTTACGTAACCGACTATGTTTTGTATGAAAAGCTGAATTTTTAATTTTGAGTTTTGAAGGTATGTTCCTTGGGGAACGCTATTCAGTTTCATGGGTAGGTTCCTGTCTTAAAATATAGTGCGCAAATTTATTAAACTGTGTATTCCATAGTATTTCGAGATCCACTTGCCACTTAGTCATATTATTAGAGTAATTTTTCATTTTCAGAAAATTATGTTATTTCGAAATGAAAAAAGTAATTATTTTATTTTTCAAGCGGATGGTATTCATTTGGTATATAGCAGGTATTTATAAAGCACAGCCAAAAGAAGCGAAAATCGTCCACATAACATTAAAATAAGAAAAGGTGGGTAATAAATAATTTTGCATGAGTTCTAAATAGGTATAAAGAGTAATTTAATCAGCTAAGCTATGTTAAATCTTAACTGACAATGATAATTATAAAAAAGGAAATATTTGTAAAGTATCGAAAATTAAAATCTACACAGAAAAAAAGACGTAATATCCACAAAGAACAAGAAAATGATTTGCCTTGTGCGTACGTACACCTTAAGCCACGTCCCGCATCCTGATTGGCTGTTCGCGCCACTCCCCGACCACACCACGCGCGCCCAAAAGATTCTCCAAAGAGCCAGTCAAAGGTATCACTAGTATTCAGCCTAACTTACTGTAGGTTTAATATTTCTCATTTTGTTCACTATAAGTTTCCCTACCTTTTGTAACTCGACACTGGCACACAATTAACTAGTGCCTTAAGCAACAAAAAAAAATTGTATTTATTTTTAAAACGTACTGTGATAGTGAAAGTCAAAGAATAAGAAGAGGACAGTAACTGTGGATTTATTTTTTGTGCGATCAAGATTTAATTTAATATCTATAGTATAAAATTCCAATAATTTATTCTACTTTTAAGTCTCTGAGTGTTTCAATAATAAATTGGTAGGTATGTATTTTATATAGTTATCAAATATATTTAATACGAATATTATAAAATTGATAGAGATAGCGGTATCCTTACATTGTAGGAATTAAAGCGTAAATTATGTCAATAAGAAAAAAATATAAGAGATCAATATTTAATTTATTTTCAAAACAGTAAATAAAAAAAGAATTAATTTAGTGTGTGTAAAAAATTAAACACAGTCTTAATATTAAAAATAAGATCAAAATGTCCTTCCCTATAATACCGTCTATTACTCAATATTTATTATCTCAATCCGTTTAGGCGTGTAACCGTAACAGATAGACAGACAGCCACTCCGCCAAACGCCTCATATTAATATGCGACAGGTGTCTCTCATAACTTGTGGAGTACTCACTATTTTCGGCCCAGCAGATTTATTATGAATTACGGTGTGAGCGACACTGTTTCAATTAATGTAGCAAGAGAACAGGGGCGGCGTCAGGTGATATAAGAATAACTGAAAAATATTGGATTATTATTTATTACAAAAAATATAAATACGCGTGTGTGAAAAACTTGTAATAATAATTTTATGACACGCGTACAGCATCAGTTTATCTTTTTTGAGGTAAGACCGATTGTGTCTTGTGGTTTCTGGCTTAGATATAACTGGATCTTACCCTATTTTTCAAATTTCCATATTTTCTTTCCTAGGTCTTGTACAAATGGAATGACACCTGACTACTGTAACCATAGCTCAATCACATTCCAAACTAAAAATAAGATTTCCTTTTTTGTTAGGGTTTCGTACTTTTATAGCTTAAAACAATTATTTACTGAATTCGTCCCTGTATGTAAATCATTGCTTCCCACTATAAAATGCACGCTCCGAAAATACAGGCAGAGGTGCGAAACGAGGTAAACAGCTTCTCTACGAAACTGGATATTTTGGTCTTCTCTATTGTTTATTGTATACTAGCGACCCGCCCCGGCTCCGCACGGGAAAATGGTTATTGTAGATTATCCTTAAGTATATTATGCATGTATTATACATATAAACCTTCCTCTTGAATCAGTCTATCTATTAAAAAAACCGCATCAAAATCCGTTGCGTAGTTTTAAAGATTTAAGCATACATAGGGACATAGGGACGGAGAAAGCGACTTTGTTTTATACTATGTAGTGATTCTGGGTTAGTTAGCTGTTTTTACCTACGCTTGTATCGAAAAATACAACGAATCAAGCTTCACCGCGGACTTGTGGTTTATGTCTAGCGAAATTATAAAACCACTGACTTTCCGCCCCGCGTCTTCGCCCGCGCTAACAGTTTTTCCCGCGGTAAAAGGTAGCCTATGTGTTATTCTGATGTATACTTAAGCTCTATATTATAGTAAAGTTCATTAAAGTCCATTCAGTAGTTTTTGCGTGAAAGAGTAACAAACATCCATCCAAACATCTTCACAAATTTTCGCGTTTTCTAATATTAGTAGGATTATGTACTTACAAAAGGACATCAGTCATTCACCTTTGTGTGCGTTGTATGTAAAGTTATTTATATTGCTTTTGAAACCCAAAAAGTAAACAAACTGCGATGAAAGATGAATTTCATGTACCTAAGTCCTTAAATACATGGTTTCCTAGTTTAGGCTCCAGAGCCTTTGCAAATATAATAAACTAGCGACACGCCCCGGCTCCGCACGGGAAAATGGTTATTGTGGGTTATTCTTAAGTATATTGTGCATGTATTATACATATAAACCTTCCTTTTGAATCACTCTATCTATTAAAAAAAACCGCATCAAAATCCGTTACGTAGTTTTAAAGATTTAAGCATACAAAGGGACATAGGGACAGAGAAAGCGACTTTATTTTATACTATGTAGTGATGATGCATTTTAAGAGCGCTTACGCATTACAGATACCTATAAGTAAACCTAAAACTGGATATAAGTAAAGTGTATACAAAGATATTTTATATTTTTAAAGGAAACGGAAATAAACATATTACTTTCTTACATACTTAATTAAACTGCAAATAAATAAAATAATTTTGGGTAGTAACGCAAAAGGTATAGTATTTATGTAGTGTAAGGACCAGTCCTTAGGTAGACATGAATGCCCTTGTTGACGTTTTAAAGAAAAAAATGTTACATGAGGTATTTTGAATCAAGAAAAATAACACCAAAATAAACGAATATTTTTTTCTGTAAATACTTTTTCGGCGAAGCAAGCATACGCGGTAAACAAACAATGCATTATCTAAATATACTCTAAAGGTGTAAATAAACATTGTACTGAAAAACAGACGCTAGCGGAGCGAAAATACTGTGGCGGTTGATGCGGTTTGATTTTGTAAACAAGTTCTAGAATAGAACTGTTAAATTTATACCTATTATTTATTTCGCGCTGCTCTGCGTGTGCGTGCACGCAGTTATTCAAGTCAGAATTTACGAGAAGCCAGTCGCGAGCTTAAAAATATTTTTGTTAAAATAGTAGTTTCATAAAAACATTGGCCTGCAAAACTTAGTATTACACTTTTGAAATTTGATAAACTTGTTAAGTACACTAGGATATACTTATTACTTTCGAAATAGAAAGGACTCGAAATGTTACTAATGTATAGTTAACTAGTTTCAAAAAAGGCGATGAAATTTTATGAATGTTTTTTTTATTTTAAAGTTCTTAACATTTACATCGTACCTATATCTATACCAGTCATTTTTAAGAAGATAAAGATTGCATTTAGCAAATCAAAGTAAAAATCTTGTAAAAACGATCAGTGCGTGAAGTAACGTCTTACTTCACGATTTCCTATACTGTTTTGTTGGAATCGGTTTCGGACGGTTAGAATTGGATCGGTTTCTCGCTTTTGTCAGTTCGTAACTATTTAGTTTTTCCGTGGGGAATGGTCACGTCGGAATGACAGTTGAAAGTTAAAAATCTTGCTAGACGGCGGCGGCGGCGGCGTCCCGCGGGTCGGATGTTGCGGAGTCAGATCTGCGCTATGTTCAAAGCCAGCCAAGTCCGGTGAAGCTTGATTCGTCGTACTTTTGCTAAACAACCATGGGACATAAAATAAAAATAAAAATTCGAAGCGATTGCTTCTTCCGATAGCGTCTGACAATCAATCGATTGTCGAGAAACGGCAAAAAACACAGACATTTTTTTTGTCAGACGCTCGATGCGTCGCCGCCGTGAGCTGCGGCTGGAGGGCTAGACTTCTTCTTCTTCTTCTTAGTCGGTACACTCTTGCCAGAGTGGTCGTGGTCAAAATTTTGAATTACGATGAGTGATGATCTTGGTGAGACGGCGCCACTCCTCGCGGACTGAAGCTTTCCGGGTGCACTCGTGAACTGAGCACTCAGTTGCGGCCTTTATCTGGTCTGTCCACCTCACTGGCCATCTGCCACGTGGTCTGGTGCCTTAAACTTTCCCCTGTACCATGAGACGCTCGGGTAAGACGAGAGGGTTCGACTAGCCAGGATCTAAACGGATTAAAATAATGGTGTATACTTGCAAGAACCGACGGCCCGTTGGGGCAGAAAGGTTCTAGAATGGCGACCGCGCGCCGGAAGACGTAGTGTGGGCAGGCCCCCACGAGGTGGACCGACGATCTGGTGAGGGTCGCGGGAAGCCGCTGGATGCGGGCAGCGCAGGACCGATCATTGTGGAGATCCTTGGGGGAGGCCTTTGTCCAGCAATGGATGTCTTTCGGCTGAGATGATGATGATGATGATGATGACTTGCAGAGAATCCGAGTGGCTGTTCGGTACCCCGGCCGGGCGCCGTCAGCTGCAGGACTCCGCCCGCTTCGGCCGGCTCGTGGTGGCCGTGCTCAGAAGAGGGCACCACTTTGATAGCCTCGACGCAGTCAAGGAGGAACTAGCGCACGCCGCCAAGATGCTGATACCGTATGGCTTCTCTGGACAGGTGAGGCGGTCTTGTAGCATAGTTAATAATATAATACCCCAAACAGGCAGAGCCTGTACTATGAGTGTCATACAGCTGATGTAGATACATATAGGTATAAATATACAACATCCAGACACAAGGCGAACACAAGTGATCTTCACACGAATATTTGCCCTGGGTGGAATTCGAGCCCGCGACCCTGTGCTTTGTAGGCTGGCTAGGCTACGGGGCCGTCAAAAGTTGGTAGTGCGTCTGCCTTCGAAGCACAGAGTCGCGGGCTCGAATCCCGCACAGGGCGAACATTATAGACTAGGAAGCTATCTCTGATTTGTGATTGTCAGAGGCAAATCTTGTAACAAGTTGCTCATAGTGCTTTTCGGGGGTTTTGTATATCGCTGAATCCGAAAATCCCAGCCTTAGAGAATAAATATACATAGATCACGCGCATCGCTCCGCTGCCTTTATGTCAAGCGTAAGCTGGCAGATTTTGTATGGGCGGTGAAATCAATAACATTTTTCTTTTTGGATTTGTTCCTCGAGTCATGTGTGCACTTATCACTGCTTAAATTTCTTATTTTCACCGGGAAAAATAATCATCTCCGATAACCATTTGATACTAAACGAACGCGCTAAAGATATTCGGACTGTTTGTTCATATCCGTGCTTACGGTTCATACTCGATTAGGCGTACTCTATCCTTCCCAGAAATTTTTCTATTTATACTCTAAGATCGCAGCATTATTAGCAGTTCGAAAAATTACTCCTTGTTATACTTGATGATTCCTTCCTCCTCCTTATCGAGTGAGTTTCGAGGTTAACCTACCTCACAAACCCTGGTGTCGGAATTGTTGCGCCACCTTAGGCTTCCGACATGGCTCCTTGATGATTCCTTAATATGACTTTTTGCACCATTCCAGATCCCGTTCCTATCCTTAGGGAGCGACGTTGGTCGCCGGGTCAAAGTCCACGAGGGATCGTCCAAGGTCTCGGGTGATTACGTCATAGAAGATGTGGACATAGAAGGAACCACGCACCGGCGCCTGGTCTTCCTTGATAACCAGTTCTTGGTGCAATCTGAAGCTAGACTTAAGACAGGTGAGCTTTTCAATGGGGGTTTTGGTTTGGACCTAAATCTACCACAGACGTCAATCTATATCTGTGAAATCTACGTTTAGAAATTACGGTTTAAGATAGGTGGGGGTTTTTGGCCTAAGAGTTAATCTGGGTTCTGAAACTGAGGTACAACACTGGTGGGATTTTGGCCTATGACCTAATCTAGGTGGGTTTTTGGCTTTGAAGTAAATCTGGGTTCTGAAACTACGGTTTAAGATAGGTGGGGGTTTTTGGCTTAGAAGTAAATCTGGGTTCTGAAACTAAGGTTCAAAACCCACCTGTTTTTAACTTGAAAGTTAATCTAGCTTCTGAAATAAGGGTCACAATTTTTTTTGCAGTCAAATTTATGCTGTTTGTTTTTATTAGAAATTACCCAAGACATTATAGTTTTGATCTTTTGACTTAGATTAAGGTCAGATTAGACTAAATTTCAAGACTGCCGTCATAGCAAAAAAGAGTGCATCCGATAGAAATAAGGTAAAAACACCGTTATAACTAAGAAAACGGTATCTATCTATCTACTATCAGATGCGCCCTATTGTGTTATGGCGGCAAAAGATAGGTGGTCAAAAACTGCTGAAAATTCACTATTTCCTGTGAATAACGTTAGAAAAAATTGCAGAGTGATAGCATTACGAGAAAAGTCATATATTGGGGCTAATTCGGTATTGCACCCGCCTTATCTTAACTAATTTTAGTTCATTTTTGACAGGACTTAACAAATCTTGACACGATTAACGTTCGGATACACATTATCTCGCTCTGTGCACGCACCTGCAATTTTTTTTTTTTCAACAGAAAGGCAAAGGTATAAAGTCATGCAACCTTAATCCGCAATAAAGTGAACGTTAGTGAATCGAACGCACGCGCAACGAAACGCAACTTAGTATGTGATACGTTCCGTTTTAGTTTCGGAAATTAGAAATTTATATTTATTCTGCGTAAAACAAAAACGAAATTGCAAAAGAGAACTTATGGTCGATTTGTTGTACAGTAAGCAGCACATGCGGCTGGACATTATAACCTTGAGAGCGCCTGTATTCCGTAGCGGTAGGGGTGAATTTCGTAGTGCAAGTGTCCAACCGCATGTGCTGGCTTCTGCAAGTGTCCAACTGCATGTGCTGGCTTCTGTGAAGGTTAAGCTGGGCCAACGCGATTGCGATTCTGTTCCTTATTCGATGGACATAAGAAAGGTGACAAATCCAAAGTAATCTACTTAGCATGCTCTTGCTTGTACGATTGATGGAGTTTTTAGCTGAAAGACTCGACCGACCCTGCTGACCTGACTGAGGATGAGTGATTCAGTAAATATTCAGGATTAACGAAAGTAGATTGGTTGAAGAAACTCATCACTATTTAATTTTTACCCGATTTCCTGGTTTGTTAACCTCAAAACTTACAAAATATAGGTAATAAGTCTACACCTAAAAAAACTGAACTAAATTAAGACCATTTTAAGTTCAAAACACCTAAAAATGACAGATAACGAACTAAAAATGACAGATGAATGGTCGTTCCCGAATAGCTAAATGGCGTTAGTTCAACTTATTTTTAGTCCTGTCAGATTCCATACAAAATTAAGTTAAGGGGCTACCCGAGGCTAAGTGGCGCCGCCCTCTGTTAAAAATTAATTACTCGCGAAGTATATTTTTTTTCTAAAATCCGGACGGTCATTTTGAAGTTGGCGTGCTATAGGATATATAGGGGCCATAAACTGTATTTATTATAGTCCGCTGTAGTTACAGATAGAAAATTTGCCAAAAGTGGCCGTTTTTAGCAACTTTTCTATCTGTAACTACAGCGGACTATAATAAATACAGTTTATGGCCCCTATATATCCTATAGCACGCCAACTTCAAAATGACCGTCCGGATTTTAGAAAAAAAATATACTTCGCGAGTAATTAATTTTTAACAGAGGGCGGCGCCACTTAGCCTCGGGTAGCCCCTTAAGTCGTGCGTTCCGAATAGCTTAATATGTCATCTGACACATCTTAACTAAATTTTAGTTAAATTTTAGTTAAGATTAGTGCATTGGCCAACATCGAATCGACACCATTATGGTACTTTTAACCGCGGTAAAACACCACAAACGTGCAGTAAAAAAAACTAATATAAAAACCTCAACTAAATTCCAGTGAAAAGGAAGAACAAGACGAAGCAAGTGGTAGACTTCGGTTTCCTGTCCACGTACCACACGTTTATGTGTGTGTGCGTGCAGCTGGCGCGGGGCGGGGCGCGGGGCGAGGCGGGGGTGCGCGCGGCGCTGCTCGGGCTGGGCGGGGGGGGGCTCGCCATGTTCCTCAAGAAGTGCTACCAAGGTACGTTTTTTATATTGCTGATATAATAAATATGCACAAGATTTCAAAATGAACGAAATATTTTTTTTGTAATCTTTATTGTTACACAAACATAACCACAGAACATTTAAAAGAGGTTAGGGCGGCGCTGTGGGCGGGGCCGGCGCGCCAAGACTATGAGCAAACGCTCATACTCCACGCAAAGACGCGATCGCGCTGTCTAACTCACACATAGCTATAAAAATGTACATCGGTATGCGTGCATGCGTATGATTCGTTTCCATTTGAAATCGCGTGATTGAGCGGCGCTATGATTGGCTAGATTTGAAATTGCAAATATGTGCGTAAACTTCATCTTTATTGAAGTACAGATGTAGTGGAGGTGAAAGGTGGGGTGGAATCGGCGACACCGGATTTCATACGGACGGCGCATTATCGCCATTCTAACCTCTTTTAAATGTTCTGTGAACATAACCATACAATTATTTTTAAAATTAAACATAATTTAGTAGTAAAATTTAATCATCAAAAATGGGCAATTTTAAAATTCCAAAACGAATTCTATTGGTGGGGAAACAAAACGGGACGTCGATGGTCTTTCGACGAATTATTCTGTTTTCTTTCTTTTTTTTTCTGGTCTGGATCCAAGTCCTTTTATCTCGACGTCTAACTAACATCGAACTCGTGTATCATCTGTCGTGTGACCACTGTTGTCACACTAAGCGCGCTAAATGGCTGCATTCAAATCGCCCGAAAATTATAGTGATTTTAATTCCAAAAAAAAAGTATACATGATAATAACGCTAACACAGTGCTGTAAATTCCAGATGTGTCAATAACAGCGGTAGAGCTGGACCCCAGCATGCTGGAGGTGGCCCGGAGCCACTTCGAGCTACAGGTAGACGACCAGCTAAGGGTGCAGATCCAAGATGGCGTCCACTTCTTGCAGCAAGAGGCAGCGGCCGGTAACACACTGCTTTACCATTTTGTATGAAAATAATAGTACTGTTTCGCCCGCGGCGCGCCTAGGACTTAGGCTGCGTTTCCACCAGAGATGAGCGAGGATGCGTAGCGAGGAATGTGTTTGTAAAGAACCAGTAGAAACGCTCCATTTACCTGGCCTCGATCACTGCAGCGATTCTATTGGTTCTTTACAAACACATTCCTCGCTACGCATCCTCGCTCATCTCTGGTGGAAACGCAGCCTTAGACGCGCCTGCAGAGCGACGACACGATGATGAGGATGATGAGGATGATGAGGTGCTTGGTAAAACACGACGAAATAGTAATAATAGTAGTAATGAAAACTCAAATAGTCACTGATAATTTTTAAAGTATATTCGCACAAACACAACAAGACTTTGTTAACAATAATAATAAAGTTACATTTTGTAGAGAATGGCCGAGTAGCATGAGGCTTGGAGATGAAGTGAAAATAAAAAATGGATGATTTGACGGATGATTTTCGAATGAATTCCAAAATTAAAAATTCAAATTTAGAGAAAGAAATGGTAAATGAGATGAGAAATGAAGTAGGAACGAGGCAACGAGGTAGCATGCAATGCACCTCGTTACAATACTAACCCGTACAGAAAGGACACTCACCCCCCCGCGCCAAAATGAGTTCCCCGCCCGTTAGCCCCCCACGCCCCGCACCCCGCAGGTGCCGCGGGACTAACGGGTGTTCGGGGGTGTTTTACATAAAGCTTGTAGTTGATATTCAGTTGTTATTCAAAAAGAACTAGGTTGTCGAAACGCGTTTGCTGTATGGAGTGCCCGACCAGTGACACTGTGCAAAGTCGAAGTCAATACTCATAAACTTTTTATTCGAAGTAAGATTGTTACAGACAGAAGTTACTAAGTTTTGCTCAAATTAAGGCTGGCTCATGTCTCACACTAATGAAGAACAAACTCTTAAAATATTTAATAAGGCGATGTTATATACAAACAGACACATACGTCAAACTTATAACACCCCTCTTTTTCGTCGATGATTGAATATTCGCATTCTTCTCCACAGCAGCGCACACATTGCGCGAACTGATATCGCATCGCCTCTTTAAATTTTAAGACTTTTCTTCATTAGTGTGAGATGAGCCAGCCTTGGTTTGAGCAAAACTTAGTGACTTCATAAAAATTTAACGTCGTAAAGTGATTTGTGTAATATTTTGAAAAAAACATTTTGAATTTTGAATTAAATAACTTAATCTAACAAAATGTAGAGATCTATGCCTTATAAGGCAAAACAACTTTATAAAATGCATTCGTTTTCGACTTTGTGTTGAGCGTATAAATAAGGTTAACATTAAGGTGACATAGTGACCATTGCCTTGTAAAGGTTAAAAAGGTTGTGTTGTGTATGTGCAGGGCGCGTTTACTCGTGTGTGCTGTTCGATATGGACAGCAAGGACCGCGCCGTGGGGCTGTCGTGTCCGCCGCGGGAGTTCCTCGACCAACGCGTCCTGACAAACGTCACCACCATACTCACTAAACATGGTAAACGCCAATATCTATTTTTTTTATGGCTTCAGCTATTTTGCAATTCAGCCAATGTCAGGTAGATGCTTATCACAGTACCAATGTCTAAGAAAACAAGGTCTAACACTCCGACCACGTCATTATGCGCTGTTCATCTTTGTCTATTACACGCATTCGACAAGGATGAACAGACAAAATGACGTAGGCTTGTGTCAGTCACGTGGTCGGAGTGTTAGACCTTGTTTTCTAAGATCATGGTAAACACTATTTTTTATTTACTACTAGCTTTTCGCCGCGGCTCCGCCCGCGTTAACAGTTTTTCCCATGGGAATGAGGCATTTTTCCGCGGTAAAAGATAGCCTATGTTACTCCGGGTGAATGTAGCTTACTAATGGTGAAAGAATATTTGAAATCGGTTCAGTAGTTTTTGAGTTTATTCGTTACAAACATACACAAAAAAATACAAATATTTCCTCTTTATAATATGTATTAGTATTAAGTATTATTTACTACTAGCGACCCGCCCCGGCTTCGCAGAGTTAAATGGTTATTGTGGGTTATCCTTAAGTATATTATGCATGTATTATACATAATAAACCTTCCACTTGAATCACTCTATTAAAAGAAACCGTATCAAAATCCGTTGCGTAGTTTTAAAGATTTAAGCATACATAGGGACATAGGGACAGAAAAAGCGACTTTGTTTTATACTATGTAACTACTAGCTTTCCACCCCACGCTCGCAATTTTTCCCGTGGGAAAATCCCTCCTCATTCCCATGGGACAAATTGTAAGCGCGGGCGGAGCCGCGCGACAGAAAGCTAGTGTATAGTAATAACTTGTGCTACAATACTTACAAATACAAACCCTTTTCCAGGCCACTTGATCCTCAACCTGGTATGTCGCGACACGGCGCTGCAGTCTTCAATAATGAACACACTAAACGCCCACTTCAAGCACATAGTGTCCGTCAAACTGTACGAAGAAGTCAACGAAATAGTATTCGCCACAAACAGCGACCAACCGTATACCTTGGAGATGTTGGAAGGGGCAGTTAAAGAGTTAAACGGGACGGCGAGGCAGAAGAAGCTCGTTAGCGTCAGATGTGTTGACTTGAAAGACTTTATGCAATCTGTTACCATACTGTCGTAGTTGTAGGAGAGAATTAGGTAATAGAACTTTTGTATGACACTAACTGTTCGCCTCGCGGCTTCGCCTGCGTTAACAGTTGTTCCCGTAGGAATGAAGAATTTTCCCGCGGTAAAAGTCGCCTCCGTTACTCCCCAAGGTATATCCTATTTTTATATTATACCAGGGGGGATTCACTCTGAAGAATAGGTATGACCGGCCGAAATGCCGGCCGGGCCGGCAAAAGGCAGGGCTAGCTATATCAGTCCGCGAACACTCGCCGCGCGCGCGTGACGTGTCTTTATTACGCCGCCGCGCCGCCGCCGCCACTCCGATCGATCGCTCAAATTATGACTTCAAAAAAATCTGTTTTTGGACGAAGCGACAGATGTTGCTGTGTATATGGATGCAAAAATAGAAGAAAAAAGACTGGATCGGACGTGTCTTTTTTTTAAATTCCGTAGAACAATGAAAGGTAATTTGTATTAGCCATTGTTATATTTTTCATTAAATATTCTGCAATACATCTATACCTCCTAGTAGGTGAACATTGAAAATAAATACGTACCTAATATAAGTAGGTAAGTATTTTAATGTAGGTTCATTAAACAGCAAGCTAAGCTGAACATTAGACTTTACGTCGTTCTTATGTCTGTTGAATAAGGGAGAGAATCGCGGGCCGTGTGTTTACTTGACCGTAAAGAGACGAATTATTATTAATACATTGAGCGAATGGTATTAATAAGGATGAAAGAATTAAGTAACCAATAAACTAACTCAGTTATTATTATTTGTTTATAAGTAGGAACTTATTTATTACTGGTTTCGATGGCTATTATTCTTATTGTACAGTCAAGAGCACGCTAAGCTACCTACCTAACTTTTTTTATCATATTTTTTTCTGACAAACCTACAGTAACATTATGTCGTATTTTCACAAACTACAGTACCTACCGACGAGTAAATATAGCGTATGCAAACATTAAATAGTAGTAGCATTGGTTTATTTGAATTTGTTTTGTTCGAGCAAAAGGTAGGTTAATAAATTAATAAATCAGATGTTTTATTTTCTTTTTTTTTTTTTTTTTTTTTTTTTTTTTTTTGAATTGACCTATGCTTGTGTCGAAAAGGTACGACAAATCAAGCTTCACCGGACTGGGACTTTTATTTTCTCAAAGACGACAGCCCTAAAGGTGTTTGTAGAGTGGCGCGATACGCGAGAGAAAGAGATGCAGCAACATCGTCTTTTCGGCTAGCGCCGTGCGATCTAAATTGCACTTTATTGTAACGGAGGTAGGCTTGCTATTTATTTGAATTATGTCGCCTAGTGCATCTTCTGTAGGGACTACTATTTGGTATTCTGTGATTATACTAAGTTTCATTAAAATTGGTTCAATAGTTTCGGAGACTAATCAATGCAAACAAACAAACAAACAATCAAATCTTTCCTCTTTATAATATCAGTATAGATGTGATTTGGTGGAGTCCACTCCGATTCACTATTTTAATTTCTCGATTGTTAAGTAGTTCTCACAGAAATTGAAAAGCAGCGTCCACATGTAACTAACAACTGCGAACCCCATCCCGCCTGTCAAGCTTTGGGATTATAGCAATACTTCCTTTAAAGGAAATTCTTAGTCCACAAGTGGACTGTTTAACTGTTAGGCGAAATATTATACTAAAGATAAGTAAAGTCCGATGATGTTAAATGTATAAAATTTGATGATGTCAAATTAAATATAAGATAGTTTTTTTAAAATTAAAATCCTTGATACAGGGATATACGAAATTAGTGTCATATTAATATTATTATTGTTTTATGATCAATTTTCAGGAGCTTTTATTTTTAAAATTATTTTGTTCGATTTGTTTTGTACTTGGCTATAACATAAATTTATAGTTAAGTTTGAAATGTTTAACTTGATGAAGTTAATATAGACGTAAGTTATTTAGTCATACGTACTTTCAACGAGTGGGTGATACTTATTTAACTATTATGTGTAAAATACTTATTATTTTATGAGAATGGTTTAAATTATAAACCACAATTCTAGATTTGAGACATGGTCTAAGAAAACAAGGTCTAACACTCCGACCACGTGACTGGCACAAGCCTACGTCATTTTGCGCTGTTCATCCTTATCTATTACACGCATTCGACAAGGATGAATAGGCAAAATGACGTAGGCTTGTGTCAGTCACGTGGTCGGAGCGTTAATCTTGTTTTTTTAGACCATGATTTGAGACATTTAGTGGCTATTGATCCGCAACATAGTGGTAGTACTCATTAAACTGTACAACTGTCCCTAAGGAATATAGCTTAAATTAAAATTCAATTTGTCATACAAAGTGACCAGTCCCGTGACTGAAGTTTATCTGAAAAGTTGAATAGCATTTTTATTCAACCTATGTTCCTTATGGGAAAGTTGTTCAGTTTCATAGGTACTATACTACCACTATGATGCAAATAAACAACCAGTTGAATTTCACGGTGTATAATATTTTTGTACGACGCTACTTGAAAATGAAAATCATAAAATAAAACTGACGCATTTAATGCCATCTTTTTGTTTTGAATACCTCCAACCGCGACTAGCGTCTCGCCCCATTCACAATTTTACAAATTCACTTACACATAAATATAATGAAATGTGAAGACAATAATTTCGCACAGAACTTATTCAAAAAATCGTCGTCATAGAAATAATTTAAAGAGAATTAGAATACTCAATAGTAATCTAAAGGTAGCCGTTCGAAGCGAGCGTCAGTGATACTGACGCTGCGACACGACAAATAATAATAGATTTACGGTGATGGATTTATGAATGAATTTACTCAAAAGTGAGTTGGCGCGACGACACAGACACCGGTAACGCCATGTCACTCGCGTCACTGTCGCATGCCTCCAAAGTCCACCTTAAATACATCACTTTAGAGTCCATTATCCTTTTTTGTGTCGCAGCGTCAGCGTCAGTGTCGGCGCTGACGCTCGGTTCGAATGGCTACCTTAAAGCAAGGAAGTAGTTCCTCTAATCTCTCAAATAGAACTCTAAAAATTGAAAAGTAAGAATGTTGATGAATAGAATAATAAAATGAATTAGTTTGTATAAGAACTATTGTCTCCAATTTCACCTCTCCATGGTCAGTCCATTAACACACATTAACTCTTCATACAATATTCAAACAAACGCACAAATCAAAACAACAAGCTAACAATTTAGGCTCCTAATTTATCACAATTGGCACCTATTGAGGTCTAACAACAATACAATACAAGGTACAATAATTTAAATATATTAGGTAAAAATACATTAGATTTTTCTAAATTCACACCTGCCATTTCATTACCTACTTATAATAAAAGAATATCTAAATTACTAACACGATTTGAAGCAATTTTAATTCGAATAAATTATTTATGATACATTTGAACACTACTTACGTACACATACGCTATTAAATTTATAAATTAATTAATAAAGCCATATTTACGAATTCATGATACAGTGTTGCCACCTAGTGTCAATTTGAGCCGTTCTTTATATTTATTAATTTACATATTAGGTACGTTCCATTTTATGCACACCTACGAATATTTGTAATTTCATGACACATTTTGTTCCCATTTCATTTATCACTTACATTTACTGATTTACATAACCAGAAAGGCCCCTCCACTGAAGTGAGCATAAAATGTAACGTAACGGAACCCATCACATTTCTCATGAACACGTCAAAACAGGTATGAAGTTAGAAATATCGTACCATAATAGTAATATTCGCAGAGAAATAATTTACAATAGCAGCTCGTAATAAGCTGTAAGAGATACAGTAAGAATAATAGGATTTTCAACATTACATTAAAAGAGTTCTCAAAACACTTTCTTGAATATATGTTTCAGACTTTTCTTTTTTCTACCACTTTCGATTTCACTTTGTCCGTTCTGAGATATCTCTGTGGATTCTGACCATAAGCTGCCTGTGGGTGACTCTGACGCAGCCTTCTTGCCCACTTTGCCATTGAACATTGGTTCTGCGGTTCTCATCGCTGCTGGGCTAGGATTGCTCCGAGTGCTCTGCCGACTCAATGTCCTTAGAAAAGCTGGTGACGACAACCTTCTCGTCTTCATCGTCTTGGTCTTCAAATTGTTGAAGAACCCATTGTTTTTAGGCGGAGGTGGTTTAGGTATATCAATGCCGTTGAATTCTACTGGTTCTGACACGGGAGCGAAGAATTCTGCCTCATCTAGTGGTATGGGATTCTCTTGTAGTTCCCCTATGCTGTCTTGTCTTGCCCATTCGGCCTTTTCTAAATGTCTGTGGATGATGGAAGTTTTTCTTCGCCTATTCTTTCTGGCGATTTGCCATTCTCCATCATCATCGTCGTCGTCATCTCTGCTATGTTCTTCTGTGGACTGCCGAGCGATAGCCAGGGCCTCTTCGCTTGGTCGTCGCTTCTTGGCTGAAGGCGTCGCGTGTCCACTCACACCTTCAACAGACTTTCTTCGCTTATCAATTTTTTTCTTAGATTTTTTATGAACAGGTATTATGATCGGTTCTGGTTTCTTTCTTTTAGAAACATAGTAGAATACAGCAGCGACCACTACAATTTGGAAAGTGACGAATTTGAAGAAGGTCATGTTTCCAAACCAGCTATCTCTTTCATCCATTATAATTTTTAACACTGTGGCCATGTGTGAAAGTTGGTCTTGGAGATTTGCCATTTGTTCTAGATATTTCTGTTCCCTTTCGTTGCTCTTTCTGCGTTCTTCTGTCATCTGCAGGACTGTCTTCTCAAAGGTTTTCTGCATTTCTTCGACTTGTTTCTTGTATCGCCTGCTCAACTCCTCGAGGTACTGCCCCGAGAGAGACATGTTGCGTTCCAGCGTCTGAAATCAAGAAAAATAAAATAATTGTTGCGAGCAAGTTACCAAAAAACTTCCAAAGTCCTTCACTGTCAGTTCAACGGTAGAACACATTTTTTTATACTCTCAGGGTAGAATGTTTCAAAAGTCGTATCGTAAGGCTTCTATTTTATTAGTGATTTTGATAATTTCTCGAGTTAAGTCAGGGAATTAAAGATTGAATAACCAAGATAATCCCGTGCTTTGAAAAGCACTAAGTTTTGCACTTAATTAATTGACGGAAGCTAGGAAACAGTTGAAACAAATATAACTTCAGTGCTTATTAAGAGGAAGTACGTTATGTGATAATAGTATTTTTTTTTCATTTACCTTTACTCTGTTAGATAATCTGAGAAACACGGACTCCTTCTGCATTGTCGCTTGTCCTTGATTCTGGTTCTGCATCGCTTCTTTGCCAGCCGGAGTAGGATCCACTGCCATCTGATCAAAGTCTGATATGAAACTATCACTATCTATGATGATTGCTTCATTTTCCTCAATACCGCTTCCATTTTCTTTCAGTTTCTCAGGCAAAATTTCTATTTTACCATTTTTGGGTTCTGTTTTCGGCACAGATTCTTTAATTTCCGGTTCTGCTTGTGGTTCAGAAGTCTTATCAGTTTCAGGAGTTATTTTGGTATCTTCTATTGGTTCTGGTACTGGCTTTTCTTCTGCGGGCATGGAAGTTTCATCTGTCTTATCTACCTCATTATCTTTTTCTTCTTTTAGTATATCCACAGGCACGGTAGTGCTAACTTCAATGTTGTTAACTGGGTCAGATGGTTCTGTTTGAAAGCTTTCATCGATTTTGTCATCAGACGACGCGTTACTCTTATCCAATACTAATTGTATTTCTTGGTCTGAGCCAGAATCACTGTTTAAGGCCGGTGGCGTTTCATCAACTGTTAAATTGGTGGTAACATTTTCACTTTCAAAACTAGTATTTAAAACTACTTTCTTCTCTTTGATAGCTAGAATATTACATAATGCAGCTAAATATTTTGGCGGAAACAAAGCGTTCATGTACGCGACTCTTTCAGAGGCGAATTCTATTGTTTTTGTACTTTTAAAATCTAAGCCGTACGGTTGACATATTCCCGTACATTTTAAAGTTTCACGAAGAAATACTTGGCGTACTAAATTTGTAAGTTTATCGGAACTACAACTAATAAGTTCATACACTTCGTTATAAAGTGTCTCACTACAGTTATCACACACTATAATATGGCTTGGGGAGCAACACCGTTTGTACATTTTGTCTGTGGATGTGTCGTTGTGTTCGCTCGACACATTCTTGTTAGGAACTTCAGATTTGACTAACACCTGAGCCGCTTTCTTCATGATGGACATGACAGCGTCCCTAGCAGATCCGAAGAGGTTTTTAGAAGTTTCGGTCTCAGCCGCAGGTACTCCTGGTACATCTATTATATCATCATCTTCATCATCATCATCAATAAGAGTCGCATGTTGCGAACTCTCTTTCTCTAGTACCTCAAATTCCGATGTCCCGTACACTTTAAACAGTGATATAGGACAGTAGTGTTCAGAACCATGATGGGATAACATTTCTACCTTAATAAACTTCCCGAACAAATGTGGAAACAAATCGAAACTTTGCACGTCTCGCATTTCTTTGGCTGTAAATTGGCCGACACTTGTCCAATCTCTGGTCGGAAATCTGTCGCTAAAATAAACGGCTATATCTTTAGGCGTTGAAGAAAACAACTCAAAATTTGCTATTTCTATTTTCTGAGCTTGGACTGCCTCGCAGAGTTCCACTACGAACCAGATCCTACTGTTACACGTATTCAGCATGTACTCATCTCTGTTTGGAGACAGGATGGAGCTGGGCGAGCCAGCTTCAGGGTTGACAGCCACAATTTTAGCTCCGCACGCAAGTGAGGCATAATTTTTTGACCTTTTGGTGCTTTTACTACTAAAATTTGTATTACTATGACTAGGTTGACTCGAGTGGTTTAACACTGTGTCTTTTTTCTCCGCTTCCGCCAGTTGTTTTTGCGCCCACTCAGAAAAGGAAGGGATGTCTTCTTGCGGGGTAGCTGGTTTGACTGGAATGTTTTCTTCTTTTATATCTTCCCGAGATTCTGTATCTGATTCTATGAGAGGTGTGGTGGATTGAAATGCATCTTCGATTTGTCTGATTTCGTGCAGAGGCGTCGCTTTGACCACAAGCGTTTCCGGACTTTCCTTTTCATCTTTTCCTTTGCTTTCTTGTGTTTCATTGCTGTCAACGATTGCGAAAGTTTTTGTGTCATTGTGTTGTTCGGATTCGTTTGCGAACAACAATTCTTCTGGATTTTTCAAATCTAATTTGGCATTGTCTCCTAGCGAGATGAGTATTGGAGGCTGTCCCGTGTCAGGTAACCTGGAACAAAAGAGATTTAAAAAAATTACTCACATTGTAAATATCATTGTTTGGGGTACAAGAGGACTGAATTTTTAAAGGAGCTATGTAAGTACATAAAATGTGTGTTAATGTTCTTGTTTGTGTTCCCTGGGAATAAATTGTTTTTTTTTTTATTCTTTCTATTTACAAATATCATCAAATATAAATTTGTGTCGCCTTTCGTTATAAAATTGTACGCCAAACGGAATACCTACTTATATACTCAATCAAATGTCCAAATCTAATTTTTCAACGTCTGAAACGCCTAATAAAAAGCAGTATTTATTGAATATCGTTGTTTAAAATTTGCGACTGATAAACATTTAACGATTGAAGGAACCATAAACTCTTAGGTAATTAAAGGAAATCAGCAGCAATCCGACGATTACACATCAATAACGTTTCGCAGGACGTTTGTAAATGTACAGGCGTTGTAGACATATTTTACTACTCTCATTTCACGGGAATGTTTTATTTGAAAGCATTTTAATGTTACTTTCTATCTACCACGTCTCGGTAACATAACAAAATTCTAGGAAGGTATTTCATGACACCGCATAACTTTTGTTAGTTACTTTTCATACAACTGATCTAATCAGTCAGCCGACTTTTATATGAAAAGTAAAAAAAAGTGTTTTTGAAAACTTCTAGGACAAAAGTTGTGCAGTTTCAAAGGCTGAGTTACCACCCGAGAGGTTATGCGCTTACGAACACGTTATATAGATCTGACGCCACATTTGTTTTTTATTTACGTAGTCATTATTATAATGTGTCTAAATAAATACCTCACTTAAATATTCATATAAAATACCTATGTTACTATTGCGTCATTCTATAATGGTTTATGATGGTAACAAAAATGTGCCCGCATGCATACGAGTGTTGGCGACGTGGCCAGTGGTCAGTTGTGATTTATTGTAGCCAAGACTATTGGTCCAATTGAGGCAATCAGTGCACTGTGTTCGTATGTTCAATGAACCCACACATCGTTTTACTTTTTTTTTCATAGCTCCGTTGTATGCGTATTACACGATCTCTTGACAAAATCTTTGTTGTTTCTTGTTAATTTGTAACAGTAACATGAGATTTTATTTATTTTTAGATTTGTGTGTGTTTTGACTTCTGGTTTTTATAGGGTCTAACACCCTGTTTTACTTCGTGTTTTAAGTTAGATAGACCACAAAATAAGCTGGTCCCTAATTTGCACGACGTAACAAGGTCGCCATTTCTCTGAGAGTCTGAGAGAGAAAATGGTACTAAGACACACGCTTATTCAACAAAACACTATGCCGACATTACTTTACTCCGACACTGCCCGACTTCGAAATTATTCTACTCCGACATAACACCAATCAGACTTACTAGTAAATTTACTATCTGTAAGATTTTGTAGAAACGGTCGGATTATGAACTAAGAAGCGTGTACACGAATTATTTACGACTGAAAACATACTATATTCATAGCCATTTGACAATTAAATTAACCATTCAGCCACAATAATGATGTTTTAAAATCACTTTCTCCATTTAAATTCGTCGCTAAATTGCGTCGCGGTTGAAAATAACAGCGTTGCCTTATTAGCCATGCATGCATTCCGGTTTGACGAATATGCGCAATTTCCTTGCTTGGGTGCTTGCACTATGTGAATGGTGACTGTTATTTTTCTTTGCGACCAACAACAATATAGTGTTGACAGATTAGCAATTATTGAAAGGACATTCTATTCAATGGTTTTGACCAGCTTTCCAAAGAAACTTATTTATACTATTACGCTTTTTATAAATTATCACAACAACTATCTTAGGGTAATGATGTATGATATGATATACAATATAGGTTGGAAATAATTTCTTTAATAATATTCTTAAATAATTTATTTCTTTCTTCAAAAAGTCAAATTCCCAAAATTTTAAATATAGGTCAACATGTCCAGCCGCATGTGCTGCATACTGTACATGTTTACTTAAACTTAAGGATGATTTAAAAGACGCATTACCACAGACATAAAACGTGAATAGACAGTGTGAGAAATTATAAAACGGTAATAAAATCATCATAACAGATCGAATCGTTTAGTGAAAGAAACCACAATGAATGGAACGCTTATTCTTCTTCGTTATATGAGAATTCATATAACTTTATAAACAGTTAATGTTAATTAAGTTCCTATATATAGTATTGTTACATGTTATGAACTTGTGGAAGAAAAATTAATATAAAATTATTACCTATTATTATTCTTCTATTCTCAGTAGGCTTACCATGTAAGAAGCGACAAGTTCGAGAAGCTGTCAAACGCGGCATAGTGACATTAGAGCCATAGTAGTTCTGTCAATATGTCGCATTTGACAGCTTCTCGAGCCTGTTGCTTTAGTAAGCCTATAGATTCAAGTGAATTCATAACAAACCCTTACGTGTAGAATATCTTGGTGAGTCCTTGGTGGCCACCGTACGACAGCAGTTGGCAGAGCAGGAGGGTCGCGAGCAGCGCCCGAGCCGGCGACATCGCCCGCGCCCCGCCGCCGCATTGGCGACGCAACCACCCGCCTATACCGACACACACTGCACCGCCTCCCGCCAAAACAAACGTCAACGACAACTTGATACTGGCCGAAGTTCAAAAAAAGAAAACTTTAACACTGGCACGTTTGTCTCTTTCAATGTTATACCGGCACACACTGCACCGCCTCCCGCCAAAACAAACGTCAACGACAACTTGATACTGGCCGTAGTTCAAAAAAAGAAAACTTTAACACTGGCACGTTTGTCCCTTTCAAAGTTATACCGGCACACACTGCACCGCTTCCCGCCAATACTAACGTCAACTTGATACTGGCCGAATTTCGGAAATATGTAGTAAACTTGAACACTGGCTTGTTTCTTTCAAAATATGTATTTTGTCATCAGCTGATTTGAGGTACGACACGGAAGCGATAGCGTTCTTGATTCAAACGTAACCTGTGAAAAGTTGCCAGTACCTAAATTACATTTCTAAATTCACTCACGAACTATTTATATGCGATTTTGGTAAAGTTCACACCTTTCTTCGATAACACTTTACTTGCTAATACCTACTTTATTGATATAAAGTTCAAATTGATGCCAAAGTTAAGTAACAATATTTGTATATTTGTTTTTAATTCTGAAGTTTGCCTTGCTCTGTTATCGTGTATGTAATATAGGTAATCCTTTTGTCTCGGTCAGTCTTTTCTGACAATGTTTGTTAAACAAAGAATGTATCCCTGTAACAATACACATCGATGCAAAAACAAATCTACTGGCTTTATTTAGAAGTGAGTCCGGAAGTCAAATAGTGTGCTTGTTTGTAATTATGTAAATATTGAGATTTAATCAATATCCGAAATAATAAACAGTATTTAATAGCCTAACCTAATATAATAACTAACAGAAAGTAATGAAAATACGTTAATACTTGCATCAGCAACCTGACCACATTCGAGTAATGCAACTGCCGAGCAAAAAAAAAAAACAAACATGGCGTGAGAAAATCCCAGCTCTGAGAAATACTGGCCACAGTTTTAGCTACAAACAATATACTTGCAACAATTGAAATGGAAAGAGCAGTGTGTCAGACAAATTAACGTTATTGATCAAAAGCAAGTCTGGTCTGGGCTTGATCAGAAAGCAAAAAAGCATTTTCTTCCTTTCTTTAATTTTACAGAGAAAACGTTAGGAGAAATTTTGCTACTGAGCCATGTAACAGTCTCAATTTCACGGCCTTGTAGCCTAGTTGGTAGTACGTCTGCCTACGAAGCACAAGGTCGCGGGTTCGAAATCCTTATTATTCTAGTCCTATTTCTTTAACTCCTACTGTTCATTTGCCCTACTTTTTTTCATCCTAATGATGGTAAGCCTAAAATGTATAGTACTAAATAAATCAAAGTGCCTAGCCAGGCACAAAGATAAAACTATATTGTAGGTAGAAATATTTGTGTGGCTACGATTTCGCAAACAGTTTTTTTAGCAGCAGGATTTTTTAGATATACAATACAATAGAGGAGGATCAAAATTAGGAATATCAAACTTTAGTGACATTAATATTAGGAGTAAAGAATATTAGGACAAGTATTACGGTAGGATAGTCAATATTTAGGATGATCGAACATTAGGACAATCGAATATTAGGAAAATTATGTTCGGGTAATCGACTTGGAAATAGGCTCCCATTTGACTCTACATATCGCTAAACATAAAGTTGTTTTTAGGTTGTCATAATGACTAGTTAACCAAGCAATTCTTGACATGTACAGTAGTAAGAAAAACTACAGTAATAAACACACACGTGGTGTCAGCTGCAGAATAAGAGAATGCACATTGCACTTGCATAAGTTACGCATCACATTCCTCTTCTTCGAGTCAATGGTCAAGAGATCATATTTGTTTTGCCTCATGTTTAAATAAACCTAAAAAATTGCCCAATCATCACATTAATATGATGTGTTGATATTAAGATGCATCGCATAGGGTTGTGGGAACTTCAATGATGCAGCTCTTTATATGCACTTTGTTTATTTACTAGACGTTTAGTTATTAAGTATATCACGTTCGTCTGAGATTATTCTGATTTAGGAAAAAATATGTTATTCTGTGGATTAGTAATTAATTATTATATCAAATATGTACACAGCCTTGTTCCTGCAATTTTGTAATAGTTTTCTGACACTTTTTACGGGTTGGCTGGAAGAGATCTCTACTTAGAGATAAGCTCGCCCTTGTAAACTACCAGTTAAATGTACTGCTTTGTTATATTTGTGTGTGTACAATAAATAATCTAATAATAAAACCTAAGATAACATTTTACACGTTTTCGTTGCAATTTATTTTGTTTTGATATTTTTTTTTAGGTTTATTTAAACATGAGTTAATGACTGTAATTTTGTTCGTTAATAAACAATAGGTATATTAATGTAAACAAGTACTGTCAACTTCAAATACCTGTAAAAAAAATTGTACCACTTTTTATACAAAATATATGATAAAATAAACGCACGAGGCAAAAATAGTATCATTACGTTCTGTATAATTTATGACTCTTGTCTACTGAAGTAATTAGGCAATTTTACTGCTGTTGCTATTTTTACATGTAACCAATGAAAATGTACCACGTAACTTCATGTCAAACATAAAACATGTAAATTACGAACAATGAGTTATTGCTGGGCAGATAAGAGGTAGGTGTTTTTTATTTAGGTTTAGATATGAACTGTGAATGTAATTTAACACGCACAGAAATGTGAATTCAAATCAAAGTACGTAAATAATAAAATTATACTGACTAAAATGTATAATACGCAGATAAATAAAACACAGAAAAAACAATTTTGGGAAATTTTTAAGCAGCGAAAAGTTTTAAGTAAAACCAATTTAGAAATCGAAAAACAATGGAGATTTAGCCGGGGCGCACACGAAATGCAGATTTATCGTGCACACACCAAGCGGACCGTATGGCGCATGCCGCGCGCGGCCCGCCATGCCCGACTAGCTAACTTGGTGCGTCGTACCTACTTCGTACCGCATTCCGTCCGGAATCCGGAAAATACCGAATGGGCGATTGTGCACTACAAGGAATTTTACTGTCCGAACATCCGATTTTTTACGGTCCGAAGTGGCATGAAAAAAACGGATGATTGGCTTGTGCACTTGTCCGTCTTTACTAGGATGATACTTTAGGGTAGCTCTGTCTTTGAATTGAAACTACACGCCACCCACGCGAAATTTCTCCGGAAATTATTCCGGTTCCGGAATGGGGGAAAGTAAAATGTCGGACGGTAAAATTACGTATAGTCACAGAATAAATGTATAGTGCACAAACTAGTATATAATATACATTATATGGCGTGCCATATCGGACCGTAAAAAATCCGACTGCCGGACAGTAAAATTCCTTGTAGTGCACAATCGCCCAATGTGTGCACCCAGGGTTAAAGCGACACTTTAGTTCTATTAAATACATAATCAGTTTCAAACGTTTAAAACTCTAAGCATTTTTTTAATAACTTCAACAGTTTATTTTTAAAAAATAAACAAAGAATTGTGCGCTAAACAAAGCCACCGTTTCTGAGTGCGCGTGAGGCGACGGCGACGACCTTGCGTCTAATTACCAACATGGACGCGTAAGATCAGCTGTTTTACGCTAGCCGATGACGTTTTAAAGCAGCGATGATTTATTACATACACTTCTCAATATTTACTGTTTCTTTATTAAAACATGTGTCTATTTAAATCACTAGTTACACAAACACTCGTTGCTAATGATCAGCTGTTTTTATGTCACTTCGTATTATGACACTTCGCTAATTTTACAAGGTCGTCAGTTTGTTTAGATAATAAAAAATGGTTTGCTTAAAATGTATGTGTCGAATAAGAGACATTGAATGTATTTGAAAGTAGGTATGATTGTATGTATAATTGTATTGTACAATATATAAAACGATTTTTTTCATCGTTATAATGAGATTTTTTGTACAGTGTAAATAGAGACTTAGCAAATAATGCAAGGACGTGCTCATTCAACGGTTTTGAGCAATTAAACATTATATAAATGGACGTGGCAGAGGTCGAATCTGCATCTCCCGGGCGGTACTAATTAAGCCACTACGCCAAAAACTTTATTTGTTTCGTTGAAATTTCTTTACAGTTAAATAAAATATATCAATTATAGTTCGAAAAAGAATTCATAGTTCTCTTTAAAAATTATGTACGTATTTACCGTAATAAAAAAATACCTTACACTGACATTCCAGCGCTTTCCCTGCTAAAGTACTCATAGTAAGCTAAGTTCTTATATTTTATATCATCTCAGTGCAGCTTTCTATATCCCTATAAGTGTTAAACGGGCTTCCTAAGCCATTAATAGCTTTACAATGTTCTAAACACTTGATTTACAATTTTGTGTAACAGTAAACGGGGAGATAGCTGTAATACAATTACGAGTATCTTTCGAAACAAGTTGACGCAGGGTCGCAAAATTTAACGAGACGATAAATCTTAAGGTACAGGTGCGAAGGTGCTTAACTAGTAGAAAGGTGCGTGTCTTAGTTATAATAAACTAGCTTTCCGCCGCGGCTCCGCCCGCGTTAACAGTTTTTCCCGTGGGTATAAGGCATTTTCCCGCGGTAAAAGGTAGCCTATGTTACTCAGGGTGAATGTAGCTTTGTAATGGTAAAAGAATTTTTGAAATAGGCACAGTTAGTCATTACAAACATACACACACACACACACACACACACAAAAATTCTAATCTTTCCTCTTTATAATAATAGTATGAAGTATGATATGATAGGTACAATATGTTTACTCTTACTAAAATACTAGAACACCTTTTTAACTCCCGACAAAAAAGAGGGGTATTATAAGTCGTGTCTGTCTGTCTGTGGCATCGTAGTTCCTAAACGGATGCGCCGATTTCGATCTAGTTTTTTTTGTTTGCATAGTGGCAGTGGCACAATTGATAGTGTTGTTATCTATGATCTAAGAAAATATCTTCAGCCATTTGTAGATTATCAGTATCTTTTCTAGTTGTTGGGAAAAGGGAAAAGGATCAAGTAACGGGTTTGTGTGGTTTTAGCTTAAAAAAAATCAAGATTATGGAGATGCAATATCGTGACCATTTCAGGAGAAGCTTAACAGCATTTTATGGGATAAGTAATTAAGTATCTATTAACATTAAATAGATTTACTATAATCATTGAATTTTATGTAAAAATGATATAACGATAAGTTATCTTATTAATAATGGTTATTATATTTTATAACTTGATTTAATTTAATAGTCTAGAGAAAGTCAGTACAATGGTAATCTAAATAGCTTTCATTTAAATTATTGTAATAAAATATACGATTTAGAGCTCCCGACGAAAAATAGGGGTGTTATAAGTTTTGACGCGTATGTCTGTGGCATCGTAGCTCCTAAACGGATGCGCCGATTTTGATCTAATTTTTTTTTGTAGGTATGCAAATTGTCACAATCGATAGTGTTCTTTGATATGATCCAAGAAAATATCTTCAGCCATTTGAAGATTATCAGCTCTTTTCTAGTTGTTGAAAGAATCAAGTAACGGCTTTGTGTCGGGGGTTATTAAAATTTAGTGTTATGTTTGTCTAAGTGTGCAAAACTCCACTAATAAGAGGGCCCGGCTATGAATAATTACACCCATTCCGAGCGTTATAAATCCTCGTTTTCGACGCGCACAATACTGCGCGATGTGAAATGCGCTGCCAAACGAGTATGCCTACGCGCATGCAATTTGTAGCCGATTGTCGCGCGCCTAGGGTGCGCCTACGCCGACATCAGGGTTGCCACTTTGCAAAAACACCTAATACTAAGCGCGAAAAATAATAAAACAAAACTATACATATAATGCTTATATGTTAAATAAACAAGCTTGAAAGAGCCACACAAAACAACGTATTCTCTATTATTATTTTTTTATATACAGGCAACAAGGCCTATAATATAATAATACTATTCAGTTATAAACTCTATACCTATAGCTCTATTTAAATAAGCTTTAGAAACGATCTGATATACGAAAAAATGGTCGCTATTATAATATCAAACTTTCAAAGACAAGAGCTATGAAAACCAGCGCAAACCAGTAAAGGTTAGTCAGTGTTAGGCACTATTATAATATACTAGCTTTTCACCCCGCGAATGGGGTATTTTCCCGCGGTAAAAAGTAGCCTAGGTATGTGTTATTCTTATGTATAAGCTAGATCACTGATACTGTAAAGTTTCATTAAAATTCATACAGCAGTTTTTGCGTGAAAGAGTAATAAACAAACATCCATCCATACTGAAAAACTTTCGCGTTTATAATATTTTCCTATAGTTTAAGCTTAAGTGGCAGTGGGCTGGGCACATTGCGCGTAGAACCGACGGCCGTTGGGGCAAAAAGGTTCTCGAATGGCGACCGCGCGCCGGAAGACGTAGCGTGGGCAGGCCCCCCACAAGGTGGACCGACGATCTGGGGAGGGTCGCGGGAAGCCGCTGGATGCGGGCAGCGCAGGACCGATCGTCGTGGAGATCTTTGGGGGAGGCCTTTGTCCAGCAGTGGACGTCTTTTGGCTGAAATGATGATAGTTTCAGATAGTACTTTATACTAAGAGTTAGTACTCCCAGATTTAAATGTTAAATTCCATGTTAAAGACTTAAAGGAAAGCAATATGTATGTTTCTTTGAATGTCAGTACAATCTAGTTGGAAGCTTTCTCCGATTCTGTATAACAGAGCTTCAAAGACGATTTTACCTGAATAAAGTACTTAAGTATGATATTAAGTGAATGCTAGATTGAACCCACGCACACCTACATTTACTTGTAACGTAGGCGAGTTGTAACGAACTGGTAATGCCAAGAACTATAACTCATAGGATACTGTTTTGTAAGTAGAAAAGATTCACCTTTTCAACGCCGACACAAAAATAATAAAAAATATGTGCAAACATGTCACACACGGCCGGCCATCCTTTTTTTATTTTATTTGGGGAACTTATAGCCTAATTACACAATGATTCTATGTCTAATATTACAGAGGCCAATTAAAAAGTTACAACAGATAGAATAAAATAATTTAAATAGGGCAGAGCCCGGAAATGTAGCCAGAATACAAAAGTGGAAAAGAAAAAATGAGTTAGGTAGGTATCTTACCCCGAACTAGGCAGCGCCTGTACTATGGCTGTTAGACAGCTGATATACACATACATAATATACTCCGTGAAAAAATAGTTGTCTAACCGCATCATAGTGAAACTAAACAACTTTCCCTTTTGAGATTTCGACCTATGTTCCTTATGGAAAGTTTCAGTTTTATTAATACTACCACTATGTTGTGGGTAGACAACGAACCAGTTAAATTTTACGGTGTATAAATATACAACATCCAGACACAGGGCAGACACAAGTGCTCATCACAAGAATGATTTCCAGTGGTCCTTATGAGCCGAAAGGTTTCCCTGGGCGGGATTCAAACCAGCGACCCTACCAACTTGGCTACGGGGCCGTCGAAAAGAGTGGTCATGTCTGTTTGTCTGTGGAATCTTAGCTTCCAAACGGTTGATATTCTGATCTAGTTATTTTGTTTAGAGGTAACTTCATCAAAAGGATTTTTAGGTAAGTTTCAGACATTTAGCCATTTAAGACTTATCAGCTATTTTTTAGTTGACTGAGGGAATTATAGGTATTTCTATTGTAACAGTTCGAACGATTCCAAAATTGTTGTCCTTTTACTTCAATGACTTTATAATGATACTTGATGATCTACAGACTGCAAGATGCCGAGCTCCAATTTTCCCTTTTGCTTTATTTAATTTAAATATTATAAAGTTACCTACTTACATATTGCTCTTGAATTATATTCTTTCACAAATACTTTTATACACCGCCTAACATGTAAAACTGTTCGTAGGTGAGGCTTGATGGCCTGAATCACAGGTTTACACCCATCTTAGGCATCAGTCTCCCACTATTTATCTGACATATTATGATACGCCTGCTTTATAAACAAAAAACTGTGAGAGAAAAAAAAGAAATACTTATTATTATTATTCTTATTTTTGTGTGAATTTCTTTAATCTCAGCAAAAAGCTGGTGAAAACTTACACTTACGGGACTAAACCAAGTAAGTGTAGTGTAAGATTGTTTTTATGTGTTTAGTGTTGGTGTTGCTATTTCCTCATCTATTTGCATGAATTTTCTCACTGTCCTACACGTGTTTAGGATGGCGGCTTTTATTATTATTATTATTATTATTAGCTCTTTGTCAAATTCCGACCCTGTGCTTTGAAAGCAGGCGCACGCGCACTACTGACTAGCCTACTAAATCATACTAATATTATAAAAAGCGAAAGTTTGTGTGTGTGTATGTTTGTTACTTCTTCACGTCTAAACGGCTGGAGCGATTTTATTACAATTTGGTATGGAGTTAGCTGGCACCCTGGATTAACACATAGGCCACTTTTTACCGCGGGAAAATCCCTCATTCCCATGGGAAAACCTATTAACGCGGGCAAAGCCACAAGGCGAAAAGCTGACGCGAAAGTTTGTGAGGATGGATGTATGGATGTTTGTTACTCTATCATACAAAAACTACCGAATGGATTTTAATAAAACTTTACAATTATATAGCTTATACATCAGAATATCACATAGGCTACTTTTTACCGCAAGAAAATCCCTCATTCCCACGGGAAAATCTGTTAACGCGGGCGACGCACTAGGCGGAAAGTCAGTTTTGTAAATTGTATGCACAGGTAGGTCAGGACTTAAACCACATTCGGTGTTTTTTGGCGGGAATTCGAATCTGGAACCTTAGTAATGTGAGGCGATTTACCACTAAGCTACGAAAGCTGCTTCTCCCTGTAACGAATCACAGCGCATTGATGTAAATTATCGGCGCACATTGCACATGCAATGCAACCGTCATTGAATCAAAGCAATATTGTAGTGTCTCGGTACGAATTGTAACTGTCTTTCTCCTGGACTTACTGTCTATTGTCTTGTGCTAGCTTTGGCGGAGATAATTGGTGCAACAGTTGTTCTGGTCGTGTCTAAACGGAGTAGGATTTATTGGTGATAGTTGTACAATTGGTTATTAATTGAATTTAAGCTCAGTCAGTATTCTATAAGGCGGGGCGGGGTGCGTTGCCACACAGTTTGTCTAGTCAGTAGTCAGGGGTGTGGTGTGTGAAAAGATAAGATAAGATAAGATATTTATTGCAATCCACATGGTAATAAAAGATGTTACACAAAAAATTAAGCCACATTATGGACCCGGGCGGGCACGCCAATTTACAATAAAAAAATTAAAACATACAAATTCTTACAAATATTACAAATTCTTCATACATTATTAGTCATTTTAAATTATTGACAAAAATTAATCAATTATAAAATACCTATGTCAAAAATGTGTGACTTAGGCTTTAAGTATAGGTTTGTTTTGAATATTTGTAATGTATTGTATTGTTTTATAAAAACCTATCAATCCTACTAATCCTGCAAAGGTTACTGAGGATGGATGTATGGAAAGATGTATGGATGGATGGTTACTCTTTCACACAATAACTACTGAATTTTTAATGAAACTTTACAGTAATATAGCTAATACATCAGAATAACACATAGGCTTCCTTTTATCGAGGGCAAATACCTCGTTCCCACGGGAAATCTATAAACGCAAGCGGAGCCGCGGGGCGATAAGCTAATCACTACATAGTATAAAATAAAGTCGCTTTTTCTGTCCCTATGTCCCTATGTCCCTCCCTTTGTACGCTTAAATCTTTAAAACTACGCAACGGATTTTGATGCGGTTTTTTTTAATAGATAGAGTGATTCAAGAGGAATGTTTATATGTATAATACATGCATAATATACTGAAGGATAACCCACAATAACCATTTTCCCGTGCGGAGCCGGGGCGGGTCGCTAGTGTAAAATAAAACGTAAAATATACGATTATATGGGATGGAATCAATACCCAATTTATTTTTTAGATTATCCTTATTTAAATCACGTAATTTTCTAAGCAAATCCTATCATTTGATATAGGTAGGTGGGTAATTCCACCGTAACTGATGTTACATTTGAAGCGTGTTTACGAATTTCAACTTTAAATATAATCTAAATTAACTTTCATGAATAAAATAAGAACACAGTATCAAATTCATATTATGTATCCTTAACGGAAATACTAAAAATAATAGAAATATCTCTTGCATATTCTGTAATAAAAATTCTTTTGTGCTCGTAACTGACGTTACAGTGAATGGACATGGTATTTTGAAGCTTTCAAGGGAATGCAATTCCTTCTGAATCTAAAGATATAGAAACAAAGTCTTTTATTAATAAAAATCCAACATTAATCAACGTTTTATTTTCTCAAAACCACCTGGTAAAATTAATTCGTATATTTGAAATAATCTACAAAAAAGGCCGTAACTGGCGTTACTTGAAATTCGTAACTGACGTTACCATCGAAATACGTGTTATTGATTACCGTTCTAATCACTATAGAGGGTTTTTATTATCATACAGCAGGGTTCGGTCGATTCTTAAGCTGCACCAGTAGAATTTTATCATCATCTTCACTAGTATCGTTAACATCTGTAGGTTTTTCTCCTCATGTTAAAGTCTTTGCCAGTTGCATACTTATTATGACGTCGAGAAAATCATCAGATAAGTTTAATTTTGAAGTTTTAGTAGACCATCTTTCACCGGTGAAGGAAAACATCGTGAGGAAACCTGCACACACCTGTCGTAAACAGTCAATATAGTCCTCACCGAGGTGTTCGAGCTTACCCTGGATCAGGGTGAATAGGCCTTAGTTGACCACACTGGCACAGTGCGGGCTGGTCGACTTCACACGCAACTTGTGAATATATTAGCAAATGTGTGCAGATTTCATCATGATGTTTTTATTCACCGTATGAACGTCGAATAAACGTACTTTTTTGTTCCAAAGTCGTTAACACATTGGTACGTGCTGAGGTTGAACCAGCTCCTCCAGAATGGAAGACAATGGTCATAGCCACTTAGCCACTAATGCTTCAAAGCTTTTAGCACAACTTTTCCTCTTTCCAACTGATTTAGGTACAACTTTTCGAACACGTAAAGTAGCTTTTCTTATTTTCTGAGGAATAATGATGGAAGATCAAGATCTAGAAGCGTCAAGGAATATTGTTTGGTTGAAATTTAGCTGCTCTCTGACTTTCGGTGGTGGTAGGCGATCTAACGCTTGTTTCTTTTTTGCTTTACTTTTTTGATATTCATTGTGGTTTTTTTTTATTATCTTCTTATTTACCCTCCTATCCAAAATTTTCTCTCGTTTGCATAAACTCTTTTCGCGGAAAAAACACCTTCGTAATTAAAATAGCAAAATATTGACGTAATTGATGTTACACAATGTTATGTAACGTCAGTTACGTAACTGTCGTTACAGACTTTAGCCCCCCTTATTTTCGACGGTATGATCAATTAAAGAAAACAAAATACTACAACATCTTCCATATTGTAAAAACTCATAGGAATAAAGATAAAATATTTCTAAAGTATGAATTCCAAAAGTTATTAAAATAATTATGTTTATCGCGTAACTGGCGTTACAAAAAATATCATTATCTTCTGTGTCGAATATGATGATTGGAAAACAACTTACGCCATGTTAAATTTATACAAATAATAGAGAGATGTCTCGACAATAGTATGTTGAACATTTTTCACCTGTATATTTCCAAATTGCATAAATATTTAATTTTTAGAAAACATCTTTTTGACGAAGTAATCAAGTCACGAGAGACGCTTTCGGAAAATAACGAAATGTGTTGGATATTAATTTCAAATCTTTCCAAACTGGCTTAAAATGTATACTTCAAGCCTCAAACTATATTATGCAATCATTAGATATTACTAATTTACAAGTTGACTTTTGTACTATCATGTCCCTAGTTACGTGGAATTGCCCAGGTACTAACTTATGCTAGGCATGCAGAAAAAATAATTAAATTGGTATGCTTGGTTCGCCATATCGGATTTAGAATGTATAACATATTCTGCTCAATAAGTCTGCAGGTACATGAATAAAACAATGAGAAAAAAAACTATGTTGCGTTGTAATTAGTTAATTACGTCTTATTTACCAATCAAATTCTTCCAAAGAGTAGTAACTCAACACAAATAAAATATATTTAGTTCAAAACATAGGCCGTATCGATTGGAAGCCGGAATATACCGAACACAAAAAAAAACTGTACATACTCAGCTAAATGCGCACGCGATCGTGACGTCACAAGGCCGATACATACTAGCCGGTTAAAAAACATGGCGCTAACCAAAACATTTGGCAACAAATAAAATTGTCGTCGATAAGACTAGGTATATGATTCTATTTATCAAATGGAAATTTTGTTAGTGTTATATTCCCGTTTTTTTTTTTTTTAATTCGGTTTTCGGAAAAGGCTTTTAATATTAGTACCATAATTAGAGCCAACATTAAGAGAACTTTGTAAGAAAGGTGAAGAATAAAATAGTACTTAGGTATCGTTAACAGCACATACGAGGTCCCTACCAAAAAGCTAAAGAAAACACTACTGGCCCAGTGCGGGTTGGTCAACTCCACACACAACCTTTGAATTACTTCGCAGGTGTGTGCAGGATTTCTCACGATGTTTTCCTTCACAGTCACGTCGAATAAACGTACCTAAGAATTCGAAAATCTAAAACACATTGGTACGTGCCGAGGCTGAACCCGCGAACTTCTGAATGGAAGTCAACGGGCCTAGCCACTTGGCCACCGACGCTCTCGACGGTATCTATATAAATATATAAATAATTCAGTTAAATGTGTCGAGTTTGTCACGTATCAACTTCACCGCGACACGGAAAGAAATCCACATACTGCACATTTCAGGTTTTGTCGCGTTTTTATTATAAGCTCGAGTAATTATATCCAGTTGACTTTCCCGACTAAGACAAGAGTAGAAAAAGTTATTCACATCTTGGATAAAAACTGCAAATAAATTTGTTCACCTTTCTTTGCGCTGATTCAGAAAGGTAGGTAATGGTTTTAAAAGAAACCCAGCTAGCTATAAGAGAAAAAAATTGTTCAACATTAGATAAAAAAATATGAATCGGATCTGAAGCCTGAAACTCTTAGAAAGATTCTGTTCTTTATATAAAAGCTTTCCGTTGTAATAGTAACCTATTATATGTATTAATCAAGTGCCATGTTCTATTTCCTTACCAAAATGTTATATCCAAGTAATTTCAGCATTTACAGCGTTATTAACCCACTGAAATGATTATGTGTTGTTAATAGTAAAAAAATCTAACCTAACCTAAGTAATTCTGACACTGATCACTGATCTAATGAGTTCAGTTGATAACTTTACAAAATATGTGATAAAATAGATGTTGCGAAAATTTTAGACCAGAACAGATAGAAATTTTGCACAATTAAGATAGTGTATGCCGCTTCAAGGTATCGACGATTACTGAGCGCTGTCGGAAATAGTTTTTTTATTATAATTCTTACAACTAGAAGTGTCCAAGTGAAATGCGATCTAGACGATTTAATTCTCTTCCTGACATGTTTTATAGGAGTGCTAAAATATCGCGTGGTGAGAATTTACGATCTGACTAAAGTCTAGGAAATATCGCATTGCATCGATTTGTGACATCAAATCACGTGAGGGTAACTAAATATGAGTGAGATGGAGATATAAAATCAAATTCAAATACATCGTAATATTATCTTTATTGAATTTTATTGTTCTTTTGTCGCTATATCAACAACTAGCTTTGCGCCGCGGCTCCGCCCGCGTTAATAGTTTTTCCCATAGGAATGAGAAATTTTTCCGCGGCAAATCGTAGCCTATGTTCTTTCCCAAGGTCTATTCTATCTTTGTACCAAGTTTTGCCAGAATCGGTTCAGTAGTCGGAGCCAATTCAATTATTAGGAATATTTTAGGTATTTTTTTAACATTATTGAAGTTTTAGTAAGCATCCCTAACTTAAAAAAAATATATAGCCTATGTTACTCAGGGTGAATGTAGCTTACACACACACACACAAAAACACAAATCTTTCCTCTTTAAAATATTAGTATAGATTAAAGCTTTGCCTTACTTCGTGGAAGCGGAAAGTTTATACCCTTCCTCCTAAGAGGTTGATTAACAATTTCTTTTCCCGCTATTATATATTTTTTACATTCGCGTCTTTTCTCACCATTTCAAGGAGTCTAGAGACGCATAAAATAATAATACTAGTAATAGTAGTAACTCTAGTAATAAATAATAGAAATACATACGGTAAAATTTCTAAAATTTAAGATTATTAAGTATAATTATATTACTCCTCATTATACGAATAATATGCATAAGTATGAATGTACATAAGAACAAAAACATGATTGACATAAGCCATTAGTTTCGCGTAGATAAAAATATAATAAATCAAAGTATTTCCAACATATTTACCTAAATAAAAACTTTTCCTTGATAACTGTTTTATACTAAAATTGTAGTAAATCAAAGAAATAGAACAAGGCATTATTCAAAAACTATTACACATGATTACTACTACTAGCGACCGATATGCAGTAAGCTGTACTAATCTATATAATAAAACTGTAGAGGTCGATAATCTGTATGTAACACATAGAAAAAAATGCTAAAAACATATCCAGATCTTTTTCATACTTTTTGTTTCTTTGTTTGTCTGTTTGTACGAGCTAATCTCCGAAACTGTTGGACTGATTTGCATGAAATTTTGCATGCACCTTATATTCCAGTTCAACTTCTTAGATAGTTTTACCGCGGGAAAATATCTCATTTCTACGGGAAACTGCACGGAAAATTCAAAAACAACGCGGGCGTAGCCGCGGGTGGACAGCTAGTAAATACATAAATAACAAATGCTTTTTTATCTCCATCTTGTTTATATAATTTACAACTCAGCATTAAATTAAAGGACAGGCCCAACTCAATTCGGTTAAAAAACCTTTCCAAAAGAAGTTATTTCCCCCCAAAAAAAACTGTTGTCTTCTCCATAATAATCGTTCCACAACATGAAACATAATATTATGTACTTTGATGTTTTTCTTTGATACTTCTAGCACTGAAATTCAGGAGTCAGGTGTAAATGTTTGATTATTTTCAAAATGGCTTTATTTAAATGCATTCCATACAATAACATTAAATTAAACATTTTAATAACCCCCGACACAAAACCGTTACTTGATTCTTTCAACAACTAGAAAAGAGCTGGTAATCTTCAAATGGCTGAAGATATTTTCTTGGATCATAGCTAAGAACACTCCCGATTGTGATGCCTTGCAACAACAAAAAAAAACTGGATCAAAATCGGCGCATCCGTTTAGGAGTTACGATGCCACAGACAGAAAGACACACACGTCAAACTTATAACACCCCTCTTTTTCGTCGGGGGTTAAAAATTCAGCGTATTATTTACATTATTTATAAACTAGCTTTCCGCTGCGGCTCCGCCCGCGTTAACAGTTTTACCGTGGATATGAGGCCTTTTTCCGCGCTAAAAGGTAGCCTATGTTACTCAGGGTGAATGTAGCTTTCTAATGGTGAAAGAATTTTTGAAATCGGTTTCGTTATTTTTGTAGTTTATTCATTACAAACACACACACACAAAAATACAAATCTTTCCTCTGTAAAATATTAGTATATGATAATTCAACATTGTGTCAAAGATAAAACCGTTAACACGTGATTATTATACCATCATGTGCCATTTGCCATACATCTATCTATCTATATATACATACAATCGTAAAATGTGAACACGACGCGACGTGGGCGACCGTAAACCTAGATGCTAGTAAAATAGTGCTTGGGTCATGACATGAAAAATTTAGTTGGAAAAACAGCAATAAACCTTGTTTCTTCTCATTGTAGGTCCAGCCCAATAACCTACTTGGTAGTGTACCTATCTGTAAAGCAAAGGGTCGCGGGTTTAAACCTCGCCCAGGGCAAACATTTGTATGATGAGCACTTATGTTTGCCCTGTATCTGGATGTTGTATAATTAATAATATGTATGATTTTATCTATATCCTTATTTATCAACTGTCTTATACCTTATACTCATAGGAAAGGCTCAACCTAGTTTGGGTTCAGATAGCCAAGTGTCAGATTGTCATATATCACATATTTATTTATTATAACTTTTCCACCATTCATTTGTTTCTGTTTTGCGTAGGTAATAAGGCACCCTTATTTCTAACAACATTGAATTATTATTTTTTACAAACCCCCGCCACTAAACCGTAACTTGATCCTTTCAACAACTAGAATAGAGCTAATAATCTTCAAATAGCTGAAGATATTTTCTTTGATCAAAGCTAAGAACACTCGATTGTGAAACCTTGCAATAAAAAAAAACTAGATCAAAATCGGCGCATCCGTATAGGAGTTACGATGCCACAGACACACTACAAACTTTAACACCTCTCTTTTTCGTCAAGGGGTTAAAAAATATAAATTTCTACAAGGCAAGGATTGCTGCAAGGAAGGCTTTACTAATATTTAAATTTCATAATTTCTTGGGACACCAGCAGCCAGTCAATCGAAAGAAAATAAAAATAAATTAGAAAGAGTTTTATGTTGAATGTTTTGTTTTTAGAATTTTGACGCATCAAACAAACGGCAATTATCGAAATGCGCGTGTGTTTTCGTAAACGCGTAAAATCTGACCGGAGACTGTTTGATAGGTTCGCATTTGCGCACAATCGCGCACTACGAAATATATATATTTTTTAACTATTAAGATATTTGCGCACAATCGCGCACTACGAAAAAAGTCTTTTTTTTTTTAACTATTAAGATTAAAAAAAAGGATATTTACCGTGGTATCCCTTTTTTAATGTTAATAGTTATGAAAACAACCGTGAAAGTTTTAAAAAGTCTTTTTTTTATTTTTCAATTCTATTGTTCAGTTTTTTAGTAACGTTTTTTTTAAATTTAACTTAATTTTGTTTCTAAGGTTGTTTGGAAGAAATTGCTACTTAGCAATAAGGCCGCCTACATGTATACTTTCTACACTTTTTTGTAAAAATTTCACTGTAGGTACTCTTTTGTGTGCAATAAATAATATTGTATTGTATTGTATAAATTGAGGTTTTGGACAAAAATAATTAGTAAGCAAATAATTCACGAGATTTATAATAGGGAGAAGAAAATCAACCGATACGTGTATTTTACTTTCGTTCGTATTTTATAAATTTTATATTATTCTAGATAATAAGAACCGGTTCGTTATTTTTTGTACCGTACCTACTTGTTTGTGACGATAAAACCACATAAATACTTTTCTTATCTAACGTTCTAATTGTTAATTAACGTAATATTTATTAATGTGAATATTGAAAAGCAATAATCAAACAATACATAAACAACCTGTAGGTATCTATCGTTCTATATACGATAAGAATTATTGCTAATTAGTATGTTACACGCCATAATAATTTGTAGTAGGTGTAATTAAAATGTAACTTAAGAAATTATTAAGCATTTCAAAATTGAAACGAAAAATAGACTGAATAGGATTAGATTTTTTTTAATTACCAAACGTTTCAATTTCAAAATAAATATATTTAAGGACTTCAATAGTTTTTCTGTTATATCCTGTAGCGTATATTGAAGAGCAAACCAAGCAGAACACGTTCTATGATCCATTTTATATCTGTTAAAAGGAGCAAATTCTCTATCCGCTCGTTTACCTTAACTTGCTCTTGACTGTACAGTATTCAGTACTTTAAAGAAAGGAATCCAGTCGACATTTAAAATATGTAAATCGACAAAAAAGAATGGACTTGTATAGCTGTTCAAATAAAAAGGCCTAGGACCCGTTTCGCAAAACGTTATTTACATTTATTGACACTACAATTTTATGTTCACTACGCAGTTCATATCGTAGCCTGGTTGATAGTACGTCTGCCTTCGAAGCGTAGGGTCGTGAGTTCGAATCCCGCACAGGGCAAACTTTCGTGTGATGAGCACTTGTGTTTGTCTTGTGTCTGGATGTTATATAATATTATATATATTATGTATGTGAATGTATGTATGTATATCAGCTGTCCGACACCCACAGTACAGGTTTTGCCTAGTTTGGGCGGATAGCCGTGTTTAAGATATCCATTACCTACTGAACACGGATATTTATATATTTATTTATTAACTAGCTTTTCGCCCCGCGGCTCCGCCCGCACTAAATAGACTTTGGCGCGATTTCCCATCGATAACATTTTCAGAAAGCGTGTTTACAATCATAAGAGTATTTAGATTATATGATCAAGTTATGTATATCTAAAAATAATAACACCTACTTGTACAAATTACGAGGATCATCGAATTAAAAAATACTGAAATTTTCAAGGGGCCGCCTTAATTGTGAATCTTTATATCACTTCACTACATAGTATAAAACAAAGTCGCTTTTTCTGTCCCTATGTCCCTATATCCCTATGTATGCTTAAATCTTTAAAACTACGCAACGGATTTTGATGCGATTTTTTTTATTAGATAGACTGATTCAAGAGGAAGGTTTATATGTATAATACATGCATAATATTCATAAGGATAACCCACAATAACCATTTTCCCGTGCGGAGCCGAGGCGGGTAGCTAGTTTTACATAAATCGAGATGGATGGACATTGTACAAATTTGTCGCAGCCTCCTCCGCAAGGTGCCGCCAAGGTCTTCCACTGACCTGGTTTCCGGTCACAGACGTTTCGCGAATCGACACAGTTGCAACATTTCCATTTTAGAAACTAAACTAGTGTTGAGGTGATTATTACTAGCTACAAATTTCGTTAGGTTGAAACAATCCGTATGCTAAAGCAAAGGGCCCATAGAATACCAGCGTCGCGGTTCACGATCGCGGCATAAGCTGAATGTGGTCCTTTTATTGTGACGTCATGACGCATCGTTCGGCACATTTTTTTTATTTATACTTTTTTTTTTAATTTCTTTTATTATTGTGCAAAATTTTTGTATTTTTTTTTTAAATAATTGTTGTGGCGTCATTAATAATAAATGTTTCTTTCTTTCTTTCTAACGAAGCGGGTTCGGGATCGCAGTTGTTTTTGGTTAGACGCCGGGAACCACAAGGTGGCGTCCTTCATACATATAATAGTCAATAGCAACAACTGCGATTCCCTATCTGTCGGCTAAGCAGTAAACTATCTATCAGACCGTAATACCCGTCTTAAACGTTACACTCAAAAAAATAATGGCTGACAAAGGTGCGAAATTCCCTTGTCGTTTTTTTTTTGTGCTCCTGACATAACTTTTTGGCGGAGCGTTTCGGTGCACTAGCACACCGCAACAGAGTATTTATTGTCGAACGTCTTTTTGACAATGTTTTGTCATTGTGTCGAGATTCCGTGTACGTAGTGCATACGTAGTGTAAAGTATATTTTTGCTTTAGTCAGTATGACATAGAAAAGTTAACAGAATTACAAAGGCGATTTTTGCCTTTGTTAAAATGACAACGTTACTAAAATTTCAGTAGATACAGTGACAAATCTGATATCTGCCCTTTGACGCCGACACATACTGCAAGGTTCTCGTAGAACGGAATGACAAAGGTCATCCGTACTATTTGTAAACCGACAAAGGACAACATTTTTAGATTGTTGTTGGGTATGTTGTTATCTTTATAAGTAAACACTTCGACAACGTCAGCATATTTAATGACAAAGTTGATATCTGCCCTTTGACGCCGAGCCTTAGGGCAAACTTTTCGTAGCGCGTATAAAGTATAACGATTTTTGCATTTGTTAAAATGACAACGTGTCAAAAATTTCAGTAGATACAGTGACAAATCTGATATCTGCACTTTGATGCCGAGACTTACTGCATGATTCTCGTAGAACGTATTGACAAAGGTCATCCGTACTATTTGTAAACCGACCAAGGACGAGATTTTTAGATAGTTGTTGGGTATGTTGTTAACTTTTTATGTAAACGCTTCGGCAATGTCAGCAGTATAGTGACAAAGTTGATATCTGCCCTTTGACGATGGGACTTAGGTCAACTCTCCCGTAGAACGTATCGACGTAGGATATCCGTACTATCTGTAAACCGACAAAAGCCAAAATTTTCGTTATTTTGTTGCGCATATTGTTACCTTTTAAAGTAAACGCTTTGGCAAAGTGTGTATCTGCCCTTTGACGATGAGACTTAGGTCAACTCTCCCGTAGAACGTATCGACGTATAGGATATCCGTAGGTACTATTTGTAAACCGGCAGCCCGATAATTAACATACAAACTTATAATCCCAATTCAGTGACACAGACATACCTTTCAATTTAACGTTGTATTAAATCTTTTTTAGAAAACAACTAAAAACGTAATTCTTCCGGCGGGACTTGAACCCACGACTTCCGGCCTATACGCAGTCAACGTGCTTACCAACTACACCACGGAGGGCACTATGCCTTCGTTCTTGCTTGTTTTCTATCAAATCATGACGTCTCCATCATTATAACCATCCATCCATCCATCGTCACTATGAATCTAAAAAATATTTAATGTCCGTTCGGCTCTTAGGTAGGTACTGTTGTTAGGTATAACTACTGTGTTAATCTGTTGCCTTTCTGTTTTTGAGTTATTGGAGAATAATTCGATTTAATCAACATTATAATTAAATAGCTGTGACATACGGACATACGAACATAATATGACGAAATTATGAGGAATTCATTTCATCATCATCATCATAACAGCCGTTAAAAGTCCACTGCTGAACATAGGCCTCCCCCATTGACCTCCACTTAGACCGGTCGGCAGCAGCCTGCATCCAACGAGTCCCTGCGATCTTTGCCAGGTCGTCCGTCCATCTCGCAAGAGGCCTTCCTACGCTGTGCTTGCCGTCACGTGGTCTCCACTCGAGAACCTTTCTGGCCCATCGGCCATCGGTTCTCCGAGCTATGTGCCCTACCCATACCCACGGCCACTTTAGCTTGCTGACTCGCTCGGCTATATTGGTGACCCTAGGGTTTCGTTTGCGGCTACGCAATCCTAAAAAGTTTTACATATTTAATGGATAAAGACTGATCGGTATTTAGGAGAATCTAATAGGGGAAAAAATGAAGATTCCTATTTCTGTTAATATTTTTACATCTCCGTCAATAAATTTTTGTTAAATAATATACTTAACGTACAGACACATTAGTTTTACTGTTTTATTATATAAGAGATGATATGATATGATACCTAGTTATCACTACATAGTATAAAACAAAGTCGCTATTTCTGTCCCTATGTCCCTCCCTTTGTACGCTTAAATCTTTAAAACTACGCAACAGATTTTGATGCGGTTTTTTTAAATAGATAGAGTGATTCAAGAGGAAGGTTTATATGTATAATACATGCATAATATGCTTAAGGATAACCCACAATAATCATTTTCCCGTGCGGAGCCGGGGCGGGTCGCTAGTAGATAATAAATGCAAGCAGTAGGTCACAAAGGCCTTTGTCTTATTTTTTGTAGGTACACCTCTGAGCTTCGAGCTAAGACACAGCGTAAAAAGACTCTAGTGACTGAGTCTAATCAACATTGTGAAAACGACAAAGGTGTTTTGTTGGTTTGTCCGCGTAACTAAGACGACAGATGCACTGAAACGCACCCACCCACCAGTGTTGCTGTTTAAGCGTTTTTCCTTCTAGATCTGGTGGATTTTGTGGTGTTGTCGCGCGAAAAGGTCTTAACCTTTTCGCGCGACAACACCACAAAATCCACCAGATCTAGAAGGAAAAACGCGCGCGCACGCGGTGCGCGCGGTCTTAGCGGGCAAAAATATTTAGCGGTTTCTAACGTATTTTTTAAATAAACTTTTAGAAGATAATATAAATATTCATGACTTCCTAACTAAGCAAATGACATAATTTTAATTACGTAAATAAGTTTCAATTTTAAATTCATAAGCTCACTAAAATGGAATGGATTGCAAAGGAATTCCCTTGCGCTAGATAAGATATAAATCAAAGTGGTTCATTCTCTCATTGTTTTTCTCGCTCGCTAATATTATAAATGGTTGAGGACAACATATTTATCGAAAAGTTTTAGATCATTCAAGTAAAAAATCTTGTATAAAACTGTTTGCGCTGTAGTATTATTCTTTTTGGAATGATTGAGTATTATGAGTTATTATTGTTCATAGTTTTATTTTATTTTCAAAGTGGCTATAAATATTTAACTTCAATTTTGCCTTTAAATTAATGATTAACCTGGATGAAGTTAGTATAACTTAATAAGTACCAAATAACAGTAAAACTGGTTGAGTGATATCAGGGAGTTCCCCAAATTTTATCTTTGACACACAATATAGACAATATTGTAGTCTCACTCGTAGATTGTAATCAGCTATATTTATTTATTTATTTTTCGAACAGAATGGCTAAGTTCATTTCATATTCTTTTTAATATTCTAATTAGAAATTGGGTGACTTTATTTAGTGATAGATACGTGCGTGCTGCAAATTGCCGTTCCATTAAAAAAGAAGACTCTAAGAAACACTATAGGAACATTGATCCTGCTTATAAAAAAAGCTAAAACCATATATGTTTTTATTAATACAGCATATTAAATAAAAATATTTTAATTAATTAATAATGAATTTAATTTTAATTTATTTTAAATGTATTGGGCAAATGTAGCCCTTTTTACAACTCTTTTTAGCCCGTAAACTGAAACCGAGTTGGCAGCACTGGTCGTTCGTCGCCCGTTGGTCGCCCGCGTATTTATTTTACTTCACTTTTGGCCCGCAGCCGCACAAAGTACGCGCGCTCTCCCAGGAGCTCTCCAGGAGTGTAACTTTATATTTAAACGGAGTGACTTTCTCAACTCGAACTCATCCGTTGAAGACGAAGACCTTGGCCAGGTCAGGCATGGGTCCTAAATGAGAAATCGACGTATATTTCAGCCAATATCTGTGTCTACGGCTACCGACCTGTCACCAATTGGTAAGTGAAAACTTAACTTCATATAGGTTGCATTAATATGATTTGCCGCTTTAACGATTTTAACACCTGTTTTATCATATTTTTTTAGTTGGCGAATGATTTTGAGGCCTACCCACTGGCGTCAGCCACCTTCGAGGAACACTTTCCCATGATAAAGAAAAGGCTACTACTAGTGGAGAATGGTTCAGGCATAAGAGCGGAACCGGCTGTCACTGACCTTCTGGACTTAGCAACTGGTACGTTTTTGTTCAATTTTACATTTCATAAGAAGCATTCGGAGACAATTTGGAAATAAGACTTGTTTCTTATCATTTCGATTATTTATTGTTGTTTGCTACATAGGTATCTTAAAATGTATTTTATTTTCATTTATTGCTCCCGAGTGTGTTAAGAATTATTTATGTTAAAAACTGATAATTTGGTCAATTAACTTTTTCTTCTTTTCGTATCTAACAAATATACGAGTCATTGCTTCTAGTTGGTCAAATTATTAGTACTAAAAATATATGTCAGATTAATATTAAATAAAAAATATTTATCACTATAGGTACATATAAATTGAAATATTTTTAATTGAGAAAATATTATCCAGTAGAAACCCCCTAATTATGCATACAAAAGCTGGGACACGATACCTGGCTCAGTTGGGTTTTTTGCGTTTTAGTAAAACATGAATAAATTAAAGGATAAATTACTAATGTATGTCGGTCAAATCTACGTATCACAGCTGGATATTCAATTGCTTAAGAACGGGATGTCTAATTTGTAAAAAAATACATGGTTGTCGATTAGGCAAATAAATAAAGTTGATTACTTAACATTGTCACTGAGATTGTACCATGGTTTTTTAATAGATTTTTTTTTCGTTCTACATAGCTGGAGAGGAACAAGCTGGAGAAGACTCGCTGCCCTGAGGTGCACTCCGTACCTGCTCAAACAAATAGCCCCCATATCAAGGTCAAAGGAAAGAAGTGGAAACCTAGGCGTTCAGAAGATTCAAGTGCGTTTATCACTCGTGTGTCTTCACCAGGGGACGTCGAAAGATGCATTGAAGATCGGTTCACCTATACACTGGCTAAAGGTTTTTCTTATGCTTCGGTATATTTATAATTGCAGTCGGACCCTCATGGTCCACTACAGATACATGGGCGGTCAGCTGATTTGTAAGGAGAAGTGAAAAATTAAGTGGCTCTGATCAAATTGGTTTCATAGTGAAAGATTTTCAGAATGATGTCCCTTACGGACCAATAAAAACTGTTATAAATACAATTAAAATTGTTTAATAATAATTGTAGTGGGAAGGCACGGTACGGTTTTAGTAATAAGTACATTTGAATGTAATTCCTATGTTAGTAGGTTAAGCTAACAAGTTTGAGATTTTAAAGGTGTTTAAAAGTTTTGTCGAAGTGTTTAACTGTGCTTATTATACTTACTTATAAATAATCTTTGTTTAATTTATTATCCAGGTCTGCGATCCCGGCGTGGCGATAGCGACATAAAACGACCTTCTGACTTCTGGGGTGCGCATGCGAGGGCTAAGCTCCTCTTAGAAGCTTCTTGCTAAGTCACATGGCGGATAGCTTCAAAGAGGAGCTTTGCGTTCACACCTGCGCACCCAGCCCATTGGGTTGTTGGAGGTTTGTGTCGCTTCTTCTGGCATAGCCACAACATAGTTTTAAATTCTGACTTCACAGGCATTTAGTCCTTGATTTGTCTCAAAATAAGGGCTAAATGTCTGTGTAGTCAGAATTTAAATCTATGTTGTGGCCATGTTAGAGGAAGCCACACAGGGGGTTTTATTAACGCTGTCGCCACATCAAAGTTCGGGGAGACGCAGTGACAAGGAACATTGCCGAAGTGGCCATACACCTTAAGCATGGCGACAATGTACCCTCGTGATAGAGATGTCTCTATCACAAAGGTACATTGTCCCTATGTTTAAGGTGTATTTCCACTTCGACAATGTTCCTTGTTACTGCGTCTCCCCGAACCTTAGACGTAAGAACAACTGCACCAAACGTAGAAACAGAGGAACATTGTTGAAGTGGCAATGCACCTTAAATATATGGACAATGTACCTTTGTGATAGGAACATATCAAGTCAGACGTAAAGACAAAAGCACAACTGCACCAAACCAAAGCCCAAACGTCGGGGCAAAGGAACATTGTCGAAGTGGCAATACTCCTTAAACATAGGGACAATGTACCTTTGTGATAGGGACATATAACCTTAGATGTATGAACAACTGTACCAAACGTGAAGACAGAGGAACATTGTCGAAGTGGCAATACACCTTGAACATAGGGACAATGTACCTTTGTGATAGGAACTCATCAAGTCGGACGTAAGGACAAAGGCAAAGGAACATTGTCGAAGTGACAATTTACCTTAAACGTGGAAACAGTGTACCTTTGCGATAGGGATAGGAAAACTTAGACGTAGGAACAAATGAATTACTGCATCGAACTAAAATATAGTGGTACATTGTCGATGGGAACAATGTACCTTTGTGATAGGGACATATAACCTTAGACGTATGAACAACTGCACAAAACGTGAAGACAGAGGAACATTGTCGATGTGGCAATACACCTTAAACATAGGGACATATGAGAGAGAGAAAGTTTGATCCTTTGCCAATCATATTGCTTTGTCATGTCAACAAAGTCTGCAAAAGTTTAGCGCTAATACGAGGTGACAATGTTGAAGAATTTTCAAGCGTTCAAATTTGCTCTGTCGCGGACTTCAAGTCCTTTAGACGGCTCCCATCTGTTAAGGGTTTTTTGTCATTCCGTTTAGAATTTTTTCTGAGTGTAGTTGCATACAATTTGAAGTCAGCTAATAAATTAACTAAACATTTATTGATTTTGTGGTGTCACGAAGTTCGCCGAGTTCGCTAGTTTATAATAAAAATTAATCACCGCAATTTATGTGTACGACAGTAAGGAAGATTTTTTTTGGGTATCATAGTGAAGTCATAAATGCAAATCTTAAAAAAAAATTCTATCAACTAGCTGAGGTGCGGGGGGTTGTCTATAGGTTATATCAGTGCAAAATCACATATGTCTTGATAGAATCGAGCTGCCTTATATTACGTCTATAATGTTAGATACTCTTTGGTACGTCGTAAGCGCATAATTATTGAGATGAGCTGCACCAAACTGGATTATTTACTAATATTAAAGGAGCGAACCCGCAGACGCAGAAAAGTGCGGGCTGCAGGACGGAATCCGACTTTATATGCAACCTGAAATCACAGAATACCAAATAGCTGAAACATAATTGCGCCCGCTTTCTATGGGACAGACAGCATGTAAACGCGAGCCCGCTTTTTCCTGCGGTTTTAATCCCGCAAACAGACGAGAAAGCAGCTAACTTCTGATTTTATTACACCTATTTTATTAAAAGCACTAAAAGCATAGTGTTAAGTTGTAAAATAAATCAATAAAGTAGTACTTATTGATTTATTTTACAACTAAACTGTCAGATCGATAACTATCACATGAAACTATTGCTAATAAACTGTTTATTGGAAGTAAAGCATGCAATTTACAGATAACCGGGTTGAAATTACAACAAATCCCAGAAAATCTAGATAAATTAACTAGTAATTAAAAGAATATCCATCTTATAGAATGGTAACAGCAGGAAACAAAAAAAATTGCTAAAGATAGTACTATTATTTTCGAATTTAGCTTTTCTATATCTCTATTTTTACTCATAAATAAATGTGTCTATGGGGTTTCTTCCAAGAGTTCTTCTCGAAATAAAACTATTACATTAAAAACTGTTTTCTTCATCTATGTAAAAAGATATAAAGTTTTTTTTTTATTATTGTTTCTAATCTTACATTTATTCGTTGAACATTTATTGTAAGTTAACAGTTCCAATTACTGAAGATAGAAAGAAAGAAAGATATTTTATTTGTTCAAATGTGGTGAACAGTTGTTACATAACAAGAAGAGAATAACAGAACTGATGAAGCAGCTACTCAACGTGGACAACGGAAATGAAGCGAATGAGAGAATTATGGTAAGAAATTCTGCATACCATCTTTCTACTTCTAAAATAGACTATAACCAAACACAGTAGAAAAAATATAGTGAAAGAATAGAGAGAAAATAACAGAAACCGCACAAAAACTAAACGTGTCTCGCATATAAATCCTGACAGTATTGTCAGACAGCTATCTAGATAGATCACGCGCGACCAAGTTATTCTTAGATCGGCAGTCGGCGCGCGCGCGGATTCCATGCATCCATGCAACTGCACATGCATTGCAAACGGTTCTCTATTGTATTCCCTAAAATTTGTTATCCTACTTTTTATTTTCCTTAGCATTTTAGTCCTAAATATCGATTGTCCTAATGATCCTAGTCCTATTTTTTTAACTCCTACTGTTCATTGCCCTATTTTTTTTCATCCTAATGATGGTAAGTCCTAATGTCCATAGTTATATTATAATCCTTTATATTCCTAAAATGTATAGTCCTAAATAAATAAATTTAAAAAAACTTAGCAAAAACAGGTTAGCAAATTATACACGACAACTTTTGGCGTTATTTTGGCCAGCCACAGAGATAAAACTGTATTGTAGAAAGAAATAATTGGTTTACTAAAATACAAAATTACGAAATAGTATGTGTCAGTCAGTCGTGTCAGTCTCGCTCGCAGGTCTCGCTGTTAAAATTTTGGTTGGTTGCTCATAATGTCGAATAATAACTATTATCAAGTGTTCAAAACAATTAAAGGACAATTATAATTATAGTTCAATGTGAACGGTAATGTACCTATACGAGAAAAATAGAACTCATACATAACGGTAATGTCTACTGGGCGTGTGAACTGAGATATAATAAGATTTTTATTACCTACTATTCAAACGTACCGAGGATTTTTTAGATATATAAGAGAGGAGGATCAAAATTAGGAATTTCAAACTTTAGTGACATTAATAATAAGACTAAAGAATATTAGGACAAGTATTACGGTAGGATAATCAATATTTAGGATGATCGAACATTAGGACAGTCGAATATTAGGAAAATGATGTTCGGATAATCGACTTTAGGACTATAAACAGGAAATACAACAGGCTCCCATTGCAAACTACACAAGGTCCTACAGTGCAAGTTAATCTTCTTTGCGGGGTTGAACTGAAGCTTATTCTCTTGTGTTCCGTAGAGACGTTTTGTCAAAGGCCGGATTTGAGTTTTAAGGAAGCAAACCCCTCGTATTAGCTAATATAGGTATATAATAAAACTGTAGAGGTCAAATATCTTTACATAGAAAAAAAAGACGAAATCCGAGTCAGGAGGATGTAAGAAGTGAAATAGAACATATCCAGACAATTTTTTTTTGTTTTTCTGTCTGTTTGTACGGGCTAATCTCCGAAACTATTGGACCGATTTGAATGAAATCTTGCAAGGTGGTTCTTTACTTCCCTGGTCAACATCTTGAATTCTTTTGATCCCGGAAAATTAAAGAGTTCCCGTGGGATAGTTAAAAATTACTACGGAAATGTCGGAAAACAACGCGGGCGTAGCCGCGGGCAGACAGCTAGTATAGGTACCATATATTATCTCACTCGAGCCTAGCCTGGTTCAGGGTGAATAGACTTTTCCGACTGAGGCCTATTCATTATTTTGTATATTTACGGGTCTTACTTAACGCGATAATTTTAAATAGGTATGTTTTACGAGGCCTATTCAACCAACATATCATAAGTTTTATTTCCATAGCTATAATAATACATTTCTAGAATTATTTCATTTGCATAAATAAATATATTTATTGTATGTAAGTATTTGTTAGGTTTAGTGTAACATAACATAATCAGAATCACGAGCACAAATCAACAAAAAAAACTTTCCAGATTTTAAAAAGACCTTTTATAGATTTATGGATTAAGAAGATTTTATAAACCAGTTGAAATAGTTTCAACAACAATACTATCGCAGCGATCGATCGATCGATAAATGAATATGCAACGGTTACGTTACCACGTGCGTGTGGAAATGTAGATCAATGGCTTGATTATTTAATAATTGTGATTTAGAAAAAGCTGAATTCTTCGTTGAATAATCCTACTATTAAATTTAACTCTAGTTTTTTAGAACAAGCAGAAGTAACACGGCGTGATATTTTTTTACGGTCATTATCTATACTAATATTATAAAGATTTGTATTTTTGTATGTGTGTGTGTGTTTGTGATAAATGAAAAAACTCAAAAACTACTGAACCGATTTCAAAAATTATTTCACCATTAGAAAGCTACATTTACCCTGAGTAACATAGGCTATATTGTATTTTCAAAACAATTAGGGATCCTTACTAAAACTCCAACAATGTAACCCAAGGTGTAAAAAAAATACCTAAAATATTCCTAATAATTGAATAGGCTCCGAAACTACTGAACCAATTTTGGTGAAACTTGGCACAAAGATAGAATAGACCTTGGGAAAGAACATAGGCTACAAATTACCGCGGGAAATTTTCGGTGTTACCTAGTATAGGGACCTGTAATAAAGTTGGCATAGAATCAATTATATTTTTCTCCTGAAAATGAAAGTCGGCAAACGTCTACTACATCAAAATTAGATACCTACTTAAGTAGAACCAATATATTTTCACTATAACAAACAAATGCTATAATTTTAAAACAATAAAAACAATCCTCGAAACTTAAAAAACTTAGGAGATTCAAGCAAAATTGTTTCTCCTCTCTTTCTTTCATTAATCTTGGCGATATTATTTTGATCTTCAAGCATATCGATGTCATACGCATCACGAAGAAATGTAACCGTTATTATAGAGTTGGTAACAGTAACATAACGTTACATAGTATACTTCTGTGACATTACTACGAGTATGCAATGCAAGGATGGGTTAAACGGGTTACAATGTTAATTGTCATAAGGTGTTAACCATTACTCGTATGTCAACTAAGTTATTGTTGGAGTATTAATTGAAATGGAATTATGATTTGCTGGAGACATACTAAAAATATATATTGAAAAGGTAACACAATATTGCAGTACCTACTTTATTATAAAAAATACCCGTCTCGTCCGAAGCTTAGAAATCATACTAATATAATAAAGAGGAAAGATGTGTATTTTTGTTTGTGTGTTATTTTTGTAATGAATTAACTCAAAAACTAATGTGCCGATTTCAAAAACTCTTTCACCATTAAAAGATACATTCACCCTGAGTAACATAGGCTACCTTTTACCACGGGAAAATGCCTCATCCCCACGGGAAAAACTGTTAACGCGGGCGGAGTTGCGGCGGAAAGCTAGTACCTACTGAATACTTTTACCTTTTTGACAAATTTTCCCAAAGTCAAATAATTAAGGTATTTCTTGAAATTAAACTAATAAGAATTTTTTTAAGGAATACATCGTGAGATCTTTTTTCCGTGCAAAAACCTGCCAGGGAAATTTAAGGGAAGTGTAAAGTCATAACCTTACTAGGGACTACCATACTATTCTGTGACCTACTACGCTTGGCAATTAAGGTCTATTCACCTCCTCAGTGCCTCAGTTTAGGTAAGGTCATCGACCTAAGTCAATAACTAAGTTATAATTGAATAAAGTACACGCAAATTGAAACGTTCTTTATCAATAGAATAAACACGCGATTACCGACATTAAAACAAAGCTATTTTTTTACCTTTTCCGTTTTGGAGTCTCTAAGATATTTTCCTTGCGGAAAACCTTGATACGAAAGCGGAAATATATTGTTTGTAAGATTGTGAGGTTTTGTTAACGGAAATAATATATTTTATTTACTTATTGTAGAGCAAATGAGTAGAGATGTACGTGCAGATATAATAATAGGTACATTTTACATAACTTGTTGGAATTTCCTGATAATATTTCTATGAAAACCGACAAAAGTAAGGAAACTAAGATAGTGATCCGATGTACGAGTAGTATTATTATATATTAGGTTTCCGCCCCGCGGCTCCGCCCACGCTAACAGATTTTCCCGTGGGAATGAGGTATTTTCCGCGGTAAAAAGTAGCCTGTGTGTTATTCTGATGTATAAGCTATATAATTGTAAAGTTTCATTTAAATCCATTCAGTAGTTTTTGCGTGAAAGAGTAACAAACATACATCCATACTTACAAACTTTCACGTTGATAATATTAGTAGGATTAACAATATCCAAATACACTTACAGAACATAATTGTTTTGTTGTTGGGAAAAATGAAAGGAAAATTTTCAGGAGTGCGAAACCATATTTCGAAAAGCAATCAACCGAATGACTGTATACCGAACGAACGTTATACCGAATCAGCTTAATTTCGAATATCTTTAAATCGAATTTCCTTTTTTCGAACAAACCATATCTCGAAAAGCAATCGATCGAATGGCTGTATACCGAACGAACGTTATACCGAATCAGCTCAATTTCGATTACTTTTTAATCAAAGTTTCACCAAAACTTTCCGCCTAAACTACAATTTTTCCGTGGGAATAAGGTATTTTCCCGCAGTTACAAGTAGGCTATATCTATCCCCAGGGTCTATTTTGTTTCTGTACCAAGTTTCATCAAAACTTTTCGACCACTCTAACATTTTTCCCGTGGGAATAAAGTATTTTCCCGCGGTAACAGGTAGCCTTTATTCATGCCCAAAATATTTTATATCCCTATACCAAGTTTCCCAAGACCTAATTCCGATAAATAGTTTCAAAACTTTCCACCTGTAGGTACTAATATTTTTCCCTATACATTCCCAGGGTCTATTCTATCTTTGTACCAAGTTCCATCAAAACTTTTCACCCACGCTGCCATTTTCCCGTGGGAATTAGACGTTTTCCCGTGGTAAAAGGTAGCTTATATCCCTCTTCAAGGTATATTCTATCACACTCCAAGGTCAGATTGGTAAAGATGCGAAGTTTCATCAAGTTTCCGACCCACCCTCGGTAAAAAGTATCCTATGTCCGTCCCCAAGGTCTATTCTATCTCCGTACCAAGTTTCATCAAAATCGGTTCAGTGGTTCTGCCGTGAAAGCGTAACAGACAGACAGACAGACAGAGTTACTTTCGCATTTATAATATTAGTAGGGAAGTAGGGATAGGGATTTCATTCGATGTTAAGAAATTCGGCATATTATTCAGTATTAGGAAATTCGGCATATTATTCGGTGCTAAGAAATTCGGTATACAGCACATTCGAATTCAAGTCCCTTCGGTAAAAAAAAATTCGGTATAACGTTCGTTCGGTATACAGTCATTCGGTTGATTGCTTTTCGAAATATGGTTTCGCACTCAATTTTCAGATGTTTACATCTGCGTGAAGTGTGAAGTCACTCAATTTTTGCGGTAAAAACCGTTTTCCCTATTAACCGTAACAAATGTGGAACATGTTTACCATTACATAAATGAATCATGGTATTTGCGAATATGTTATTGTAGAATTAAAGAAATAATGAAATGTTATGTTTCACACATTACCTACCGCGTCGAATGCCTTTAAAAGTTTTATAAATATAGAAACGTGCATGACACTGTTTATACTCAAGTCCGGTGAAGCTTGATTGGTCGAACTTTTTCGACACAAGCGTTAGGTCAATGGGAAGCTTTCTAGTAACAAATTAAGAAAAAAAGAACTTTACAAAACAGCTTAACAGATGGCACTAGTAAATAGCATAGCCTGTGGCATAGCATACTGAGGTGATAAGAGATTATAAAAAACATTCAAATTAATCACCTAATTATCCTAAAATTAATCTCAGTACCACCAACCATGAACAATCCAACAAAAAAAAGTCAAAAAGTCTATAATAAAAATAAATGAATAATCGTAGGAAATTACACTTGGCTACCTTACTATTTAATCTAGTGAAATATCAGATGCCTATCTATCTGTACAAGAAACTCGTTTGGTCACGTGATGTGCAGTCGTATCCCACTCGTTCCTCCGCCTACTCCCTCGACCTGCCGCGCCACCGCACAGCCGCATTCAGGGGCAGTTTCAAGTATGTCGCGACCAAGTGTTGGAATGATCTGCCACCACCCATTAGGAATCTGAAAACAACAAACACGTTTAAAAAATCTTTTAAAACTTTTACATTCCATTGTCAAAGAAACAATTAGTTTTTACGATTTGTTACTGCGAGCTTATGATGAGTATGTGGTTTTCTCGATATGTTTTAGATGTAGTATACTCTAACGTACCCCAAAGTTGTAGACCACAGGTATGGCGGGACAGATCATCTCAGTTTTCTATTCCTCAGGCTGGGCAAATGCCATGTGCGGTGGTTGAGCGCGGACGGATCACGCCGGATTGCTAAAAAAATAATACAATTAATTAGTTATAGCGTATTTTTAAGGGTCTTTTTGGCGTGTAATTTGTTAGTTTTTTACGAATCATAACCTTGTCACTTATTCTGTTATAAACTTTAGCTTACCTTGCATTATCTTCCTTAGGTCATAGTATTTTCTAAGGTTAGGTTAGTGATAACCACTTCTTTTCACAGTATAATGTGCGTGATAGTTTTTATAGAAAATTCGTTTACGTAACGCGTTCGTCTAGCGCTGAGGCAGCGCGGTAAATGAAATGAATGATCGCAGGCGTCGTCAATCGCCTGGTTGAGTTATGCTTATCTTATATCATACTACTAGCGTTATTGGTGTAGAATTATACAATATATTTTTATGTATGTACCTATAATAATTAATCAACTTTTATTAGCAGTAATTATGTATGTATACCTAATCTATTTTTAGTTATTATTGTAAGTTTATTCTATTTTATTTATTTATTTATTTTTAACCCTAGAGTGGGCGCGTGTTTCCGCGAAACGTCAGTGGGCGCGTGGGGAGCATTTGGCCGCCCCTTTTAAATTGGCCATGTTAAGTAAGAATACAGCATTGTATTCATTTATTTTCTCTGGATGTAAGAAATACACAAATAAGTAATGATAAATTAACATATTTACTAAATTATGTTTTATGAACTTTGGTTTACAAAAGATTTTAGAAAAAGTAATATTTTAGTAGACATTTTCCTCCTTCAGGCAAATAATACCCTATACACTAAAAATAATTAATAAAAAATAACTAAACTATATGTCTTCTAAATCTACAGGATATGCTTTATCCAAACAGTCTTCACAGAGGTGTGTGCAATGTTCACTGCACAGTAACTTTTTGTGTCTGCAAGACCCTTTTTCATGCGCTTATTTTTTTATTAGTTGGACATATACTTCATTCGCCCATCTTCTTGAAAGACGATGATTTTGCTACAGGTACAAAGCGAGCAATTTGGTTATTATAAGGAATATTTAATGTGTCAATAAAAGACCTTTTGGTCATTATATTGGTTGACTAGGAGCATGACAATGTCTATCAAATACTGTCGGCGGAGTATCAAGTGTTCAGTATTGGTTTCGTGAATAATTTGACTGTTTATACCGGCAATATTCATCATTGATCCTAAAATTATAAGCGTTTTAAGTTTTCACAAGAAATGCACCATGAAATATAGTCTACATTTCAATTTGCAAAGAAAACAAGACAAAATTTTTACTTACGGCAGTAGGCGCGTGCTTAGCAATTTGCCGCCTGGCGACACCTGGTAGTAAAAATCTTCTCCTCAAGCGGTCCCCCGCGCACCGATGGCGTCCTGCCTTTCAGCACGCATTGCGAACGAAAATGGAGGCAGCTACTAAAAAGCGCAAGCCTAACGGGCCAATTCTTTTACAATTTATTAACGTTTTTTTAGCAAGGGCGGCAAAATGCTCATAGCGCGCCCACTCTAGGGTTAAATAACGGGTAACGTGTTGCGTTGTGGTGGTCCGTGACGCGACCATTTAGGACTCACGGAAGATCAGCGCCGTGGCCCAGCCGGGCGGCGGCATTACGCTGAGTGGGGCCCTTTTTGTGTGGGTGTCGCAACACAGATGGATGTTCGCTCGCACGTAGTTGTATTGTTCGTGTTCATGTATTAGTGTTAAATTATGTAGTTTTTTTTTTTTTTCTTGTCTTATTGTTTTCTGTGTTGTGATGTCCTACAAATAAAGTTTTTCTATTCTATTCTATTCTATTCTATTCTATAATAAATCTCTCACTGTTCTCATTATTTTACTAGCGTCATCTATGGATTTTTTTAAATATCAATCTGTCAAAAAATCTCCCATTTAAAAAAATTAATAAAATGTTTATACTACATAATATTTTCACTATTAAAGGAAAGAATCCGTAAAAAATACTTATTACCCAATAGTTGCATTTTTAAAAGTATAATTATATTATTGCAAGAATATGTAGTTAAACTTTGTGACATTCGCATAACAGTAATAACGGTCTTCGGTTCGAATGCTGGTAAGGACTGTTGGAAAATTTGTTTCGCTTTCACTCTGGAACAGCTGAAAGGGTGTGGTAGCAATTTTTTATGTAGATCGATGGGGCATATTTTTAAACCCCGACGAAAAAGAGGGGTGTTATATTTTTGAAGTCTGTCTGTCTGTCTGTGGCATCGTAGCTTCTAAATAGATGCCGAATATGCCGATTTTCCTCTAGTTTTTCTTTAGTTTGCAAGGTGTCATAATCGAGAGTGTTCTTAGCTATGATCCAATAAAATATCTTCAGCCATTTAAAGATTATCAGCTCTTTTCTAGTTGTTGAAAGGATCAAGTAACGGTTTTGTGGCGGGGGTTTTTAATATTTTTAATTTAATGTCATTATTAGATTCGATCGTTAAAGCACGTATTAGTGGTCATGTAACTAAACATTTTAACTTTCAACAACACTACAACAGCTGTGTGCAAAACCTTTTAAACTTTTTACCCGTAGTCACTTATTTTCCCACGAGAAAAATAAAAAAGAAACAAGAGTGTATTCGCACTCTTTCTTTCTTTCTTTCTAGTGCTAGTAGGTAATATAAATAACTAGCGACCCGCCCCGGCTCCGCACGGGAAAATGGTTATTGTGGGTTATCCTTCAGTATATTATGCATGTATTATACATATAAACCTTCCTCTTGAATCACTCAATCTATTAAAAAAAACCGCATCAAAATCCGTTGCGTAGTTTTAAAGATTTAAGCGTACAAAGGGAGGGACATAGGGACAGAGAAAGTGACTTTGTTTTATACTATGTAGTGATTTTCACGGACAAAATACATCCTTATAAACGTGAAAGTTTGCGAGGATGGGTGTATGGATGTTTGTTACTCTTTCACGCAAAAACTACCCAATGGATTTTATGGAAACTTTACAATAATATAGCTTATACATCGGAATAACACATAGGCTATCTTTTACCGCGGGAAAATACTATAAACGCGGGCGGAGCCGCGGGGGGAAAGCTAGTCTCCAATACTATTTATAAGCAAAAACTTAAAGTTGAAAGAAAGTGAAGTATTAGATATGAATATTTCATCAGTGTCAGTGTGTAGATAATGACAATATTTTCACGCTTTTGTAACAAATCAAATATCATGCGTAACGTGACCGCGACAAATGAAAATGCATAACACAAAAAGTCTGTTAAATAACAATAGGAAATTCGAATGTAAGCGGAAATACAA